>CM060625.1:23291036-23331036 GCA_030578275.1 Meda fulgida
GTAATCATACTCGTCTACAGTAATCATACTCGTCTACAGTAATCATACTCTTCTACAGTAATCATACTCTTCTACAGTAATCATACTCTTCCACAGTAATCATACTAGTCTACAGTAATCATACTCTTCTACAGTAATCATACTCGTCTACAGTAATCATACTCGTCTACAGTAATCATACTTGTCTACAGTAATCATACTCTTCCACAGTAATCATACTAGTCTACAGTAATCATACTCTTCTACAGTAATCATACTAGTCTACAGTAATCATACAGTAATCATACTAGTCTACAGAAATCATACTAGTCTACAGTAATCATACAGTAATCATACTAGTCTACAGAAATCATACTAGTCTACAGTAATCATACAGTAATCATACTAGTCTACAGTAATCATACAGTAATCATACTAGTCTACAGAAATCATACTAGTCTACAGTAATCATACAGTAATCATACAGTAATCATACTAGTCTACAGTAATCATACAGTAATCATACTAGTCTACACTCATCATACTCTTCTACAGTAATCATACTAGTCTACTGTAATCATACGTTAATCATACTAGTCTACAGTAATCATACTCTTTAATCTTCTACAGTAATCATACTAGTATACAGTAATCATACTTCTACAGTAATCATACTAGTCTACAGTAATCATACTAGTCTACTGTAATCATACGTTAATCATACTAGTCTACAGTAATCATACTCTTTAATCTTCTACAGTAATCATACTAGTCTACAGTAATCATACTTCTACAGTAATCATACTCTTCTACAGTCTACAGTAATCATACTCTTCTACAGTAATCATACTCTTCTACAGTAATCATACTAGTCTACAGTAATTATACTCTTCTACAGTAATCATACTCTTCTACAGTAATCATACTAGTCTACAGTAATCATACTCTTCCACAGTAATCATACTCTTCTACAGTAATCATACTCTTCTACAGTAATCATACTAGTCTACAGTAATCATACTCTTCCACAGTAATCATACTAGTCTACAGTAATTATACTCTTCTACAGTAATCATACTAGTCTACAGTAATCATACTCTTCTACAGTAATCATACTCTTCCACAGTAATCATACTAGTCTACAGTAATCATACTCGTCTACAGTAATCATACTCGTCTACAGTAATCATACTCGTCTACAGTAATCATACTCTTCTACAGTAATCATACTCTTCCACAGTAATCATACTAGTCTACAGTAATTATACTCTTCTACAGTAATCATACTAGTCTACAGTAATCATACTCTTCTACAGTAATCATACTCTTCTACAGTAATCATACTAGTCTACAGTAATCATACTCGTCTACAGTAATCATACTCGTCTACAGTAATCATACTCTTCTACAGTAATCATACTCTTCCACAGTAATCATACTCGTCTACAGTAATCATACTCTTCCACAGTAATCATACTAGTCTACAGTAATCATACTCTTCTACAGTAATCATACTCGTCTACAGTAATCATACTCTTCTACAGTAATCATACTCGTCTACAGTAATCATACTCTTCTACAGTAATCATACTCTTCCACAGTAATCATACTAGTCTACAGTAATCATACTCTTCTACAGTAATCATACTCGTCTACAGTAATCATACTCGTCTACAGTAATCATACTTGTCTACAGTAATCATACTCTTCCACAGTAATCATACTCGTCTACAGTAATCATACTCGTCTACAGTAATCATACTCGTCTACAGTAATCATACTCTTCTACAGTAATCATACTCGTCTACAGTAATCATACTCGTCTACAGTAATCATACTCTTCCACAGTAATCATACTAGTCTACAGTAATTATACTCTTCTACAGTAATCATACTCGTCTACAGTAATCATACTCTTCTACAGTAATCATACTCGTCTACAGTAATCATACTCGTCTACAGTAATCATACTCTTCTACAGTAATCATACTAGTCTACAGTAATCATACTCTTCTACAGTAATCATACTCTTCTACAGTAATCATACTCCTCTACAGTAATCATACTCGTCTACAGTAATCATACTCTTCCACAGTAATCATACTAGTCTACAGTAATCATACTCTTCTACAGTAATCATACTAGTCTACAGTAATTATACTCTTCTACAGTAATCATACTCTTCCACAGTAATCATACTAGTCTACAGTAATTATACTCTTCTACAGTAATCATACTCTTCCACAGTAATCATACTAGTCTACAGTAATTATACTCTTCTACAGTAATCATACTCTTCCACAGTAATCATACTAGTCTACAGTAATTATACTCTTCTACAGTAATCATACTAGTCTACAGTAATCATACTCTTCCACAGTAATCATACTAGTCTACAGTAATCATACTCTTCTACAGTAATCATACTCTTCTACAGTAATCATACTCTTCCACAGTAATCATACTCTTCCACAGTAATCATACTAGTCTACAGTAATTATACTCTTCTACAGTAATCATACTAGTCTACAGTAATCATACTCGTCTACAGTAATCATACTCGTCTACAGTAATCATACTCTTCCACAGTAATCATACTAGTCTACAGTAATTATACTCTTCTACAGTAATCATACTAGTCTACAGTAATCATACTCTTCCACAGTAATCATACTAGTCTACAGTAATCATACTCTTCCACAGTAATCATACTAGTCTACAGTAATCATACTCTTCTACAGTAATCATACTAGTCTACAGTAATCATACTCTTCTACAGTAATCATACTAGTCTACAGTAATCATACTCTTCCACAGTAATCATACTCTTCTACAATTTTGATATTAGTTGTACCATATATTTCTTTCCCTAGAGTCCTATTGTGGTTTTAGTCAAAGTTTATTTAATCAGAAAACAGTTGTTGTTGTTGAGTTTTTCATAAGCAGTTTTTACTCAGATGCAATGTTTCAAAACATTGTTGCAATGTTGCAAAAATTTCAGCTAATTAATTTTTTTTTTATAGTTGTTTATAGTTCCCCTCTTTGGATAAAAGTGTCTGATTGATGAACATCTAAATACAAATGATCTCTGTTATGATTGGCTAATCAACCCTGCTAAGTAGATTAGTGAGGGATGTGTGACATATTTACTGATTGATTTGATTGGTGTGTTTATGTGTGGTGGGCGGCAGGTCAGAGGTCAATCTGAGCGGAGCCATGATGGAGGAGGAGCGGAGGGATCTGAGGATGTGGATGAGGAGAAAACAGAGAGAACGACTGATGGAATACCGTAAACAGAGAGAAGAGAAGAGAGAGAGAGAGCGCAGACCCTTCATCTCTCCTCTTACACACGTGAGACGCTCAGATCAAACATGATGTTACTGATTTTGTAGTCAAACTGTTTGGTTTTCATGATAACTTTTCTCAGAATCAGTATTCCACAGTTTTTTTTCATGCAAAGCCTTATTTTCGTTGGATTATGAACCATGTATTATTTGCGTATTGATTTTGAATTTTAGTGATATATATATATATATATATATATATATATATATATATATATATATATATATATATATATATATATATGTTAAACATAAACATTTTTGGGTTGGTAAGATTTTTGTTAGTTATTATGTTTTTGAAAGAAGTCTCTTCTGCTCAACAAAGCTGCATTCATTTGATCAAAAATACTGTAAAAAGTGAAATATATGTTAACATTTCTAGTTTTCTATGTAAGTAGTAAAGTGTAATTTATTCCAGTGATCAAAGCTGAATTTTCAGCATCATTACTCCAGTCTTCAGTGTCACATGATCTTCAGAAATCAGGATAATATGATGAGTTGATGCTCAAGAAACATTTATGATTAAAATCAAATTACAAACCTATCATATGTAAATAACAATCATAATTTGTAATTAATAATAATGTTATATAGAGGCCATACATTACAGATATTGTCTTGGTAACACGTGTGCAGCACTTTTTTAAGAATTATGAATTTCTTCACAAATATTGTACACAGCTTTACTTATATACTAAAAACACTCCAGATTAATAATTTCCATTCATTTTGCTTTGGATCTGGACAATTTCTAGCTTTTCCCCATATGTTTTGAAGTCTATAAGTAAAGCTTGAAGCTTTAGTTTTGCACAAAACTCTTGATAACTTTACTTTTCTGAATAATTCACCTCCGTTTCAGAATCCAACCTCTGTAGATCTGGCAAGCAACAAGAAAAGCAAAGAAAAAAGAGACAGGTATGATTATGTATTATGCGTGTTAAACATTAATTGTGTCCAGAATGACGCACTTCACTATGAACTAATACTATAGCTCCGCCCCTTCCAGTACATAATTAAAGCTGCGACAGTTTGAATGCATGAAGTGACCGATATTCCACAGGGATATTTTTCATATGAGTTCTTTATATTTTTGGAATTTTCAGTGTGAATTACTCTATTTATACTTTATAAAACATTTAGTTCCAGTCCTTGACTCTGATTGGACAATAGCTGTTTTATTCACGATAAAACACGGCTATGACCGCTTCACCCAACGGTTCTATGTATCACTACACAACACCCCTAGCAACCACTCTTAGCAACGTAAACATATGTTCTCATTGATATTGTTCATTGAAGCTTATAACGTTAGAGTAGTATTGTGAGAGATCGAGTAAGCGAGAGTACCTGCATTTACAGTAGATATAGCATGTTCCTTCAGGTCAGTCCTATATTCGTAATAAAAAATCAGTTTTTGAATTGTCTGCAGCGATATCTTGTCCTTTTAGCAGTTCAGGGGTTTCCCGAGCCTTGATGCTAGTCATTTGTCAGTTGCGTCTTGCTTCAGTGTTCACAACAAGTTTCAGTCCTTTCAATATAAAAGTCTTCTCTATTGACTGACTCATAAAGGTAGTTTTTACCGCCATCTAATGGTGAAATAATGTAACTTTTGTTGCTGTTCACGGTCAGGGACTATTTTTTTCCAGCGGAAGGAAGGCTTTTTTACATCATGAATGTTGAATTGATACATATTTTTCGGCTTTAATATTTGTATTGTGTGGCAACCGTTTTATAAAAGCATTAAGGAACAAGAAGCTAGTGCTGTATTGTTCTGTAGTGACTTATTCACGATACAGCACTAGCCTCTCCTACCTTATTGCTCACATAAAATAGTGCATAAGCATGTGAATTGGGACGCACCTGTTCAGTGGTTTCCCACATGCTTCATTTCAATTTCTTTTTGTCATTGCATGTATTATACAATGAAATTAATACGCAAAGCTTATTTTCATTGTATAATACATGCAATGACAATAAAAGGAAATTGAAATGAAGCATGTGGGAAACCACTGAATAGTTGTGTCCCAATTCTCATGTTATTCCACATGCTCTCAGGACGGTTCTTCAGGAGCATCATGAACAGAGAGCTCGTGACGCCTGTAGTCTGATCACAGACCTGCTCACGACACCACTGAACCTTCCCACAATCCCCCACGAGTCACTCAGGTCAGTGCCATCTGTTACTGTGTAATCACCATGGGAAAATCCCACAGTAAAACTGGGAGCTGAAAAAATTTTTTTTTACTCATTCAATTCCTTTTATAACTTTTAATTTTCCGTGCTTTTATTTTGTGATTATTTTAATTCCTTTCAGTGTAAAGCACTTTGAATTACCATAATGCATGAAATGTGCTATAGCCATTTTCAAGAAACGGCTATTCAAGAAACGCTTGATCATTAATACTAACACTTTCTCTTCTATTCTATATCTTTTTTTTTAAGTACATGTACTGCGTTAGATTAAACTGGGAATGGTCATAGCACTTGCATATTGTTGTCCTATTGTTAGTTGAACTGCTTTTATTGTTCTCATTTGTAAGTCGCTTTGGACAAATGTAAATGTAAATATAAATAAACTCGCCTTGCTGTTCCGTCTGTGCAACGCCTTCTGCAATTAGCTAAGCGTGATGCATCTTTACAGGAACTTTTTGGCAACTCTCTGTGTTTTTGAGACGGAGCCAGTGTTTTGTTTTGGAGAAAGAGCACAAATCTCGCTTAATATCCTTCTCTGTGTTTCAGGAGCAGAAGTCAAGCCTCTGGGAAAAATAAGAGGATTCCCAAGAACCAGAGCGGACCACACAGACGCTCGGCGTCTTCTCTGGGAAACACTGCTGTGCTTCCGGGGAAATCTGCAGGAAAAGCCCACGGCTCATTAAACCAGAGGCTCGGGCTGCACAGACCAGGTGCATGTTCTATAATTGACTGACTGAATTTATTAATGGTGATCGTCATCATTTTAAAAAGTATCACTTCAATCTCACGTTTCACATGCAGCCAGTGATCTTCCAGGCGATCGGTTATCCCAGGTTACCCGGCGCGGGATGCTGTCCGACCTGAGACCCAGACCAGCGGCCGCTCACCCGAGTATGATGTTTCTGGATGTGTTTTTGTAAAAATATCAGAATCAGAATGAGGTTTATAGCTAGGGTTGCCAACTGTCCCGATTATTGGGCCTAATTTATGTGTCCCGTACGGGGCCTCCCTTTGTCCCGTTTATTGAGTGCTACGCTGATCTGACTGATACAACAGCAACACGACACTTGAGAATGACATCATCAAATCACACCATACCAATAAACTATAAATTGAGAATTAGTTATTCTTTTGGGACAGATAATTTGATTTGCGAACAGGATCCTCTGCTGTCGCTCCCGGTTCGATCCGGTCTCGCGCTAGCGGCTAATCCCTGTCACTGTCCGGCCGGGTTTTCATTTCGGCAAATCAGTTTTGGTGAATTTAAACAACGTGATTATTGTTCATGAGTCCGACATCCAGACACGCAAGAGAACATGCCCTCTACCTGAGGGAATAATGCTGATGTGATTTGCTGCCCAAGAAACATGTCTGATTATTATTAATGTATTTAAAAAAAGAAGTCAGGATTATTCAATGAATAGAAGGCGATTTATCCGAAATAAAAAAGCTTTTGTAACATTATAAATGTCTTTATGGCACTTTTGATTCATTTAATGCGTCCTTGCTGAATAAAAGTAGGCTATTACTTTCTTTAATTTCTTTAAAATGTAGTTTATAAAGATACAAAAGCTTAGTATTTCAGATAAATGTTATTATATTGAACTGTTTTGTGTGTAATGTGACTGTTTTGTGTGACCTTAAAATTCATTTTAGAATTAAATTGTACATAAGGTTAAGCAAAACAGATGTGTTTATGTCTGAGAAGCTTTTAAACATATGAACCTGAAAGGACATATGCTGTGTGATACAGTACAAATATTGTGAGTGTCCCTTATTTTCCTGTAAAGAACCACGATTGTCCCGCATTTTTCTTTTCGGAAGTTGGCAACCCTTTTTATAGCCAAGTATGTGGGAATTTGTCTTGGTGAAACTTCTAGTAAACAAAATACAGTCCAAAAATACACCAGATGTAATTTGTGATATTTTTTTTACTAGTGTGTGAGGACACTATAGTTCATTTATGTAAGTGAGGAGAGCAAAATAAAGTAAACTGTGACATATTATACACAAAAATTCTTCATACAGCGACTACCAGTAACATATTTTATAAAAAAAAGGACACTTTGAGCTGATCATGTTTTCTTCAGTGTTTTTCTGTAACTGCTAATGCTCTTTTTACACACAGACTGAACAACATGAAGCATTGCTTGGTCACTGGTGGAGCTAAACTGGTATTATCTAATTGTGTAGTTAAATTTACCAGCTGACAGATATTCAACATAATTCATGTGTGAGAGTCTAACAGAAGGACGGACAAAACCAGTGAAATATCAACCGATTCTTGTCATATTTTATTACCATTTTCTAAACTATAGCGAATAAAACTGATATATGTATGCAAGGATATATGCAAACATTCCTTCATATATTCACGTTTGTGCTTCTGTAGTGATGAAAAATGGGTTCCACACGTATACAGCAAAACCGAGAGTAGTGAAAGCGAAAGATCAGACGCATGTGGAAGAAAGAGACGCTGGGAGTGCAGATGACATCCACACACTTCTTCATCTCAGACAGGTGAGACGTTCACTGACTAATGTGACTTACCAAGCTAATAAAGCTGCCTCATAGGTGGCCTTAGCCCTCTGCTTGTCCTTTTAGATCAAACATTTGCAAGTGAATTTTTTTTTTTTTCGTTACTTCATCGAAATTGTACAAAACTTGGTACAAAAGCAGACTTATATGAATACACATAAAAATTGTAGACATAATTAGAAAAGCCTTAATGGCCAGAAATGAATGGGAAATATGAAAATCAGAGGAATTTATTGGGGGTACAATCTACAAACCAGCCACAATTAAGTATTCTAAATGTATAAATATATATATATCCAAGTGCAAAATCTAATAAACGTAAGTAATTATGTTTAAATATAAAATACTCATGTAAAAATACTCATAGACATCAAGGTATTGATGGTCATGTGATTTCAGTAAACGGCTTTATTATCTCACAACTGTTTTGAAACTCTTCGAAATGAATGGTTCACCGCTGGGGGCGATGATGATCAGTTTCACACATTTGTAGACGTTTTAATTAGACATTAGTATAATTAAGATGAATAATGGTAGTTAAGTGTCTTATTGGCCTGTTTAGCTGAGCCATTCATAAACACACAATACAAACCCTGACAATTGATAAAAGAACATAGACACACTTGATTAGATTATTAGATTAGTAGATAATTCCACTTGAAAGATTTGACTTTCTGTAAAAATGTGCAATAGATTTGTAAAAGGTGTTTTCTGCATGTTTGGCCCTGGTTTTTGGTGCATTGCCACTGTTGTGTCCACTAGTTTGTCCACTAGTTTAATTCGGGTTAGAGCTCAACTTTTCAGGACAGAGGCCGTCCCTAACCCTGATCTAGGAAATACACAGTGCTCTATTTTTATATATGTGTATGGCTATTGCTATGGCTATACAGGCATCTATACACACTCTGGCTCCGCCTGCTACAGTAGCCACGCCCCAAACTCACACTATTGGCTGAGCTGGAAAGTGATTGACAGATCTGAGCGAATGCTCTCAATGTTTTGATGCTTCTTGAGAGGCTCAATGTTTACATGTTTGGGGCAGATAAACCCGTGAATGACATACTAATACTAGTCAATAAACTTGGATATGAGAATGTATTTTAACATTAAAAACATTCATTGCATTAATTGAAAATATTTTTTTTTTCTTCTAATAATTGTATTTTTTTTTTAGAGAAATAATTTTGAATTGAATTTTGTTTACTACCATGAAATGGAAGTTACAAAATAATAAAGAAAAAATAACATTGAAAGAAAACATAGTACATTAATTTCATTAAAAAAAAAATGCTTATTGACCTTATGCTTAATACCAGTGTTACTCAAAATCATTTCTATCTGGCATTAGTGTGTCTCACGGAGACTTGAATCTGTGCTGACAGAATCTGTTCCTTGTATCCATTTTGTTTGTTTTTGTTTCCATGTTTTATCAATTTAATACAAATTAATGGTAACACTTTACAATAAGGTACATTAGTTAACATTAGTTAGTGTATTAACTAACATGAACGAATCATGAGCAATACATTTGTTACTGTATTTGTTAATCTTTGTTAATGTAAGTTAATAAAAATGTTAGTTCAAAGTGCATTAACTTTAATAAAGTATTAGTAAATGTTGAAATTAACATTAACAAACATTAATAAATGCTGTATAAGTGCAGTTCATGCTAACTAATGTAGTTAACTAATGTAAACTAATGAACCTTATTGTAAAGTGTTACCAAAATAATAATAATGAAATGAATGCCAGAAGGTTACTTTATTGTTTATTTATATAATGCACAATTAAGAGTAATTGCACCAGAGTTCGCTAATCTACTGTGGCAGGTAAACATATAAAATAACAAACAATATTAAATATATACCACATAAAACATCACAACACATATGTCCAGGAATGAAACCCTAACAAACTCCGTATATAAAACAGTGATTAGCAGTTGCAGATTTGTTCTGATAGAAGCCAGCACTTAAGCACGGTTTCCACACCTGTCGGATGTTTATGGGTAAGGAAAAAACAAGAAGGGTTATAAATAACAATGTTAAATTATTATTAACATCAGGCACCAGCTTTCTCAATCAGCTGGTTAAGGCACGTATACTGTGCTGGAAACATTGTGTTCTGCACACACGCCTTATTGCACAGAAGATCATGTGACTTTTGCTTTCTCCAGGGCGAAGAATCGTTCATAACCGTGGATCACCTGCGAGATCTGGATCTGGACTCCTTCTCTCAAAGCACCGGTAGTGTTCTGAGCAAACTGGACTGGGCCGCCATCGAGAGGATCGTGGCCGAGGACGAGCACAACTGAAGAACGTTTCTCAAAAAAACTGCTTTTTGCACTCCAGATGTTGCGCAGCTGTTGACTGTGAATGATTGTGGTATTTGTGTATGTGTATCATCTGTGTCTTGAATGTTTGAGTAAGTTGTCGGCACAGATTTGCGTGGAATAAACAAGAATCTCTCACAGGGGCGCTGTTGGTTTTCTTCCACATCGAGTCACTTCTGGACGCCTGACAGAACGCAGAGCTCTCCACAAACAACAAGACATGTCTTCAACATTTAACATTTGTAGCCTCTAATCACATTTAATCTTGTAGCAGACTAATGTGTAATTGGTAACACTGTACGGTAAGGTTTCATTTGTTAATATTAGTTAACATAAACTAATACTTCTACAACATTTATTAATCTTAATGTTAATTTCAACGTTTACTTATAGATTTTTAAATCACACCCCAAACCCTCTGCATAATACAGTAATCAAACATCAAACTCTTCACCTAATTGTATTTTTATGAACTAAAGATAAAAAATGTTGTATATTGCTCATTGTTAGTTCATGATAAGTAATGCTAATGAATGGGACCTTACTGTAAAGTGTTACTGTCTAATTACATTTCTAAGATTTGTTTATTTGACAATCCTTTATTAAAATACTGTGAAATGGAAGATCTCATATCTCCCAATTATTATATATTATTAAAAATGAGACCTGAGCTGAAATATTGTCATTAGACTGAAAGAAGCACAAGTTCTATGAAGAAATATAATTGTTTGCTGGCTAATTAATAGCGGGAACACTTTACAATAAGGTTCGGTTTGTTAGCATAAGTTAAACTAACAATGAACATGATTAAATGTACTAATACATTATTAAGATCGAAAGTTGTGTTAACATATTACCCTTTTAGCTATTATTATTCAGATAATGAAAGAATTTCGTCAGATTAGTTGGAATACAATCGTGTATTTATATTATCAGCTTCATAAAAAATACAAGGTATAAAATAAAATTTAAAAGGGGACAATACAAGGGAAAATATTTATTTATGGTCAAATTATTCATCTTTTTTTTTGTCAAATTATTCAATATTTGTATTCCGTATGAACAAATACTCAGTAAAAGCTTCAAGACAAACATTTCTCTAAAGTAACCGAGGACTTGTATTCAGAAGAGACTTTTATTTTGACTTCCCGCATACCGGAAGTGTCCAATATTGTCATGGCTGATCAGAGCAGTGATTCTGGTAAGTTTGTGAGTTTTATTCGTGTTTTATAAAGTGTTTCTCTCTTATAAGTGAAATGAATGTGTTTAAACTGCAGGACAGTGTTTTTCTGAAAGCTGTGATGGTTTAATGAAGTCAAATACTGTCAGAGGAGCTGTTATAATCATCAGAGGCTCCTCAGGCACATGTGATTGAAGATTATTTAATAATAATTCAAATATAGGAGCCTTTAGCCCTCGTTTCTGTCACTCATTGACTGCCGTATGAGTGAATATGTTTGCATTATCATGTTGGTTGGGCTTGTACCATGGCAACACTATTGGTATTCGTTAACGTGCCCTGGATATACTATACTAAACTAAAAACTCGATATAATGCTATAATAATTCGCAATTATAATTGGGATATAGATTGTATTTCTTTTGTAAAGGTAGAAAATATTATCTTATTTTCCCTTTAGATTATTATTATCACTATGTTGTTAATTTTTGCCTATAGTATCACCCATAAATTATAAATCGCTGTAAATAAATACATACACAAACTTTATATTTTTAATAGAAAAGTAGTAATAGTTATAGAAATTAAAAAATGAAACTCTAATTTCCCTCTTTAGATTATTATTAATAATGTTTTATTTTATGAATTGTTGCCTCCCACCCACACATATTCATTATTCGAAATAAACAAATATACCCTGAAGTTCTTTTTGTGAAGGTAATAATACAAATTCTGTTATAATAATAGAAAATCTAAAATGAAAATTGTAGATAAGATTATTATTAATATTTGTCATTATTTTATAATGTTTTGCCTGCGAGCCATAAATTATTCATTATTCAAAATAAATCAATAAATATTATTTTTATAAAGGTAATGATAGAAATTCTCCAACAATATAAATAATAAATATTCTATAAAGCCAAAATAATTTCCCCTATAGATTATTATTAACATTATTTAATAACTTTAGCCTAAAACCCATTCATAGTTTAACATAAATCAATAAATAAATGAATACTGTAGTACAAATTGAATCTCATATTTTACCTTTAGATAATATCACTATTTGTCTTTTTTTAATTGTATTGATTTGTATTTTATAGATTTTTGCCACCTATAAATTATTCATCATTCAAAATAATATAAGAATTCCTCCCGATATGAATGCATTGTATTGTTTTCTGTGATTGACAGGTGACGCCAGTAACGATGCAGACATCTCGTCAGTCATGGGCTTTTCGGGATTCGGTGAGTGTTTCAGCTCAGACGTCACAGAAGCAGGAGTGTGTGTGTGTGTGTGTGTGTGTGTGTGTGTGTGTGTGTGTGTGTGTGTGTGTGTGTTGTCAGAGTCACATGATCACTTGTAATATTTCTTTGACTCTCAGGAAAGAAAGCTCGAACCTTTGACCTGGAGGCCATGTTTGAGCAGACGAGGCGGACGGCCATCGAGAGAAGTCAGCGAGCTTTAGGTCAGTGTGATTATTACCTGTGATTCTGTCTCAAAGACGCCATTTTAACCTCGATCTTCTCCACCGTCACAGAAGAGCGTCAGAAACAGGAGGTTCAGGAGAGCAGCGGCTTTCGTCCCGTCAGCGTCAAAGAGAAACCATCCACATCCACGTCCAGGTAACGTCTCTATTCAATGAGGACGAGCAACGTTCAGCTGAAATTTACATTTAAATGAAAATGTACCCCACGATTTACTCACCCTCGAGACATCCTAGGTGTATATGTCAACTCTTCTTTCAGACGAATATAATAGGAGTTATAATAAAAAAATGTTCTGGATCTTCCAAGCTTTATAATGGGAGTGAGTGGCAGTTTCTGGTTTGAAGTCCATAAAAGTGCATCTAGTCATCATAAAAGTGCATCTATCCATCATAATCCATCATAAAAGTGCATCTATTCATCATAATCCATCATAAAAGTGCATCCATCCATCATAATCCATCATAAAAGTGCATATAGTCATCATAAAAGTGCATCTATCCATCATAATCCATCATAAAAGTGCATCTATTCATCATAATCCATCATAAAAGTGCATCCATCCATCATAATCCATAATAAAAGTGCATCCGTGCATCTATCCATCATAAAAGTGCATCTATTCATCATAATCCATCATAAAAGTGCATCTAGTCATCATAAAAGTGCATCTATCCATCATAATCCATCATAAAAGTGCATCTATTCATCATAATACATCATAAAAGTGCATCCATCCATCATAAAAGTGCATCTATCCATCATAATCCATCATAAAAGTGCATCTAGTCATCATAAAAGTGCATCTATCCATCATAATCCATCATAAAAGTGCATCTATTCATCATAATACATCATAAAAGTGCATCTATCCATCATAAAAGTGCATCTATTCATCATAAAAGTGCATCTATCCATCATAAAAGTGCATCTATCCATCATAAAAGTGCATCTATCCATCATAAAAGTGCATCTATCCATCATAAAAGTGAATCTATTCATCATAAAAGTGCATCTATCCATCATAATCCATCATAAAAGTGCATCTATCCATCATAAAAGTGCATCTATCCATCATAAAAGTGCATCTATTCATCATAATCCATCATAAAAGTGCATCTATTCATCATAAAAGTGCATCTATCCATCATAATCCATCATAAAAGTGCATCTATCCATCATAAAAGTGCATCTATTCATCATAATCCATCATAAAAGTGCATCCATTCATCATAAAAGTGCATCTATCCATCATAATCCATCATAAAAGTGCATCTATCCATCATAAAAGTGCATATATCCATCATAAAAGTGCATCTATTCATAATAAAAGTGCATCTATTCATCATAATACATCATAAAAGTGCATCTATCCATCATAAAAGTGCATCTATTCATCATAAAAGTGCATCTATCCATCATAAAAGTGCATCTATCCATCATAAAAGTGCATCTATCCATCATAAAAGTGAATCTATTCATCATAAAAGTGCATCTATCCATCATAATCCATCATAAAAGTGCATCTATCCATCATAAAAGTGCATCTATCCATCATAAAAGTGCATCTATTCATCATAATCCATCATAAAAGTGCATCTATTCATCATAAAAGTGCATCTATCCATCATAATCCATCATAAAAGTGCATCTATCCATCATAAAAGTGCATCTATTCATCATAATCCATCATAAAAGTGCATCCATTCATCATAAAAGTGCATCTATCCATCATAATCCATCATAAAAGTGCATCTATCCATCATAAAAGTGCATATATCCATCATAAAAGTGCATCTATTCATAATAAAAGTGCATCTATCCATCATAATCCATCATAAAAGTGCATATATCCATCATAAAAGTGCATCTATTCATCATAATCCTTCATAAAAGTGCATCTATCCACCATAAAAGTGCATCTAGTCATAAAAGTGCATCTATCCATCATAATCCATCATAAAAGTGCATCTATCCATCATAATCCATCATAAAAGTGCATCTATCCATCATAATCCATCATAAAAGTGCATCTATTCATCATAATCCATCATAAGTGCATCCATCCATCATAATCCATGATAAAAGTCCATCTATTCATCATAATCCATCATAAAAGTGCATCTATCCATCATAAAAGTGCATCCATCATAAAAGTGCATCTATCCATCATAAAAGTGCATCTATCCATCATAAAAGTACATCTATCCATCATAATCCATCATAAAATTGCATCTAGTCATCATAAAAGTGCATCTATCCATCATAATCCATGATAAAAGTGCATCTATTCATCATAATACATCATAAAAGTGCATCTATCCATCATAAAAGTGCATCTATTCATCATAAAAGTGCATCTATCCATCATAAAAGTGCATCTATCCATCATAAAAGTGCATCTATCCATCATAAAAGTGCATCTATCCATCATAAAAGTAAATCTATTCATCATAATCCATCATAAAAGTGCATCTATCCATCATAAAAGTGCATCTATTCATCATAAAAGTGCATCTATCCATCATAAAAGTGCATCTATTCATCATAATCCATCATAAAAGTGCATCTATTCATCATAAAAGTGCATCTATCCATCATAATCCATCATAAAAGTGCATCTATTCATCATAAAAGTGCATCTATCCATCATAATCCATCATAAAAGTGCATCTATCCATCATAAAAGTGCATCTATTCATCATAATCCATCATAAAAGTGCATCTATTCATCATAAAAGTGCATCTATCCATCATAATACATCATAAAAGTGCATCTATTCATCATAAAAGTGCATCTATCCATCATAATCCATCATAAAAGTGCATCTATCCATCATAAAAGTGCATATATCCATCATAAAAGTGCATCTATTCATAATAAAAGTGCATCTATCCATCATAATCCATCATAAAAGTGCATCTATTCATCATAATCCTTCATAAAAGTGCATCTAGTCATAAAAGTGCATCTATCCATCATAATCCATCATAAAAGTGCATCTATCCATCATAATCCATCATAAAAGTGCATCTATTCATCATAATCCATCATAAGTGCATCCATCCATCATAATCCATCATAAAAGTGCATCTATTCATCATAATCCATCATAAAAGTGCATCTATCCATCATAAAAGTGCATCTATCCATCATAATCCATCATAAATGTGCATCTATCCATCATAAAAGTGCATCTATTCATTATAAAAGTGCATCTATCCATCATAAAAGTGCATCTATCCATCATAAAAGTGCATCTATCCATCATAAAAGTGCATATATTCATCATAATACATCATAAAAGTGCATCTATCATCATAATCCATCATAAAAGTGCATCTATCCATCATAAAAGTGCATCTATTCATCATAATCCATCATAAAAGTGCATCTATTCATCATAAAAGTGCATCTATCCATCATAATCCATCATAAAGTGCATATATCCATCATAAAAGTGCATCTATCCATCATAATTCATCATAAAAGTGCATATATCCATCATAAAAGTGCATATATCCATCATAAAAGTGGATCTGTTCATCATAAAAGTGCATCTATCCATCATAATCCATCATAAAAGTGCATATATCCATCATAAAAGTGCATCTATTCATCATAATCCATCATAAAAGTGCATCTATTCATCATAATCCATCATAAAAGTGCATATATCCATCATAAAAGTGCATCTATCCATCATAATCCATCATAAAAGTGCATCTATTCATCATAATCCATCATAAATGCATCCATCCATCATAATCCATCATAAAAGTGCATCTATTCATCATAATCCATCATAAATGTGCATCTATCCATCATAATCCATCATAAAAGTGCATCTATTCATCATAATCCATCATAAAAGTGCATCTATTCATCATAAAAGTGCATCTATCCATCATAATCCATCATAAAGTGCATATATCCATCATAAAAGTGCATCTATCCATCATAATCCATCATAAAAGTGCATATATCCATCATAAAAGTGCATCTATCCATCATAATCCATCATAAAAGTGCATATATCCATCATAAAAGTGCATCTATTTATCATAAAAGTGCATCTATCCATCATAATCCATCATAAAAGTGCATATATCCATCATAAAAGTGCATCTATTCATCATAATCCATCATAAAAGTGAGTCTATTCATCATAATCCATCATAAAAGTGCATATATCCATCATAAAAGTGCATCTATCATCATAATCCATCATAAAAGTGCATATATCCATCATAAAAGTGCATCTATCCATCATAATCCATCATAAAAGTGCATATATCCATCATAAAAGTGCATCTATTCATCATAAAAGTGCATCTATCCATCATAATCCATCATAAAAGTGCATCTATTCATCATAATCCATCATAAAAGTGCATCTATTCATCATAATCCATCATAAAAGTGCATCTATTCATTATAATCCATCATAAAAGTGCATCTATTCATCATAATCCATCATAAAAGTGCATCTACTCATCATAAAAGTGCATCTATCCATCATAATCCATTATAAAAGTGCATCTATCCATATTCCCTTTCAGCTCAGTCACCGTGAGTCTCTCCTGTGTTTGTGTAAACAGGAAACAGGAAGCTGAGAGTGACAGTGACTCTGATGTCATCGGCCCACCGCTGCCTCCTCAGAAGGAAGAAGATGATGATGATGATGATGATGTTGTCGGACCTCCACTTCCGCCCGGATACAAGCGCAGCAACGCTGACAGCGACGATGATGATGACGATGAAGATGATGATGAAGATGATGTAAGTGTATTTTTCATCTTTTTAGTCAAGCCAAAATGTATTCAGACACCCTCAACATTTCTCACATTATCACAGTTTATTCACTTTTGTTTAGAAAATGGTAATAAATGAGACAAAAACTCAGTTATCAGATCAGTTGATATTTCACTGGTTTTGTCCATCCATCTGTTAGACTCTCACACATGAATTATGTTGAATATGAGGAGTGATTTATGAGGAGTGATTTATGAGGAGTGATTTATGAGGAGTGATTTATGAGGAGTGATATATGAGGAGTGATTTATGAGGAGTGATATATGATGAGATTTATGAGGAGTGATTTATGAGGAGTGATTTATGAGGAGTGATTTATGAGGAGTGATTTATGAGGAGTGATTTATGAGGAGTGATTTATGAGGAGTGATTTATGAGGAGTGATTTATGAGGAGTGATTTATGAGGAGTGATTTATGAGGAGTGATTAAGAGGAATGATTTATGAGGAGTGATTTATGAGGAGTGATATATGATGAGATTTGAGGGGTGATATATGATGAGATTTGAGGAGTGATGAGATTTGAGGAGTGATATATGATGAGATTTATGAGGAGTGATATATGATGAGATTTATGATGAGTGATATATTATGAGATTTATGATGAGTAATTTATGACGAGTGATATATGATGAGATTTATGAGGAGTGATGAGATTTGAGGAGTGATATATGATGAGATTTATGACGAGTGATATATGATGAGATTTATGAGGAGTGATGAGATTTGAGGAGTGATATATGATGAGATTTATGAGGAGTGATATATGATGAGATTTATGAGGAGTGATATATGATGAGATTTATGAGGAGTGATATATGATGAGATTTATGAGGAGTGATATATGATGAGATTTATGAGGAGTGATTTATGAGGAGTGATATATGATGAGATTTGAGGGGTGATATATGATGAGATTTGAGGAGTGATGAGATTTGAGGAGTGATATATGATGAGATTTATGAGGAGTGATATATGATGAGATTTATGAGGAGTGATATATGATGAGATTTATGATGAGTGATATATGATGAGATTTATGATGAGTGATATATTATGAGATTTATGATGAGTAATTTATGACGAGTGATATATGATGAGATTTATGAGGAGTGATATATGATGAGATTTATGAGGAGTGATATATGATGAGATTTATGATGAGTGATATATGATGAGATTTATGATGAGTGATATATTATGAGATTTATGATGAGTAATTTATGACGAGTGATATATGATGAGATTTATGAGGAGTGATGAGAGTGAGGAGTGATATATGATGAGATTTATGAGGAGTGATGAGATTTGAGGAGTGATATATGATGAGATTTATGAGGAGTGATGAGATTTGAGGAGTGATATATGATGAGATTTATGACGAGTGATATATGATGAGATTTATGAGGAGTGATGAGTTTTGAGGAGTGATATATGATGAGATTTATGAGGAGTGATATATGATGAGATTTATGAGGAGTGATATATGATGAGATTTATGAGGAGTGATATATGATGAGATTTATGAGGAGTGATATATGATGAGATTTATGAGGAGTGATTTATGAGGAGTGATATATGATGAGATTTGAGGGGTGATATATGATGAGATTTGAGGAGTGATGAGATTTGAGGAGTGATATATGATGAGATTTATGAGGAGTGATATATGATGAGATTTATGAGGAGTGATATATGATGAGATTTATGATGAGTGATATATTATGAGATTTATGATGAGTAATTTATGACGAGTGATATATGATGAGATTTATGAGGAGTGATGAGATTTTGAGGAGTGATATATGATGAGATTTATGACGAGTGATATATGATGAGATTTATGAGGAGTGATGAGATTTGAGGAGTGATATATGATGAGATTTATGAGGAGTGATATATGATGAGATTTATGAGGAGTGATATATGATGAGATTTATGAGGAGTGATATATGATGAGATTTATGAGGAGTGATATATGATGAGATTTATGAGGAGTGATTTATGAGGAGTGATATATGATGAGATTTGAGGGGTGATATTTGAGGAGTGATATATGATGAGATTTGAGGAGTGATATATGATGAGATTTATGAGGAGTGATATATGATGAGATTTATGAGGAGTGATATATGATGAGATTTATGATGAGTGATATATTATGAGATTTATGATGAGTAATTTATGACGAGTGATATATGATGAGATTTATGAGGAGTGATGAGATTTGAGGAGTGATATATGATGAGATTTATGACGAGTGATATATGATGAGATTTATGAGGAGTGATGAGATTTGAGAAGTGATATATGATGAGATTTATGAGGAGTGATATATGATGAGATTTATGAGGAGTGATATATGATGAGATTTATGAGGAGTGATATATGATGAGATTTATGAGGAGTGATGAGATTTGAGGAGTGGTATATGATGAGATTTATGAGGAGTGATTTATGATGAGTGATATATGATGAGATTTATGAGTAGTGATATATGATGAGATTTATGAGGAGTGATATATGAGGAGTGATATATGATGAGATTTATGATGAGTAATTTATGAGGAGTGATATATGATGACATTTATGAGGAGTGATGAGATTTATGAGGAGTGATATATGATGAGATTTATGATGAGTGATATATGATGAGATTTATGATGAGTGATATATGATGAGATTTATGATGAGTAATTTATGACGAGTGATATATGAATTATGTTGAATATGAGGAGTGATATATGATGAGATTTATGAGGAGTGATTTATGAGGAGTGATTTATGAGTGATATATGAGGAGTGATATATGATGAGATTTATGAGGAGTGATTTATGAGGAGTGATATATGAGGAGTGATATGATGAGATTTATGAGGAGTGATATATGATGAGATTTATGAGTGATATATGATGAGATTTATGAGGAGTGATATATGATGAGTGATATATGATGAGTGATATATGATGAGTAATTTATGAGTAATTTATGACCAGTGATATATGATGAGTGATTTATGACAAGTGATATATGACGAGTGATATATGACGAGTGATATATGACGAGTGATATATGACGAGTGATATATGACGAGTGATATATGATGAGATTTGACGAGTGATATATGACGAGTGATATATGACGAGTGATATATGACGAGTGATATATGACGAGTGATATATGACGAGTGATATATGACGAGTGATATATGACGAGTGATATATGATGAGATTTGACGAGTGATATATGACGAGTGATATATGACGAGTGATATATGACGAGTGATATATGACGAGTGATATATGAGGAGATTTATGACGAGTGATACATGACGAGTGATACATGACGAGTGATACATGACGAGTGATACATGACGAGTGATACATGACGAGTGATACATGACGAACATGACGAGTGATATATGACGAGTGATACATGACGAGTGATAAATGACGAGTGATACATGACGAGTGATACATTGACGAGTGATACATGACGAGTGATACATGACGAGTGATACATGACGAGTGATACATGACGAGTGATACATGACGAATTATACATGACAAGTGATACATGACGAGTGATATATGGTGAGATTTATGACGAGTGACATGACGAGTGATATATGATGAGATTTATGACGAGTGACATGACGAGTGATATATGACGAGTGATATGTGATGAGATATATGACGAGTGATTTATTTTACGTGACGAGTGATACGTGACGAGTGATACGTGACGAGTGATACGTGGCGAGTGATACGTGATGAGTGATACGTGACGAGATTTATGACGAGTGATACATGACGAGTGATATATGATGAGATTTATGACGAGTGATATGACGAGTGATATATGACGAGATTTAGACGAGTGATACGTGACGAGATTTAGATGAGTGATACGTGACGAGTGATACATGACGAGATTTATGACGAGTGATACGTGACGAGTGATACTTTTCGAGTGATAAATGATGAGATTTATGACGAGTGATATATATTGAGATTTATGAAGAGATGTATGATGAGATGTATGATCTCAGTGACATGCAGTGCAGTGTTTTTGTAATGTGTCAGTGGCGCCACTAGAGGGCCACACTGCCATTATCATTCCTGGAAATATAGAAGACTCGAGACTGTGAAGCTTGACCTTAGACGTCTCTATTGAGCTCTATTGAGACATTCTGCTCTTTAGTTTGGATGAATCTCATGGAACCTCTGAAGAATACATCTGGGGCACATTTCACTTTAAAATGAAAATAATAATAGAAATATTACTATATAATATAGTAAAATATTATATAAAATTACATTTGATGTAAAAAAAAAAAAAATCCCCAAATTGTCATTTAATGCAAATATATATATATTTTAAAAATATATTCATTAAAATACAGATAATTAAAATATTTATAATAAAAATACAAATATACAAATACATAAAATACATAAATTATATAGTATAATAAAATATACAAATTATAGTGTATATGACTATCCCTCTCTCTCTCTCTCTCCCTCTCTCTCCCTCTCTCTCTCTCCCTCTCTCTCTCTCTCTCTCTCTCTCTCACCCTCTCTCTCTCTCTCTCTCTCTCTCCCTCTCTCTCTCTCTCCGTCTCTCTCCCTCTCTCTCTCTCTCCCCCTCTCTCTCTCTCTCCTCTCCCTCTCTCTCTCTCTCCTCTCCCTCCCGCTCTCTCTCCTCTCTCTCTCTCTCTCTCTCTCTCTCCCTCTCTCTCTCTCTCCCTCCCGCTCTCTCTCTCTCTGTCTCTCTCTCTCTCTCTCTCTCTCTCTCTCTCTCTCTCTCTCCCTCTCTCTCTCTCTCTCTCCCTCTCTCTCTCTCTCTCTCCCTCTCTCTCTCTCTCTCTCCCTCTCTCTCTCTCTCCTCTCCCTCCCGCTCTCTCTCCTCTCCCTCTCTCTCTCTCTCTCTCTCCCTCTCTCTCTCTCTCCCTCCCGCTCTCTCTCTCTCCCTCTCTCTCCCTCTCTCCCTCTCTCTCCCTCTCTCCCTCTCCCTCCCGCTCTCTCTCTCTCTCTCCCTCCCGCTCTCTCTCTCTCTCCCTCTCTCTCCCTCTCTCTCCCTCTCCCTCCCTCTCTCTCTCGGCCTGTAGTAAATGTCTTGCTCTCCCTCTGACAGTGTGCAGGCCTCCTCTGCCCCAGGCCTGTGGTGTTTGAGGGCCGCTGTGGGCCGGTTTGATGGATGTGTTCTGGTGTCGGGCCGCCCCGGTGATGTCTCTGTACTCCGCTAAATGTATCCCATCAGGCCCAGGTGTGCCGTGCGAGTTTTGTACGAGCGTTAATCAGCCAACGCCATGAATCACACAGACCTGCATGTGTTTGATTTCAGAGAACAATCCCACTGTGAGCGCTGAACACCGGATGATATTTTAGCAGCGTATTTTGCACTAAAAGATCCTGAATTAAAGAGGACATACTAGAACAGGTTTTCCTGCTTAAGTGTTAATTATTTTCCTCATATTCTCCATTGTTGCGGCTCGTCTCTTCCCAGTCTGTCAGTAACGCTGTTCACTTCCTGTCTCTATGAAGCCCCTCCTTCTGAAAAGCACACTGTGCTCTGATTGGTCGGCTGGATCAGTGTATTGTGATTGGTCGAGCACTTTGAGTGTGTTTGGGAAATGTCCCGCCCCTTACCATAACCACCAGTTTAACACACTACTAACTAACTCAACCAGGCCCCGCCCCTTTATTCTGCGCATTAATTATTATAATGAGGAATATTGTGACGTGTTCGTTCCCGGAAGAAACTCGTTTCAGGAGTTCAGAAACACTGATATATTTTTCATGCTCAAACCGCAACATTACACTATAGAGAGATGAACATGGGCTTCAGAAGTTGCTGACGGTGTTTCTTTCTCTCTTTCTGTAACAGAATCCAGTGAAGAAGATCCCGGATACTCATGAGATCACGCTTCAGCACGGCTCTAAATCCGTAAGTCCACTCGTTTGCTCCTGAACGCTAGTTGGGATTTATGAGGATTATATAATCTGACTCAGACATGAGCTCAGATTTAAAACTCATCCACATTTTTTTTTATACAGATACATTTTACAGATTGTTTTAAAGCAGCTTCACAGAAATAAACAGGAAAATAAGTGCTAATGTTGAAAAATTCATCAATTATGAAACAAATTTCAGCTGGAAAGAGGATAATAGTGTCATTATTCAGTTTTCAATGTTGATATAATTCGGTTAAAAAACATTGAATTTGTCGATTCAGATGTAGATCACAATTCAGTACAAATTTAGTTCTCATCTGATAGTGCGAGTGCCATCAAATCGATAATATTAGTCAATATTAATTGTCTTTTAAACCCCAAAAAAGACCATCTAATGAAACTCTATTCAGTTCAAATTTTGTTCGTCACTCAATTCAGTTCAAACATCTAATTTTAACTCAATTTTGTTCTCATCCGATAGTGTTAGTGCAGTTTAATTGGTAAATAATAAATAAATAAATTGATGTTTCATGCCAAAAAAAGACCATCTAATGAAACTCTATTCAGTTCAAATTTTGTTCGTCATTCAATTCAGTTCAAACATCTAATTTTAACTCAATTTTGTTCTCATCCGATAGTGTCAGTGCAGTTTAAATGGTAAATATTGCTAAATTATTAATATTAGTTGTCGTTTCATGCCAAAAAAAAATCGACTAAAAAAACGATAATATTACTCAATATTAAATATTTTAAACCCCCCAAAAAGACCATCTAATGAATCTAAATTCAGTTCAAATTTTGTTCATTACTCAATTCAGTTCAAACATCTAATTGTAACTCAATTTTGTTCTCATCCGATAGTGTCAGTGCAGTTTAATTGGTAAATAATAAATTAATTAATTGTCGTTTCATGCCAAAAAAAAAAATCTACTAAAAAACGATAATATTACTCAATATTAAATATTTTAAACCCCAAAAAAAGAACATCTAATGAAACTCAGTTCAGTTCAAATTTTGTTCGTCACTCAATTCAGTTCAAACATCTAAAGTCAGTTTTGTTCTTATTTCCTTGTCATTATCTTATGAACGCTCGCGGGTGAAAACGTAAAAATATTTGATCGGATGTGCCTTTTGTTTACACGGCGACAGCGTTTTGGGGGCTTAAAAAAGCAAAAAAGTGAAACCACCCTCCAGAGTGGACATCTTAAAAACACTCCACCGTCGCGTTCCCGTCTAAAGGGTAAAAACGCAAAACTGCTCACGGTGGCTCTCGTCGCGTACGCGTTTACGTCACAGGCATGCGCCAGTATAGGAGAATAACAACATGTCGGATTATTTCCATACGGCGGACCTTCAAGTTGCCCTCGCAGCTCCAGAGCAGCTCTGATAAACATACAAGAGTCTTTTTAGCAGTTGTACAGAATATTCTCAGATATTGGTGTTGTCGTGTTGCAGTGCTTCACATCGCCACCTAGCCGCCTGGAGTGCACACTACATCGAATTTCACACACTTTTGCGTCACCATATGCACGCGGATTTCCCCCTATAACACTTGTCCAAACGCAGAATAAAAAGTGATGACGCAACGCCACTTTTGCGTTTTCTCTTCAGATTGTTTCCGTGTAAACAGCCTGAATATCAGTAGTCTTTTAAGCTGTGAAAAGAGCCTCTCGTCTCCCGCATGTGTCTCTACAGGTCTCCGCTCTGGCTTTGGATCCGTCGGGAGCTCGTCTGGTCACCGGCAGCTTCGACTACGACGTGAAGTTCTGGGACTTCGCCGGGATGGACTCGTCTCTGCACGCCTTCCGGTCGCTGCAGCCGTGCGAGTGGTGAGTCGGCCCATCAGACGCGCGCTCATCCCTGTCCTCGATACACCTCATCCGGCGGGAATCAGCTCCTCGTTCTCCAGTTCAATCAGCTGATTGCACACAGATGCCGTTTCTGTGCTTGTCTTTTTGTTTTTCTTTGAAATCCCGCTAAAAGTGGAACCCAATTGTCTCGAGATATTGGAAGCCAATTGGCTGAGGCCGAGCACTCTTGCGTGTGTGTGTGTGTGTGGGTGGGTGCGTGTGTAAAACGCCACGCCACATTAACATGTTCATCCACCCAGTTGTGGTGGCATCCCCACTCTCACACACACACACACGCGCACACACACACACACACACACACACACACACACACACACACACACACACACACGGCCAGAGAAAGCACATATGGAGCCCATAAACCAGTGACCCGGAGAGGGAAACCGGACCTCTAATGTTCTCGAAGCTTCTCGACTCTTTCATTGACTCCAGTTCTCGTGTGCAAACACAGATCAGAGCTGCAGCACACACACACACACACACACACACACACACACACATATACTCTGCCATTCAAAAGTTTGGGATAGGTAAGATTTGTAATGTTTTTAAAAGAAGTCTCTTCTGCTCAACAAGGCTGCATTTATTTGATTAAAAATACAACAACAAAAAAACAGTAATATTGTTAAATATTATGACAGTTTAACAGCTGTTTTCTATGTGAATATCTAGTAAAGTGTAATTTATTCCTGTGATCAAAGCTGTATTTTCAGCATCATTACTCCAGTCTTCAGTGTCACATGATCCTTCAGAAATCAGGAGAATATGATGATCTGATGCTCAAGAAACATTTATGATTATTATCATCAATGTTGAAAACAGTTGTGGATATTTCTTTCAGGATTTTTTGATGAATACTAAGTTTTAAACACTGATAATAATCATAAATGTTTCTTGATCATCAGATCATCATATTATCCTGATTTCTGAAGGATCATGTGACACTGAAGACTGGAGTAATGATGCTGAAATACAGCTTTGATCACAGGAATAAGCGCATCATAGTTTTGTCGTCTGTCTAAAACTTTATAGTTATCGTTATAGTTATAATCGGTATTATAATGTAAAAATAAAATTAAAAGTAAAACATTTTTTTTTCATGCTTTAGCATTTTTTTTATTGAAAGATTTTTTTTTATTAAAAATAATTAAATCGACAATTTATTAATTAATTAATTACAAAAATTGTGTGTGTGTGTGTGTGTGTGGTTCCAGTCATCAGATCAGATCACTGCAGTACAGTGTCACTGGTGATGTCATTCTGGTTGTGGCGGGAAACTCTCAGGCCAAAGTTCTGGACCGCGACGGGTTCCAGGTTCTGGAATGCATTAAAGGGGATCAGTATATCGTGGACATGGCCAACACCAAGGTAACCACTGATGCTTTACTGCAACTTCAAAGGCATTTTATTTTGCATATAGAAATCTTAAAGTCCCACTCCGATCATATTTTGAGCTATTTTTAAACATTCCCAGTGGTCTTTAAATTATGATTATGCCATTTTTAGCTAAAATCACAAAACCTGTGCCGTTTTCTGGGACGTCGCTTCAGCTGAGCGGCAGTAGCTCATTAGGCATTCGCCTCTGCGTTGTGGGCCGCACTGTGCTAGCAAACAGGCGGGATCGTTGAACTAGCTCCCGGCAGAAAAAACTGCATCCGGCTTCAAAAACAATTTACAATTTACTGACTAAGCCCATTTTTCTCTTCTGTGAAGTGCTGACCGCAAACCGATGTGTAGTTTTTAACATTGCCGTGACCGAGGAACGTAATCATCTGTCTCTCACACAGGCCCGTCGCCAAGGGGGGGCATTAGGGGGCAGTGCCCCCCCAGATGACACAACATGCCCCCCTAATCATACGGTCATTCAGTAAACTTCCTATTGAGAGCAAAATAACGTATTCCCGTATTCCATAACGAAACGTCTTCAGCAGCATTTAGCTCACAGGAGCACTAATCTCTGTACCTTTAAATAACACATTGTCTTCAGAAATATGAATCGTAAATAAGTCGGAGCGTGTGTAAGGCTCTGTGCAAGGCTTATCTTCCCCTGGCCACGGGCTTGTGGAAGTTTCATATTTGCCTGCTAAAAATAGCCTACTGTTTCTACGTAAAAAAAAGCTATAAAGTCAAAATTGTGAGATAAACTCGTTATTGTGAGAAATCTATGTCAGAATTTGAGATAAAAAGTCGCAATTATCTTTTTTTTTTTTTATTCCGTGGCGAAAACAAGCTTCCATATATGCTTCTGATTGCTTTTAGAGGGAAAAGCTGTCCATAAATGCTGGCCTAGGATCAGTTTTCTCCGTAATAGAAGAATATTGGGGAAACTGGGTGTTTTGAGCGGTGAGTGGATCAGTTCTACGCGCACACACATCTTCTCGTTATAATAAGCAGTTATATGTAAATAAGACATTATTGTGCCTCAGCTTTACTGATAGCCTAATGGTAATTTGTGAGATCGCGATTGAGTTGTATAACCGTTTTTAATGATAATAAAATGAGTGCTCTGCGAGTTTTCTGCCATGCCAAATCCTGCATATAAACGTTTTAAAGGGGAAGCGCATAATATCCTCATGGTGTTGTTCACCCTCCGCCTATGATCAGAAACTTCCTCTTTTGTGTTTTGGTGTTGTTTTAATATAGAATGTGGTCTATTTCAGTTATATTAGGCTAAATACGGGATGTTATTGTTTTGGTAACTGTCTGTTTTGTAGATCATAAAAAAGAAAATGAAATGCCCCCCCATTCTATATGTTCTGGCGACGGCCCTGCTCTCACAGCAACATGTTTTGGTAAAGCATGAAAGCTAAAACCACTATCTCTCCTCTTAGCATTGCAACCCGCTACCGCACATAGGTGTTGATCCGCCATCGTCTCAAATAAACTTTGAGCTTATTTTTCTCAAGATATGTCCTCTAACATCAGAAAAATGCCACAAGAATATGTTAAAACCTAGAAAAACATTATTTTCATCGGAGTGGGTCTTTAAAGATGCAATAGCACAAACAACATGGATCAAGTGAAAAACTGAAATATGAAAATATGCATCTTATAGACACTTTTGGGATGATTTCGACAGGTATGTGGCTGCGTCCAGTGTCTGTTAGATCCAGGGTTCACTTAAAATAAAACCATACAAAAATTAAGTAAAATAAAAAATAATGCTAAATAAAATATTGAAAACGTAATATAAAAAACTGATACATTGTTTCATGATTCTTTGAGGAACAGAACTTCAAAAGAACAGCCGTTATTTGAAATAAAAAGTGTAACATTATAAATGACTTTACTGTCACTTTTGATAAGTTTAATGTTTCCTTGCTGAATAAACGTATTAATTTCTCTCTTTTTCAAAATAAAATATTACTTTTGAATGGTAGAGTGTCACGTGGTCCACAAAAGTATAAAGCAAAAACATTAAACTTATTTTATTTAAATCTCGATGCCAAAGTAACATTTCTTATATTCATTTAGTGTAACTTGATGTGCTAAAATAACATATTAAAAAATAAAAATTTGAAAAGTAAGATGAAAGATGAAGATGATTTTTTTTTTACTTTTTAGTCATTTTGTTGTGCTTTTGCCATTTTAATATGCCTTTCACATATATATATTTATATATATATATATATATATATATATATATATATATATATATATATATATATATACAGTATATATAATTTTTTTTTTTTTTTTAGGGTTTCATTAGGTTTTAGTTTTATTTCAGTTTTTTTTTCTAAGTAATTTCAGTGCTTGTTTCAGTTTATCGTAGTTCTAGTTTTTCAACTGGTATTCTACATATGTATATTTAGTATAAATACTGGTATTTATTCATATATTTTTTGAACAGCAGTGTTTCAGTGTTCCTGCAGTTCTCGTGTGTGTTTGTTTGCTGCATCTGGACTCTGTTTGTTGTCTGGGATGTAATGAGGTGTAGATGAACTATATCAGAGATGCTGAATGTTGCATCTGGTCCTCAGACACACACTGTGAGTTTATGTGTGTTTAAAGCGGTCGCGTCACTAATGGAGTGTGTCGGCATGCTATAGTCACTGCGAGAGGGACCGATTCCTCGTTCTTTGTTTGTTATTGGGTTTTCTCTCCTCCGTCGGGTACTTTGTTCCCTAGCGAGTGCATTTCAGCGTCGAGCGTAAATATTGTTCTCTTCAATCATTGTCAATGTCATGCTTTACTGTTTAAAGATGCCAACTGGACGCCCATAACAGAAATACTTGAATTCAGTTTGTTTTATTATCATAGCTATTACTTCCACATGTGAACACACTTGATATTATTACACAGTATGTTTTAGTATCATTTTATACTATTATGATTATTACTTTTTTTTTGATGGTTTCATTAAGTTTTAATAAATGCTTTTGTTATTATTATACTTTTTTTTCCGTTAGCGGTCAAAAGTTTGGAATAATTAAGATTTTGAATGTATTTAAAAGTCTCCTGCTCGCCAAGGCTGCATTTATTTGATTAAAAATACAGTAAAAATAGTGAATATTATTACAATTTAAAAAAGCTGTTTTCAATGTGAATATCTAGTAAAGTGTAATTTATTCCTGTGATCAAAGCTGTATTTTCAGCATCATTACTCCAGTCTTCAGTGTCACATGATCCTTCAGAAATCACTCTAATATGAGGATCTGATGATCAAGAAACATTTATGATTATTATTATTATTATTATTATTATCAATGTTGAAAACAGTTGAGCTGGTTCATTTGTCTGGAAACCGTCATACACTAAGGATTATTTTGTTTAAAAAAAATAAATGAATGCTTTTATTCAGCAAGGACGAATTAAAGTGATCAAAAGTGACAGTAAAGACATTTATAATGTTACAAAAGATTCCATTTCAAATAAATGTTGTCCTTTTGAACTTTATATTCATTAAAAATTCCTAAAAATATTAAATGTATCACAGTTTCCACAAAAATATGAACTTATCAGTTATAATAATAAGCAGCAAATCAATTAGTGTGTAAATATTTCTATTTAGCTTTATTTAATTTTTAGTGTTTGTTTTAGTCAGTTGCCTTTTCTAACTTTCATTTTTTTTCTCTAATATTTAGATTTATAATGGTTTTAATTTCAGTGTACATCAACGACAGATGTGATCAGTGTCTTTTCTGTCTCTAAAACACTTCAGTGATTATAATGTCCCGAGTGTGAAGGTGTTATTAGCCGTCAGTCGTTGAGGTTTTGATCAGTAGTTCCAAAACTATAACTATACTATACTTTATCATATTTCGAGTCCCTGACAGAAGATGCAGTTGGTTTATGTCATAAAGCGTCTTTATAACGTATTTCTGGTGTCAAACAATAGACGACTGAGCCAAATATCTGCTCTGAGTTTGTGTTTGGTGAAGCTGAGCTTCATCCGATGAGGCCAGTGTGTCTTTGGTGCGGCATGAAGGTCAAATCAAATATTCACAACATATTTATTATGATGCCGCGGGTGAATGACACGCTTTAATAATGCGCTTTAACCAGTGCTGCATGTGCTCATCATCAAAGACAATCACTGACAGCTTTATTTATTCTCTGAGAACGACTTCATAGTAGTGTTTTGATTCAACTCCTGGATTTTCATTTCCTGTGTCCAAATTAACACTTTAAAGTCAGCATGAAACGACATTCACAACATGCTTTTCTTCTGTGATGTGAAAGAATATTCAGTTGGAAACAATGTAGGATAGAACATTATTTTATTTATACACTGAACAAAATTATAAACGCGACACTTGTTTTTGCCCCCATTTTTCATGAGCTGACCTCAAAGACCTTTTTCCATGAACACAAAAAGCCTATTTCTCTTAAATATTGTTCACAAATCTGTCTAAGGCCCCGTTTACATGCCATACATGGTTATTTTGAATATTTTGTGCCCGTCATTTACACGCAAACGGAGAATTCGCCTCTGAAAACGATTCTTTCTAAAAACTCCGGCCAGAGTGGAGATTTTGGGAAACGCCGTTTGCACGTTTGCATGTAAACTGATAAACACTGAGTTTTAGGCGGCGACGTCACAGATGCGACAGAACTTGCACTGCGTCAAAAGTGCGATCTATGTTTACATTCTCATCTGGCTTTGGTGATCATGGATGCATTCAGAGTCGCAGTCGCATTTATGTTGCAGCAAACCCTTTTCCTCTGTGTGCATTTGCACAAACCGCTGCTCGATCATGTCGAGGTGTTGCTGCTATTTTCAGGATTCTGATTGGCTGACGTGGGCTTGAGCTTCTCTGTGATTGGATGCTGGGAGGGGAAGGAGACTATTTAAACTACAGTTTTCTCTCGTTAGTCCTTTTTATGTATTTAATATGATGATTTGCTGCTCAAGAAACATTTATGATTATTATCAATGTGTATCAAAAGAATAAATAATAAATGCTGTTCTTTTGAATTCTCTGTTTATTAAAGAATCCTGAAAAATCCTGAAAAATAAACATGTATCAGAGTGATTTCTGAAGGGTCATGTGACACTGAAGACTGGAGTAATGATGCTGAAATACAGCTTTGATCACAGGAATAAATTACACTTTACTAGATATTCACAATGAAAACTTTAATAATATTTCACTGTTTTTAATGTATTTTTGATCAAATAAATGGTGAGCAGAAGACACATTAACATTAAAATGTTTTAATATTTTTGTTCACATTTACTTTAAAATATGATTTTAATGAGTTATTGGATTTTTATTCAGATTTTATTTTTCAGTTGTTTATTAATTTGATTGAGATCTGTGGTTCAGGGTCACACAGCGATGCTGAACGACGGCTGCTGGCATCCCAAGATTAAAGAGGAGTTTCTGACCTGCTCCAATGACGGGTGAGTTGAGCTAATGACTCCATTACACTGTTCGCATGATTATATCTCGCTACCTGAATAACAGCTCGTGTGGTTTCGTGACGCAGACACGGCGTTTGAAGGAAACTCCATCGCCCTCTCTCGTGTTTCGAGGTTTGTTTTCCGCCACAGTCATTTAGCATACTTGAGGATGTTCGTGGTCTTTCTAAAAACCATTTGTTCTTGAGTTTTAACACATAATCCCAGGGGATTGTGGGGCATTTCAACTGGTATTGTTTTGAGTGATCCAAGTTTCATTTTAGTCCATGAAACTTTCCAAACAACACGGAGCCAATTGCATGATTGCCTTAATCAAATTTAAAGTTTAAACTCGGCAATGTATTCCATTCTCATAACTGCGTGTTAAACAAATCACATTTTAATGCTTTTCTTTTAATTAAAATAACATTTCTGGCAGTTATTAAGAAAGTGAGTCTGATTCTTATTCAGTGAGTCTTTTTTTCAGACTGGGCTTTTCAAGAATCACTCCATAAGAATCATTTGTTCATACGAATCAGTATTTTATCCAGTCAGTAAGTTTTGGTGAGTCATTTGGTAGTTTGATTCAAACAATAGCACCAAATTAAAAATCTGTTTGTCTTTTCAATCACACTTTAATGTTTTCCATTTATGGCAGTCATCCAGTCTGATTCAGATTCAGTGAGTCATTTGTCAAACTGTTTTTTTTTTTACCAATTCAAGAATCTGTTTATAAGAGCCAATTGTTCATAAGAGTCAGTCTGTTTGATCACATTTTATTATTTTTATCAAATTATGTCAGTGTTATGGCAGTCATTCAAGTCAGTGAGTGAGTCTGATTCAGATTCAGCGAGTCATTTGTCAGACCAATTTGTTTTTTGACTAATTCAAAAATTGGTACATATTGATAAGAATCAAGTCTTTTTGATCACATTTCATTTGTTTTTATTGAGTTAAATAGCGTTTATGGCAGTCATCTGTTCAGGGAGTCTGATTCAGATTCATGGAATCATTTGTCAGAATTGTCTTTTCAAGAATCACTCCATAAGAATCATTTGTTTAGAAGAATCTGTATTTTTTCTTTTTCTTTTTTTCCTTCAATTATCCAGTCAGTCCTGGTTCAGATTAAGAGATTCAGTGAGTCATTTGTTAGTCTGATTCAAACAATAACTCTCTCTGTCTTTTTTGACCAAATTAAGAATCTGTTCAAAAGAGTCTTGTTTATAAGAATCAATCCTTTTAATTGCATTTTAAGGTTTTCAATTAATGGCAGTCATCCAGTGAGTCTGATTCAGATTCAGTGAGTCATTTGTCAAACTGTTTTTTTTTTGTTAGTTTTTTACCAATTCAAGAATATGTTACTAAGAGCCAATTGTTCGTAGGAATCAGTCTGTTTGATCACTTTTCATTGTTTTAATTCAATTAAATAGCATAATGGCAGTCATCCAGTCAGTAAGTAAGTCCTGGTTCAGATTCAGGGATTCAGTGAGCCATTTGTCAAACTATTTTTTTATTTTTTTTTTATTTTTTTATACCAATTCAAGAATCTGTTACTAAGAGCCAATTGTTCGAGATTCAGTGAGTCATTTGTTAGTCTGATTCGAACAATAACTCTCTCTGTCTTTTTGAAACCAAGAATAATTTAATCATACGAATTTTGATCGCATTTTAATGGTTTTCACATATTAAAATAACATTTAAGGCAGTCATCCAGACAGTTTTTCTTTTTTCCATAAGAATAATTTGTTTAGAAGAATTTGTATAATCCAGTCAGTAAGTGAGTCCTGGTTCAGATTCAGAGATTCAGTGTAGCATTTCAGTGTAGATTCAATCTTTTTGACTAATTCAATAATCTGTCCATAAAGAGTAATTTAATAATAAGAATCATCTTTTTGATCAGATTTGAATGTTTTTCAGTGTTCAACATCTCAAGTAGAATATAATTAATTTTGTCATAATGATGATTCTGCAGTAAATGCATTCAGCCGAATGCATTTCTAGCAGTGTTTTCCATTCAGATGTGTCAGTGTTCACAGCCTCAAACCTACAGGCCTGTGAAATGTTACATGCGTGTAAACCTTTGCCCTGCGTCTGATTATGTCTCGTGGCGTTCCCCTATAAAAGCGTGCTGGTTTTTCTGTGTTTAGGGGCGTCGCCGGTGAATGTTTGAGTCGTGTTCACTGGATGCACAGATGTGGCTCTGTTTTATTCAGTTGTAATATAGATTCTGGAAGGCTTCCCTTGGCACGGTTCAGAGGAGGAAAGCGTTTAGGTTGAGGAACAGCTGCAGATGTGTGTCGGGAACACATGTGTCCTGTGATCCGCTGGTGTGTGGCGCTCGGCTCCACATCTCAGGGTGGAGGTTAAAGGGATAGTTCACCCAAAAATTAAAATGAGCCCATGATTTACTCACCCTCAAGTCATCATAGGTGTATATGACTTTTTTCTTTCAGACGAATATAATAGGAGTTGTATTAAAAAATATCCTGGCTCTTCCAAGCTTTATAATGGGAGTGAGTGGCAGTTTCTGTTTTGAAGTCCATAAAAGTGAATCCATCCATGATAAAAGTGCATCTATCCATCATAAAAGTGCATCTATCCATCATGAAAGTGCATCTATCCATCATAAAAGTGCGTCTATCCATCATAAAAGTGCGTCTATCATCATAAAAGTGCGTCTATCCATCATAAAAGTGCATCTATCCATCATAAAAGTGCGTCTATCCATCATAAAAGTGCATCTATCCATCATAAAAGTGCGTCTATCCATCATAAAAGTGCATCTATCCATCATAAAAGTGCATCTATTCATCATAAAAGTGCATCTATTCATCATATTCCATCATAAAAGTGCATCTATCCATCATAAAAGTGCATCTATTCATCATAAAAGTGCATCTATTCATCATATTCCATCATAAAAGTGCATCTATCCATCATAAAAGTGCATCTATTCATCATATTCCATCATAAAAGTGCATCTATCCATCATAATCCATCATAAAAGTGCATCTGTCCATCATAAAAGTGCATCTATTCATCATAATCCATCATAAAAGTGCATCTGTCCATCATAAAAGTGCATCTATCCATCATAAAAGTGCATCTATTCATCATAATCCATCATAAAAGTGCATCTATCCATCATAAAAGTGCATCTATCCATCATAATCCATCATAAAAGTGCATCTATCCATCATAATCCATCATAAAAGTGCATCTCTCCATCATAAAAGTGCATCTATCCATCATAATCCATCATAAAAGTGCATCTATCCATCATAAAAGTGCATCTATCCATCATAAAAGTGCATCTATTCATCATATTCCATCATAAAAGTGCATCTGTCCATCATAAAAGTGCATCTATTCATCATAATCCATCATAAAAGTGCATCTGTCCATCATAAAAGTGCATCTATCCATCATAAAAGTGCATCTATTCATCATAATCCATCATAAAAGTGCATCTGTCCATCATAAAAGTGCATCTATCCATCATAATCCATCATAAAAGTGCATCTATCCATCATAATCCATCATAAAAGTGCATCTGTCCATCATAAAAGTGCATCTATCCATCATAATCCATCATAAAAGTGCATCTATCCATCATAAAAGTGCATCTATCCATCATAATCCATCATAAAAGTGCATCTGTCCATCATAAAAGTGCATATATCCATCATAATCCATCATAAAAGTGCATGTATCCATCATAATCCATCATAAAAGTGCATCTAGTCATCATAAAAGTGCATCTGTCCATCATAAAAGTGCATCTATCCATCATAAAAGTGCATCTGTCCATCATAAAAGTGCATCTGTCCATCATAAAAGTGCATCTATCCATCATAAAAGTGCATCTATTCATCATAATCCATCATAAAAGTGCATCTGTCCATCATAAAAGTGCATCTGTCCATCATAAAAGTGCATCTATCCATCATAATCCATCATAAAAGTGCATCTATCCATCATAATCCATCATAAAAGTGCATCTGTCCATCATAAAAGTGCATCTGTCCATCATAAAAGTGCATCTATCCATCATAATCCATCATAAAAGTGCATCTATCCATCATAATCCATCATAAAAGTGCAGTTGTCCATCATAAAAGTGCATCTATCCATCATAATCCATCATAAAAGTGCATCTATCCATCATAAAAGTGCATCTATCCATCATAATCCATCATAAAAGTGCATCTGTCCATCATAAAAGTGCATCTATCCATCATAATCCATCATAAAAGTGCATCTATCCATCATAATCCATCATAAAAGTGCATCTGTCCATCATAAAAATGCATCTATCCATCATAAAAGTGCATCTGTCCATGATAAAAGTGCATCTATCCATCATAAAAATGCATCTATCCATCATTAAAGTGCATCTGTCCATCATAAAAGTGCATCTGTCCATCATAAAAGTGCATCTATCCATCATTAAAGTGCATCTGTCCATCATAAAAGTGCATCTGTCCATCATAAAAGTGCATCTATCCATCATTAAAGTGCATCTGTCCATCATAAAAGTGCATCTGTCCATCATAAAAATGCATCTATTCATCATTAAAGTGCATCTGTCCATCATAAAAGTGCATCTGTCCATCATAAAAGTGCATCTCTCCATCATAAAAGTGCATCTCTCCATCATAAAAGTGCATTTATCCATCATAATCTCTCCATCATAAAAGTGCATCTATCCATCATAAAAGTGCATCTGTCCATCATTAAAGTGCATCTATCCATCATAAAAGTGCATCTGTCCATCATAAAAGTGCATCTATCCATCATAATCCATCATAAAAGTGCATCTATCCATCATAAAAGTGCATCTATCCATCATAATCCATCATAAAAGTGCATCTGTCCATCATAAAAATGCATCTATCCATCATAAAAGTGCATCTGTCCATGATAAAAGTGCGTCTATCCATCATAAAAGTGCATCTATCCATCATAAAAGTGCATCTATCCATCATAAAAGTGCGTCTATCCATCATAAAAGTGCATCTATCCATTATATTCCATCATAAAAGTGCATCTGTCCATCATAAAAGTGCATCTATCCATCATAATCCATCATAAAAGTGCATCTATCCCTCATAATCCATCATAATAGTGCATCTGTCCATGATAAAAGTGCATCTGTCCAGCATAAAAGTGCATCTATCCATCATAATCCATCATAAAAGTGCATCTATCCCTCATAATCCATCATAAAAGTGCATCTGTCCATGATAAAAGTGCATCTATCCATCATAAAAGTGCATCTATCCATCATAAAAGTGCATCTGTCCATCATAAAAGTGCATCTGTCCATCATAAAAATGCATCTATTCATCATTAAAGTGCATCTATCCATCATAAAAGTGCATCTATCCATCATAATCTCTCCATCATAAAAGTGCATCTATCCATCATAAAAGTGCATCTATCCATCATAAAAGTGCATCTCTCCATCATAAAAGTGCATCTATCCATCATAAAAGTGCATCTATCCATCATTAGTGCATCTCTCCATCATTAAAGTGCATATATCCATCATTAAAGTGCATCTATCCATCATAAAAGTGCATCTCTCCATCATAAAAGTGCATCTATCCATCATAAAAGTGCATCTATCATCATAAAAGTGCATCTATCCATCATAAAAGTGCATCTCTCCATCATTAAAGTGCATCTATCCATCATTAAAGTGCATCTATCTATCATAAAAGTGCATCTCTCCATCATAAAAGTGCATCTATCCATCATAAAAGTGCATCTATCCATCATAAAAGTGCATCTCTCCATCATAAAAGTGCATCTATCCATCATAAAAGTGCATCTATCCATCATAAAAGTGCATCTCTCCATCATAAAAGTGCATCTCTCCATCATAAAAGTGCATCTCTCCATCATAAAAGTGCATCTATCCATCATAAAAGTGCATCTCTCCATCATAAAAGTGCATCTCTCCATCATAAAAGTGCATCTCTCCATCATAAAAGTGCATCTATCCATCATAAAAGTGCATCTCTCCATCATAAAAGTGCATCTCTCCATCATAAAAGTGCATCTCTCCATCATAAAAGTGCATCTCTCCATCATAAAAGTGCATCTATCCATCATTAAAGTGCATCTATCCATCATTAAAGTGCATCTATCCATCATTAAAATGCATCAATCTTTCTTTGCCGTTCTTGTGTTGTCAAAGAGAATGATGGGAAATATAGTTTTGTCTTGCGAGTGCGAATGAATAGTGCTTTCTGTCAAGCTAACTAAACCGTCTTACGATACACAAGTTTGGACTTTCCAAGAGTTTGAATGATTTTAAAAGAAGTCTCTTCTGCTCACGGCTGCTTTAGTTTGATCAAAAATACAGTAAAATAGTGACATTATTATAAAGTAACTTGTCTATGAATATATTGTAAAATATAATTTATTCCTGTGATCAAAGCTGAATTTTCAGCATCATGTCTTCAGTGTCACATGATCCTTCAGAAATCACTCTAATATGAGGATCTGATGCTCAAGAAACATTTATGATTATTATCAGTGTATTATCAGCATTTTTTTTAATCTTTTTAAACATTTTAAATGTATTTACTGTCATTTTTAATCATTTTAAGGCATCCTTGATGAATGAAAGTTAAATCTTACTGACCCCCAAACTTTTGAACAATAGTGCATAAATATGAAAATATACACCTTTCTTTAAATATTAAATGTTCCATAAGCATAATTTTCTCAATGCAAAACTTTTCTGAAAGGTTCATTAGACGATATTCTCATCTGACAGTTCACTGGTGTCGGATGCTGAATATCGGTGACCTCTGTGTGACCTCTCCACTGCATTGTTCTTTTACCCATAATGCCTGAGAATCCTGGTGAGGGCCGCTGCGCTCGAGGCCGAATGCCACGGATTCCCAGCATGCCACGCTGGAGTAAGAGCAGGTTTCTGGCTCCACGCTGAAGGCTCTGGAGATCTGCCACCTGTTCGTTTCAGAGACTATTCACTCACACTGAAAATTCTCCAAGTTATTGCTATAATATTTTTGTTTCTGGCGCAGAGTAAACACTGCCGGTCGTTATACGGAGCTGCGTTATACTATGGCTGGATGGATCAGTTTTAATACGTGTGTGTGCATTTGTGGCAGCGATGTGTGTATGAGTAGTCATAAAATTTATATTTGTTTTAAGAGGTGATGGTGAAATGTGGCCGATTTCTGTCTTCTCCGTGGCAGAACCCCAGAGAGCGTTATAGCAGACATTCAGAAGCACTTTATTTATAAATGTTTTTAAGAAGTTTGTTTTGCAGAGCTGTATATTTTTTAGAAGTGCAGTCATTAGTTTCGGCTGTTGTCCTGAAGGAGGATTAGGAAGAGTCCCATATGCTCGGGATCTGTCCTAAATTGCTGGTCTTATCTGAGTTAATGAGCCTCGGGGGGGGTTTGGCCA
>CM060625.1:23336036-23403536 GCA_030578275.1 Meda fulgida
ATTATTCAGTTTCTGTATTTGTGAATACTAGTGTTAGACCTATTCAAAAACTTTTCTCTTTATTTGTCATTATTTGTATCTTTATTCTATTGTATTTATTTTCAATTTAATTAAACAATTTAAATCAAGCTTCCTTGTGTTGTGTAAATTCTTAACAATATTACCCCCATTGTAAAAATTGCAATGAGCGCAAACATTTAGGCGATATAAATGTAGTAATTTTGTTTGGAAAAAATGCAAAAATTTAAGTTGAAAAAAGGTAATAAATTGCAATATATTGCAGAATATCGCAATATGTTTAAAAGCGCAATAATATCGTTTCGTGACCTAAGTATCGGGATAATATCGTTTCGTGACCTAAGTATCGGGATAATATCGTATCGTGACCTAAGTATCGGGATAATATCGTATCGTGACCTAAGTATCGGGATAATATCGTATCGTGACCTAAGTATAGGGATAATATCGTATCGTGACCTAAGTATCGGGATAATATCGTATCGTGACCTAAGTATCGGGATAATATCGTATCGTGAACTAAGTATCGGGGATAATATCGTATCGTGACCTAAGTATCGGGATAATATCGTATCGTGACCTAAGTATCGGGATAATATCGTATCGTGACCTAAGTATCGGGATAATATCGTATCGTGACCTAAGTATCGGGATAATATCGTATCGTGACCTAAGTATCGGGATAATATCGTATCGTGACCTAAGTATAGGGATAATATCGTATCGTGACCTAAGTATCGGGATAATATCGTATCGTGAACTAAGTATCGGGGATAATATCGTATCGTGACCTAAGTATCGGGATAATATCGTATCGTGACCTAAGTATCGGGATAATATCGTATCGTGACCTAAGTATCGGGATAATATCGTATCGTGACCTAAGTATCGGGATAATATCGTACCGTGACCTAAGTATCGGGATAATATCGTATCGTGACCTAAGTATCGGGATAATATCGTATCGTGACCTAAGTATAGGGATAATATCGTATCGTGACCTAAGTATCGGGATAATATCGTATCGTGACCTAAGTATAGGGATAATATCGTATCGTGACCTAAGTATAGGGATAATATCGTATCGTGACCTAAGTATCGGGATAATATCGTATCGTGACCTAAGTATAGGGATAATATCGTATCGTGACCTAAGTATCGGGATAATATCGTATCGTGGTGCCTCTGGTGAGTCCCACCCCTATAAGGCACCATCTGTTTTATGTAAATTGATAAAGAGACAGGATGATACAAGCAGAAGCACTAGGAGTTCGGCAGGTGGGAATTGCAGGATTCATTTTCGTAAGACCACACAAGGGCAAAGAGCCTTCTCTGCGGAGGGCTCCCAACTCTGGAACCGGCTACCAGATGAGCACAAGGCAATACTTGAAATAAAGTCCTTTACATTGAAGGTAAAGCGGTGGTTTAAAATAAACCAGAACCGCACGCATATTTAAATGTAATAATTTTAATATGTAAAAGTAAAATGTAATGTAAAAGTGAAAGCAGGGTTCCCACTCAAATTCCAGGACTTTTCCAAGACATTTTCAATTTTACTATTATGGGAATAAAAGACAAGGATCACACCCTAAAGTAATATATTGCTCTCAAAATCTTTAAAAGGCATACAGTTTATTGCCATGACTTAACTATAAAATCACTTTTTAATATGAGCTCTTGATCATACATTATGACTATGGAAGCTAGGGCTGTGCGATTTGGGGAAAATATCTAATTGTGATTTTTCTGACAGATATTGCGATTTGATACGCGATTACATTTTGTAAAGTCAAGCTTCAGCACAAGACTAAACATCATCATTTAAAACACTACTCTCGCACGTCAAAACTCAGCATTCCAGAACATTGTTCTTTCTGCAGCTAACGGTAATTGTTTTTGGCCAGTGATAACCTCTTTGTTCTCGCCTAAAGAAAAACCCAATAACTTTTTAAAAAATAATTTTCCAGGACAACAAAAAGATTTTCCAGGACATTTTACACTTTCTCTAATTTTCCATATGTTTTCCATGACTGGAAAGTTTGTCATCAATTATCCAGGTTTTCAAGGTTTTCCAGGACGAGTGGGAACCCTGTGAAAGTTTTTATTTTATTCTATTAAAGTGCCATGTAAGAGTGTAATTTGACGTAAGAGTGTAATGTGATGTAAAAGTTTAATGCTTGAGTTGAAAGCTTCATTCTAATATGTATAATTTAGGTATTTGATTGTCTGTAAGTGACACATTGTGGTAGTTTTATTCTATGAGTAGTATTTTTTTTTTCTGTTTTGTTTAGAAAAGCCTTTCTAGGGACATGAGATGCAAATTAGCTTTTGCTATTCTCTCTATGTGCAATACATATTTTCCAGTTTTGACTGGGATCATATTTTTTGTACTGTCCCTATACAAATAAACTTATAAATAAATTTACAATTTTAGCTTTTCATCTTCCCTTAACCCCTCTCTCAAACCCTGGTCTGTGTAGACATGGCCTAACATTAACACCACGAGTGCCAAATGCTTGGAAAAGTGTTAGAAAGTGTGCATAGGCGTCGATTTCGGTGGGGACGGTGCGTGTACGGTTTTCAGTGGTTATGAGGAGCAATATGAGAGAAATTTGATGATTGTTGTTTAGGTACATTAAACCACGTAAAGCCTTTTCACGTTAGGACTTATATATAAAGCTCATGAGAACCGTGGGGAGTCAACCCACAGCCGCTCCGTGCTGAAAATGTGAAGCAGAAACGTGTAATGTCAGATAACGTTCATAATAAATGGACTTTTTTTTTTTTTGACAGTTTTCAGTGGTTATGAGGAGAAATATGAGTCAGAAATTTGTTTAGGTACATTAAATCACTTCGTGTCATATTGTCAACAATTGTAAAACGAGGCGGACATCATCACATTTTTGTATACGTTTTTATTTATTTATATTAGTAAGCTACAGGACATCGTCTTTCAAAAAATGAATGCGTCATTCTACCCAGCACAGATAAAACAACACTAGCTCTTCATAATCAGTGATGTTCACGCACGCACACACATACATGCACACGCACGCACAAACATACACACACACATACATACGCACACGCACGCACGCACACACACACACACACACACACACGCACGCACGCACGCAGACACATACACACACCCACACACGCACGCACGCACGCAGACACATACACACACCCACACACATACATACGCACACACACACAAACGCACGCACGCACATACACACACGCACACACATACATCGAACACGCACACACACACACACACACACACATACGCACACGCACACACACGCATGCACGTACGCACGCACGCACGCACGCACACACATACACACACGCACACATAAATCGAACACGCACACACACACACACACATATACACACACGCGCACACACACACACGCGCACAGACACACAACCACACACACACACACACACTCTCTAACTCACACACATTTCCTACCAAACTGAGGCCCATGAAAGGGTGTCGGTCTAACAATGCAATGTTGTGAGAACATGAACGTCAGCGACGCTCGGGGCAGTTGCGCTGCATCGTCACGAAACTTTAACGCTTGCCTATTTAAATATTCAAGCATAAGAAGACACGAAAGGAAGCTTAATTGGTTTAAACGTCCGAAGCAAGCCCAAGTCAAGTCAAGTGTATTTATATAGCGCTTTTCACAATATAAATTGCGTCAAAGCAGCTTCACAATATCAATCAAATAACATAACAATGTTTGTTTCTTAGTGGAAAAAACATCCACGTTTGGTAGGGCTGATCAATGGTATTAATGCTTGGCGCACAGAAATCGGTGTCTCAGACACTGCGTGAAATTGAGCTCTTTTACATAATCTTGCTCTTGAACGGGACTTTTTTTATTGCAAGAAATGCCGTCTCGTGAGTATCCACAGTCGGTTATGTCTTAAGTGAACATAAACAGTTGAGAAATAAGGCGTGTGTAACCGTATCAGTATATTAGATCCGTGCATTCGCTCTTAAAGTGACGGTAGCCTAATAAACCTGATGCTGTGCGTGTTTTTAATGTTTGTAAAAGACTAAGAAAATATCACTCACTGTGAGTCTTAACTGAATAACTTTTGTAACTTTAACAAGGATTAATTTGTTTCAGTAATGCAGACTATATTTACATTTATAGCGCATTAGTTCGGTTAGTAGAAATTGGAAAAGAGAATTGTGAATCTTCACTATATTGGTGTCTTTGGTGTGTTTTAGTGTGTATATCTTCAAATCTGAATCCGAACAATTAGTAAGATGTGTGTTTAGGGATATGTGGACGCTAAACACAATGGACAGATGTTCAAAAAATAAAAGTACACACACACTTTTATTGCACATCAAAGTCGTCAGATAACTGGAGTATTCACAGACCATTTAAAGTGCATTTATTTGTTTATTTGTTCATATTTTTCATTTTTTATTTATACAGGTTATTATTATTATTTAAAATGTCATTCTTCATTTACATTTTATATAAAATTAAAGAAATAGTTAAAACAATTACAATTTATTTATGCAAGACATGGAATGGAAACAAGACATTGAAACAAAATATTGTCTAATTAATCCTGTCCCATTCCTAACTGGGATTGTATGAATCCATATTTGAACGGCGTGTTCCACAATTTCACTTTACTTTTGTCTACAATGTCTGTCCATAAATATATATGTTGTGTTTTTTCAGGGAAGCTGCTTCATAAATCACAGGCATTGCTAATGGCAGACGTCAGTGTTCATGCTTCAAACTCGCCGCACGTCATCGGAAAATATTTCCCGAGTTGTTTACCTCACATGTTCGGATGCGTTCATTCTGGGATGTCTTTGCAACGATAGGCATGAGTTACCATGACGACCTGATTTCTGTATGCCACGTGAGCGCTGATGTCATGGTCTGGAATATGATTTCTGTGTAAACATGACAGAGGAAGCAGGTGCTGCGTCTGCCATCCAGCAATTATATATTAACTTTAGCTTTAATATTAAAAACAATGTTAATAGGTACACTAGCGTTCAGAAGAAATTAAAGGGGTGGTTGATTGATTTCACTTTTCTATCTTGAGTTAGTGTGTAATGTTGTTAGTGTGTTATGCTGTTTGAGCATAAACAACATCTGCAAAGTTACGACGCTTAAAGCTCAAAGCAAAGGGAGATATTATCTTTTACAGAAATGGCTTTTTAAGGACTACAACAAACGGCTTGTAGACTACACGTCATTCCTCCCGGGTTAGTGACATCACCAACACAAAAATTTACATAAACCCCGCCCCCAGAACAGGATTTATAGATTATCAAGACAGAATATGCTAATTAATGTCTAGAAGATAACACAAATTCTTCAACTAACCATTCAGAAATGCCCAGTTGCTTCTACATGTTGTCACTTCTTGAGTCTCTCCATCTTTGTCTAACTTCGGTTTGAACATAAAAGGCTAAAGTTGTTGAAATGTTCAGTGCATGTGTGTGTGAGTGCAGGCTGTTGAAGCTCCGCCCCTGTGCCGGGAGCAGCAGCTCATTTGCATTTAAAGGTACAGACACAAAAACTGTGTTTTTGCTCACCCTCAAAAAGTGACAATTTTAACATGCTATATAAATATCTGTGGGGTATTTTGAGCTAAAACTTCATGTACACAACTCTGGGGACATCAGAGATTTATTTTACCTCTTGTGAAAAGGGCATTATACCACCTCTTTAATACCTTTATTCAGCGATTATGCATTCAATTAATCAAAAGTGACAGTAAAGACATTTAAAATGTTACAAAATATTACATTTCAAATGCTTCTCTTCTCTGATGATGTGGGCAGGGCTATAACCTGTGAAACCATCCAATCAATTCCCCACATATCTCAAGCCCCGCCCACATTTGTTCTTGTTTGAGAAGCACTTTTACTCATGTACACATCACTTGTACAACAATTAATAAGATGAATCTGACATTCACAGCCTTCAATGATGTGTTTCAGTTAGCGTCAAACACCTGCTATGAGGAAGATTCCCATTATTATCCATGAGGAGCTAATGGAAGTTTGTTTACGCCACAGAATATAACATTTTAAAAGATAATTGCGACTTTTTATCTCACAATTGAATTAAATCACAATTGAATGTTTACATTCAAACTCAGAATTGCGTGTAATAAAGTCCGAATTGCGAGATATAAAGTTACAATTGCAAGAAACTCGCAATTCTGTTTTTTTCTCTCGCAATTGTGACTTTATAACACGCAATTTTGAGTTTGTCTCGCGATTCTGAATTTATATCTTTGACATCTTTTCTCAGAATTGTGAGAAAATCACAATTGCAAGTTATAAAGTCCAATTCTAAGGAAAAAAAGACTGACTTTCTCACAATTGCGTGTCATAAAGTCAGAATTACAAGTTTATTTCTCTATATCACGCAATTCTGAGATGATAAGTCGCAATTACCTTTTTTATTTATTATTCTGTGGCGGAAACAAGCTTCCATATAACCTTTAATAGAACAAAACTATCAAGATCCTATCGATATTTTGCCCGTTTATTTTCTAAATCGCTCTGATACGGCTGCACTATGCATCCATAGTTAAGAAGCGCATCTGTGAAACATGTAGTTTGTGCAGATGAGTTGGTTTATGTTCTGTGATGTTAATCTGGTGTTTTTTTTTAATCTGCTCTTTGTCATGTGATGAGTTTCCCATCCTCGGACAGACAGACAGGCGGTTTCGTCTGACATTTGTTTGGCCTGGAACGCTGTCTTGTCTAAACACAGTGAGTGTGTGTCTGCTGGAATCCACTTTCGAGGTTTTCTGTGTGTTTATCCGTGGCTCGGGTGACCTTTGACCCCTGGGGTCACAGCTGGTCAGGGTAGGACATGATCGGCCTGTTGCTTCTCTCTCTCTAAACATCTTTGACCTCTCCTGGTCATTTCTCACCTCGACGGGCCGGCTGAAGACATGAGGAGTAAAGTGAGATGGACGTTTCTGATGACAGACGCTCTCAGAGGTTTCGATAAACTCTTCTTCATCACTTCAGTGAGGGTTTCATCATCAAACAGCCCCTACTTTAGGTTTCACCGAATATATGAATGATACACTAAATATTTGATATTTACATTTTGATGCTTTGAGTATAATTACCTTCATTTATTTATATGCACATTTATTTATTATATTATATAATTTATTGTTATATTTTATTGTAATTTATATTATTATGCATATTTATTAATTGCATTAGTATTTATTCATGTATTTATTATATATTATATATTTATTCAATTATATAATACTTTACATGATATATATATATATATATATATATATATATATATATTATGGTTTATTATTTTATTATACATTTATTATATTGTATAATTTTATATTGTTATTTATATTAATATATTTTACATATACATATTTATTATTTGTATTCATATTTATGTGTATTTATTATATATTTATATAACTATGATATAATGTATTATATATGATTGTAATTATATTGTTATACTGCACATATACATATTAATTGCATTATTCTTTTATGTATTTATTATTTATTTATATAATTATTATATTATATAATGGTAATTTATAATATATATTTTATGTATATTTATTTTATTTTTTGATATTTTGTTATTTATATATTTATTATATAATAATATTATTACACATTTTTTAATGATTACATTTTTCAAAAACGTTTACATGCTTATTTCCCGTGTTATCGCATCCTTAAAATAAATAATTCATTTTTAAGTCACTTTAGTGTCTGCTAAAGGAGTAAATGTAAATATTTTATTTTATTTATTTGTTTTTACATTTACCTCTTAATATACATTTAAAATTATGAACTTATTTGATATTTGCATTTTATATATTTTTTTATATTTGACTTATTAAAAAACAAAAAATATGTATATAATAATCATACTATTTTTATATATATAAATACACACAATTTAGCGTAACTTGTGTAATTTAGCATTTATAATTTCTTTATATATTTATATTGTTATTATACTATGTGTATATATATATATATATATATATATATATATATATATATATATATATATATAACAAATTAGTTTTGGGTGCCGTTCTGAAGCGTTTCTCTGAACGAGACGAGCATTATTGCTTTAAATCGTTCTGAAGACACTGAACAACTGCATTAGCATGTTGTCGGCCTTCACTTGACCTCTGACCTCCGGTCTTCACCTTCACCGTGACCGTTGTGTGTTATCTGGGAACCGCATCGCTCCGTTCATCTGTGTGTGTATTCGCTGTCCCGCTCAACAGCTGTAATGTGTTCAGCAGATGTTGGGAAGAAAATTGGGATTTCATGGATCCTTCAAATATGCCTGTCAAGCTGATGTACTGTCCTCTCTCGTTTCTCTGCGTTTATGACTGAAGAAAGCTCTCGTGTGTCCGTATGGTGATTCGATTCATCACCGGGCCGTACGGATCCATAGTCAAATCACTCAAATATTAATACTGCAGATATTTACTGCCACTGGAATCTGATTGGATGAGGTGCTTTTGAATTCTGCATTATTTGTGAATCATTCGTAGATTTATTTTAGTTTGAATCGGTCAGTGGCCTGTTCGCTCGTTCATTTGTTCGTTCGTTCATTTGTTCGTTCGTTCATTCGTTCTTACGTACAATTGAATAAATAAATTGAGAAATAATAGAGAAATAAATAACATTCAAAGCATTTAAAAATAATCATCTGATAGATAATCGTTATCTGATGGATACATTTGAAAAATTAATTTTTTAAAAAATCATCATCTGATAAGAAAATAAAAAAAATCATTATCTGGTAATTTTTTTAAACATCATCATCTGATATGAAATTAAAAATATCATTATCTGATAGATAAATAAATCATTATCTGATAACAATTTTTTTTTATCTGATTATTCAAATCAATTCACATTTATTTGTATAGCGTTTTTCACAATACATATCCTTTCAAGGCAGCTTTATAGAAATGCATGAGATTAGATAAATCATCTGACAGATAAATAGATACATATCATTATTTGATAGATTAATAAATAAATAATTTTCTGATATAAAAAATGCATTATCTGATCAATAAATAATAATTGTCTTATATCTTGTCTAAAAAAAATCAATAATGATTATTTGATAAATATTTATTTCAAATAGTTGTATTTATTTAGTATTATTTGGAATGCTCTGTTGCAGATTGGCCTTTGCTCGCGCGATGTGAAAAACACAGCCTCTCTCTGCTGTCCTCTCGCCTCTCAGTGTCTGAAACTTCATTTTCTACACTTGTCTTCACTTTAAAAGACTATTTGCATGATTTACTGCAGGAATGTTTCTACAGCACAGAAACACAACAGACCAGACACTTTTACTGTGAAAATGATGGCAAGCGTCCTGAATTATCTGTTAATGTTTTTAAAATTAGGAAAATGATGGCCATTTTTTGGCACCTTGTTTATTAAGTGCTAGTAAAGTGTTTTAGTTTGGAAAGGCGAACTCGTTGACGTCTTTACAAGTGTTTCACAGCTGTGTATGTGAGGATCAACACTTTTTTTTAAATACATTTTTATTGAAAATATCTATTATATTTTTTTATTTAATGCAAATTGACTGGGTTTATCAGTCTTAAAATCTGATTGAATACCTTTTTATTAATAATATTAACCCTATTTTGTATATGTGTGTGTGTATATATTATATATATATATATATATATATATATATATATATATATATATATATATATATATTAAAAAATGTAAGGTCATTTTTGTTTACTTTATTATGATGATCATATGGTGTCCAGTGTAAAGTCTAAAATAACCTGTTTTATTTTACAAACATCAAAAGCAAAGTCACGAACTAAGAGTATTATAAGCTTTGTTTGTAATTCATTGCATTCTTTTTGTTATTAACAAGAATGAGACAAAATGCAAAATATTTTTTTTATTCATCTTATTTTTATTTTATCTACTTCTGAAATCTAAAAAAAAAATTATTTTATTAGATTTTTTATTATTTGATTTGTTTTGATTATTTTGTTATTTTCTGTGATTTATTTGATATTTGATCTGATCTGTCTTGTTCTCAGGACTGTGCGGACGTGGGATATGAGCTCCGAGAAGAAGCACAAGTCCGTGTTCAAGCCTCGATCTCTGCAGGGCAAGAAAGTGACGCCCACGTGCTGCACTTACAGCCGAGACGGCAAACTCATCGCCGCCGGCTGCCAGGACGGCACCATACAGATCTGGGACAGGAACTTAAGCGTAAGTGTGTCGTTTCCCAACATCTGTGGCTTAAAGGGATAGTTCACCCAAAAATAAAAATTAGTCCATGATTTACTCACCCTGAAGTCATCTTAGGTGTATATGACTTTCTTCTTTCAGACGAACACAATCAGAGTAATATTAAAATGTCCTGGCTCTTCCAAGCTTTATTTTACTTTAGTGAATGGCATTTTATGTTTTAAAGTGCATCTATTCATAATAAAAGTGCATCTATCATCACCATCATAAAAGTGCATCTATCCATTATAAAAGTGAATATTTCCATCATAAAAGTGAATATTTCCATCATAAAAGTGCATCTATCCATCATAAAAGTGCAAAAGTGCATCTATCCATTATAAAAGTGCATCTATCCATCATAAAAGTTAATATTTCCATCATAAAAGTGCATCTATCCATCATAAAAGTGCAAAAGTGCATCTATCCATCAAAAAGTGCATCTATCCATCATAAAAGTGCAAAAGTGCATCTATTCATCATAAAAGTGCAAAAGTGCATCTATCCATCATAAAAATGCAAAAGTGCATCTATTCATCATAAAAGTGCAAAAGTGCATCTATCCATCATAAAAGTGCATCTATCCATCATAAAAGTGCAAAAGTGCATCTATCCATCATAAAAGTGCATCTATTTGCACTTTTATGATGGAGACATGCACTTTAAAACATAAACTGCCATTCACTCCCATTTTAAAGCTTGGAAGAGCCAGCATTTTTTAATATAACTCTGATTGTATTCGTCTGAATCATATACACTAGGATGACTTGAGGGTGAGTAAATCATGGGCTCATTTCATCTTTGGGTGACATGGGCCGCCCGGATCTAAGATGGGCAATAAAGATCTGCTGTTCAGTGTCAGGCCAGACCTAGCGTGCGGATCCCTGAACGCCTGACCGTCCCGGATGCTGGGGGTCAGAGGTCATCAGAGACACTGACACTTACCAGGTCCTCAGTGTGTGTTACAGCGTTTACTGCGGTTCTGGGCTGAATGAGCAGCGTGGGTGTCCACTGTCTCTCGTCTGACGGGATGAATGGGGCAGGAGGGGGTGATTGAATCTGGACGCTGGTCTCATGACTGATTTGCTGGTGTTTGTTTGGTCAGGGCATCAGACGTGTGTGTGTGTGGTCCTGAGAGCAGTGGGATGGGCGCGAGTGAAGACACTTTGTTCGTTCTGGGAAGCTGTTAACGTGTCACCTCATTTAACCCTGTAAAGCCTGACATATGAGTAATAATCAGAATTTAGTTTTGTTAAAAAGTTTTGTTTTTTAAGTTTTATTCTATTTTGTTGTTTCATTTCATATACCAACTGTATAATCAGTTGTATTAAAGTGGCGTGAGTGTGAGAGAGTATGCGTGTGAGAGAGTGTGCGTGTTAGAGAGTGAGAACGTGAGAGAGTGAGAACGTGAGAGCGTGAGAGAGAGCGTGAGCATGTGAGAGATTGAGAGAGTGAGAGAGAGAGAGTGAGCGTGTGAGAGAGTGAGCGTGAGAGAGAGTGAGCGTGTGAGAGAGTGAGAGCGTGAGCGTGTGAGAGATTGAGAGTGAGAGAGAGAGAGTGAGCGTGTGAGAGAGTGAGAGCGTGAGAGAGAGAGCTAGCGTGAGCATGTGAGAGATTGAGAGAGAGTGAGAGAGAGTGTGAGCGTGTGAGAGATTGAGCGTGTGAGGGATTGAGAGAGAGTGAGCATGTGAGAGAGTGAGTGTGAGAGGTTGAGAGAGTGAGCGTGTGAGAGATCGAGAGAGTGGGCGTGAGAGAGAGTGAGCGTGTGAGAGAGTGAGCATGTGAGAGAGTGAGTGTGAGAGGTTGAGAGAGTGAGCGTGTGAGAGATCGAGAGAGTGAGCGTGTGAGAGGTCGAGAGAGTGAGCGTGAGAGAGAGTGAGCGTGTGAGAGATCGAGAGAGTGGGCGTGAGAGAGAGTGAGCGTGTGAGAGAGTGAGCATGTGAGAGAGTGAGTGTGAGAGGTTGAGAGAGTGAGCGTGTGAGAGATCGAGAGAGTGAGCGTGTGAGAGGTCGAGAGAGTGAGCGTGTGAGAGATTGAGAGAGTGAGAGAGAGAGAGAGAGAGTGAGCGTGTGAGAGAGTGAGTGTCAGAGAGTGAGTGTCAGAGAGTGGGCGTGAGAGAGTGAGCGTGAGAGAGTGAGCGTGAGAGAGTGAGCGTGTGAGAGATTGAGAGAGTGAGAGAGAGAGAGAGAGTGAGCGTGTGAGAGAGTGAGTGTGAGAGAGTGAGTGTCAGAGAGTGGGCGTGAGAGAGTGAGCGTGAGAGAGTGAGCGTGAGAGAGTGAGCGTGAGAGAGTGAGCGTGAGAGAGTGAGCGCGAGAGAGTGAGCGTGTGAGAGATTGAGAGAGTGAGTGTGAGCGTTAGAGAGAGTGTCATGCACAGTTCAGTGTTTTAGTGTATACTCAGTGCTAAAGACCTTTTAAAAACTCTTCCTAAAGCAATTTTAAAAGATTGAGTAGGTGTTGTTAAAGTTTTAGTCCTTTCCCATGACGTGAAGACTTGATGGATGTTGTTGCCACATTCTTCACAAACTTCATTCCCAACAAGCGTGGAAAGTTTACAGTAGAAGTCCTCGACTGGTGAATGAGTCTCAGATCTGTTCTACAACACTGAATACAGACAATAGATTACAGCAGGACTTCTATATAATAGAACAATAAATGTACTTATATATTATATTATACTATATTATATATTATGCACCAATAAACAGGAAGCAAATACATATATTATATTTATTATTAAAGATAATTACAAAAATATTTCAAATTATCTCTGTGTATATATACTGTACATACATATACATGCAAAAATATATAATATTATGTTTGTTTAAAATTAATATTTTATTTGAAATATTTTATTTGTTTGTATACAATTTGTAAAAGTTAATTAAAATTAAATTAATGAAATAATATATAATGCATAATAATGAAATAAAATATATATTTTAAAGAATGTTTGTGTATATATATATATATAGCACAACAAAAATTATAATTAATATATAGTTATAATGTGTACATGTTTACATGAATATTTTGTTTAAAATATTTGTTTGTTTTTTTATATATATGGAAAATCATGATTATGTTTATATTGTTTTATTTAACAAACAAATATTTAATTTGTATATTGTTAATTTGTGTATTGGTTAATTATTTAATTATTGATATATATATATATATATATATATAAAAACACCACTAAGATTGTTTATCATACAAAACAAAAAATAATATAAATATTATAAAATAATAATATAAATAATACATATAATAAAAAAATTATATAATCATATATTTGATGTCCTGACCAAACAAACATCTCTATAAATAAAATAATGATATAAATACAACACAAATAATGCCAACCAGTTTTTAGTGTGTTGTGATGTCTCGTGTTATTGCTGTCGGTCTCCATCCAGATCTGGTGCTGAAGCCAGGCGAGACTCTTTCTCACCGCAGGTGTTAAGCTGTTATTGAAAACACTTTTTTTTTTGTTCTCCTTCCTTTAATAACTTTTCTTTCTAAACAAAGCTCTAGAAAAGCAAGATGTTGATTTGGCCTGTCGCAAGCCATCAGCGTCATTAAGTCTGAGGGGACGAGGGTTTAATTGGTGGCAGGAATGTGAAGTTAACTCAGAGCGTGTGTGTGTGTGTGTGTGTGTGTGTGTGTGTGTGTGTGTGTGTGTGTGTGTGTGTGTGTGTGTGTGTGTGTGTGTGTGTGTGTGTTTCAGTGCATTAAAGCCCATCAGGCTGGACAGGCTTCACTGGGTGTGAATGTGAATATTTCAGGACCCACACACACACGTCTCGTGTGCACTGAGCGACACGCTTTACTCGCTTTTAAAGGAGATGTTCAGATGTTGAAGTAGTTCTGTTAACCTTCACGGTCACTGACGTTCAGCTTCTGACTGACCCAAGAAACGTGGAGCTGATTTTATGTTCTTTTCTTCCATGCATTCACATTTGGCATTGTTTGTTTTACACTGAGTTTTTTGTGATATTTTTTTTGTGGGTCTCACAAAACATGTCAGGTCATATTTCACCATAAAGAAAAATGATTTTGCATAGAGAACATGAAGTCTTATACGCTCTTAAAAAATGCTGGGTCGTTTCAAATATGAACAACCCCAAACATTGGGTTAAAAATGTAAGACTTCTGTTGCATTGTGACATTTGCAATTAACACATTTACACCAAAATGTTCATTACTGTAAAACAAACCCATCTCATTCATTACCACTTGTAAAATAAAAAAAGGTATTTCATTGAAATGTCACAGGTCAAAAAATCATAACGGTCCTAAAAAAGGTTTTATTTTCTATGCTTTATTTACAAAAAAAATAATAATAATTTTTTCAAAATGTATTTATTCAAGAATTATTTATTATTTTAATAAAAAGTTATTGATTTTATACAATACAATATCTATTTATTTGATTGTCTTAATTTATATTTATTTATTTATACAATATCTATGTAATTGCCTTTATGTATAAACATTTATTTATGCAATATTCATTTTTTACTTTGTGCACAAATATTTATTTTTACATTTCTTCGTTTCTTCATATTTTTATGCAAAATGTATTTATGTAATCATGCATGCATGCAAAATTTATGAATTTATTAGTTTTCTTTTTATTTTATGTAAATTGCATTTATATAAAAAAAAATTCTTTATCCAATTTATTTTTGTATTTTTATGCAAAAATAAAAAAAATATATAAAACAATCAAATTACAAAGTTTTATTCAAAATGTAATCCTGCATGCATGCAAAATTGCTTAATTGATTAATTTTCTTAATGCAGAATATATATATGATGTTAAATGATGGTAAATGTGACCTGGACCGGTTCTTGTGAGATTCACCAGTGGAAGAAGTGAAGAAAACATTTGCGTTGTCTGATATAGAGCTAAAGAGCTGCACCTGTTTCATGGACTCCTGGTACACTAGTGCTGTCCTCTGTTGCTTTATATTCACAGATTATCTGAAACCGATCCTGTGTATAGCGTGACGTGTGAGACGGATCCATGTCCAATTTTGCCTCCTTTATGTCTCCGCTGAAGTCCATTAAGAGTTCACCAGATATGAAAATGATCTAATCACCCAAACGAGACGTATTGAAATGATGTGTCATGAAATGAACACGTGCGTTTGAGTTTCTGAGCCTATAATGTGTCACATGATCCCGCGTGTGAACAGAGGACTCTGGACTCGTAGCTTCTGTGATTTATTACTGCTTATTCTGTCAGACTAAATATTTACCCAGCATTCCCCAGCAGCTTATAATAACAGCCCGTTCCTCGAGGGTCCGTCGCACAACTGCTGACCACAACACCGGCTTTTGAGGAAGACTCAAATTGCTTATAAAAGTGGGATTTACTGTATAACACGGAATGTCACTGAATTTGGCACATTTTAGATGAATAGATTAAAAAAGTAGGGTTGCGTGCTTAATCTAATGGTGATATGGACGGTGTCTATGAATATTTAAACACAAAAAGCCTGTTATTGAAATATGAGTCTGAATTGATACTCGTGGTGTTTTCAGCGTCTGCCGTCATAAACGCATGAATTATGAATTATTATATCTCACTTTAGCACAGAAGTTCAAAACTCACTACCACCCGCCAAAATAAAAGTTCAGTTTAACTTGAAGAAATTGTGACGTTAGAATGTACTTCTCAAAGTAACTTTATTAATAATACAATCATTCACTTTTTTAACAGTATTTTGCAGCACTTTGTTGATCAAAAATAAGTTTTCATTTGATTGCATTTTAAAATATTTTTGATTAGCACTGTTTTTGATGGTACATTCGTATTAAATCCTAAAGCAAGAACGATTAAAACACAGAATTTCTTAAAAGATTTTAATTTTAAAACATTTTAATTTTAATACATTTAATTTATTCAAGTTTTTTGAAGTCATTTGACTTGACATTCTTTTTGCTTACTAGAACGTATTAAACCATTAAAAGGAAATCCAGAAATATATAAAAAAGGAATTTGGAAAATAAAATGTTATTTTTGGGACTAAAGCCAATTTTAAAATGAAATTTTTGTTACACTTTTAATAAATTGTTGTTAAATTGTACGTTTCATTATTTTAAATATAAATAAAATAAAATAATAAATAAAATAATTAAATCATTATTTTAAAATTAATTTGACATGCTTTTTGACTACTCAATTTTTATTAAGTCATTAAAACATTTTTTAATAAAAAAATATTTTTTTGGGGGGGGGGGGTGGGGGGGGATGAAGCACATTTGAATTATACCTAAAAATAAAAAATGTGTTTAACTTTTTATAAATTGGTTTTAAATTAATTTGTTTTTTGACTACTCAGTTTTATTAAGTTTTTTCCCAAATTCCAATTTTTTTTGCCTAAATTAAGTTTTTCAAGTTTCAAAGTTTCTGGTTTCCATTTTATTTCTTTTCTTGGACCTTATCCATGAAAAATCCACACACCAAAAAAAAGAAATAAAACAGAATCCAGAAACTTTAAAACAGAAAAAATTAATTTGGGCAACAACAAAAAAGAGGAATTTGGGGGGATGCATGGGCCAGAAGAGGCTCTTGCTGAGTGTTTCAGTAAAATCCGCGGCTCGTCCTGTAATGAACACTTGTCATCAGAAGGCCTGGGCTGGGGAATAAAGCCAGAACGCATGTGCAGCCAGACCCTGAGCTCATCCGTGAGATATTGGGAAGGACAGATGTGCTCCTGAGGACTGATCCTCTGGATGATTGGACATTGATTACGGGGTCGTGACCTCGTGTCTGGTGATGTCATATCTTCAGTCACCTGACGTCACATGTGTTTTCTGAATAGATCAGCTCTGACTTTGACCGTCCCTGCTTTAACATCATGTAATTTATTATAAATCAACATATGTTTTTATTTATTATTGAGACCTCAATTAAATAATATTTTTATACTGTATATAATTGTGTATTATATTATGCATTATATAACATTAAAGTACAAATTTTAAAGAGTATAATGCATTAAAACGCATAATACAGCACATGAATTATGTAAATAACTTCTTTCCATTTATAATTGTAAGCTCAGTTAAATTATGATTATATAATTATATAATATACAACATATAATATTATGTATAATTACCTATAACTATATGTAGTACTATGTATATATAATATAATAATTCTATATTATAATTTTATATTGTATTACATATTATATTATGCACTGTTACTGTAATTATTTTTTATAGTACTTACCTATTCATGGTTTCAAATTTTAAAGAGTATAATGCATTAAAACATGATACAGTACAAGAAATTGGTTTGTAAATATTTTACAAATTTTAAATTTAAATTGCATTATATCTTTCCAATTATAATTGTAACCTCAATTAAATGATTATATATTATAAGGGTGTAGATCATGTATTTTTAATGCATTATAAACTTTTGAAAGTGCGACTAATAACTATAATTAAGTGCAGTAAAATGCATTGATTCATGTTTTCCTCAAGAAGTCTCACAGACATATGAAGATGTTCGCTGTGTTTTTGATGCACTTCCTCTGTTCAACTGTTAATCTTCCTGTAGAACAAACACACCCTGAAATTCAACACGCGGAAACATCCAATCAGCCGCTCGTGTCTTCCGGAGGTCACATGTCTCGAGCTGTGAACGCTTGCGTGGGTTTGGTTTCTTCTTGGCCAGAGCTGATAAAGTCAGCACAACTTTGCCCTGGTATAGTTACCTCTGTGTGAAACAACTAGGGGTGCAACGGATCGCAGTTGATCCGTGATCCGTACAGATCGGGTCCCACGGCTCGGCACGCATGCGATCCCGGAGTAACTGCTAAATCTAACGCAGAAGGCGTTATCTGTGCGCACTACCGTACACACTCACAGTGAGAGAGAGAGTGAGTGGGAGAGAGTGAGAGAGTGTGTGTGTGTGTGTGTGTGTGTGTGTGTGTGTGTGTGTGTGTGTGTGTGTGTGTGTGTGTGTGTGTGTGAGTGTGTGAGAGTGAGTGTGTGAGAGTGAGTGTGTGAGAGTGAGTGTGTGAGAGTGAGTGTGTGAGAGTGAGTGTGTGAGAGTGAGTGTGTGAGAGTGAGTGTGAGAGAGTGAGTGTGAGAGAGAGAGAGTGACTGAGAGAGTGTTTGGGAGAGTGTGTGTGTGTGTGTGAGAGAGTGAGTGAGTGTGAGAGAGTGACTGAGAGAGTGTTTGGGAGAGTGTGTGTGTGTGTGTGTGTGTGTGTGTGTGTGTGTGTGTGTGTGTGTGTGTGTGTGTGAGAGAGTGAGAGTGAGAGAGTGACTGAGAGAGTGTTTGGGAGAGTGTGTGTGAGAGAGAGAGAGAGAGAGAGAGAGAGAGTGAGTGTGAGAGAGTGTGAGAGAGAGAGTGTGAGAGAGTGAGTGTGAGAGAGTGAGTGTGAGAGAGTGAGTGTGAGAGAGTGAGTGTGAGAGAGTGAGTGTGAGAGAGTGAGTGTGAGAGTGTGTGTGTGTGTGTGTGAGAGAGAGAGAGAGAGAGAGAGAGTGTGTGTGAGAGAGTGAGTGTGAGAGAGTGTGAGAGAGAGAGAGAGTGTGAGAGAGAGAGAGTGAGTGTGAGAGAGTGAGTGAGTGTGAGAGAGTGAGTGTGAGAGAGTGAGTGTGAGAGAGTGTGTGTGAGAGAGTGAGTGTGAGAGAGTGAGTGTGAGAGAGTGAGTGTGAGAGTGTGAGTGTGAGAGAGTGAGTGTGAGAGAGTGAGTGTGAGAGTGTGTGTGTGTGTGTGTGTGAGAGAGTGAGTGAGAGAGAAAGTGAGAGAGAGAGAGTGAGAGTGAGTGAGAGAGAGAGTGGGTGTGAGAGAGTGAGTGTGAGAGAGTGAGTGTGTGTGTGTGTGTGTGTGTGTGTGTGTGTGTGTGTGTGTGAGAGAGAGAGAGAGAGAGAGATAGTGTGTGAGAGAGAGAGAGAGATTGTGAGGTGTGTGTGTGTGTGTGAGAGAGAGAGAGAGATAGTGTGTGAGAGAGAGAGATAGAGTGTGAGTGAGAGTGAGAGAGAGAGAGATTGTGAGGTGTGTGTGTGTGTGAGAGAGAGAGAGAGAGATAGTGTGTGAGAGAGAGAGAGAGAGTGTGAGTGAGAGTGAGAGAGAGAGAGATTGTGAGGTGTGTGTGTGTGTGTGTGAGAGAGAGAGAGAGAGAGATAGTGTGTGAGAGAGAGAGAGAGATTGTGAGGTGTGTGTGTGTGTGTGTGAGAGAGAGAGAGAGATAGTGTGTGAGAGAGAGAGAGATAGAGTGTGAGTGAGAGTGAGAGAGAGAGAGATTGTGAGGTTTGTTTCAGATAGAGCTTGAACACAGAATTGATTCCTCTTTTAGGTTTCCTTTTCCTTGAACGGACACAAACACAAAATGATGTCTAAATATCTCGGCTCGTATTCTCTCGGTCCTGTCATCAGTGAACAGTTGAGAAAGAAACCGGATGTTTGTCAGTTTATTCGCTCTTAAGGTGACAACGGCCTAATATTCCTGCTGTTGTCTGTCATTAATATTAATAAAACAACAAAATACAGCTTTAACAAATATTAAACTACATTTAATTTCTACAGTGACCAATTAGTGTTATTTTACATTTAGGCTTAATTATTCATTTCTGTACCTGAATACTACTGTTAAGGCCCTTGCACACTGAGTCCGAAATTCACATCCGAAATTTTCGTACGTTAAAAAATAAATACGACATCACGTTATGTCGATCACGCTTACACACTGCCTCCGAAACTTTCCTCCGTCATGAAAAAAATCGGATCGGGTTCGATTTTCTGTGTTTTTGGTGTCTGTAGCAAGCATTTCGAGAGGGGTTTTGACCATTCAGAGCCACCGAATCACGAATACGAAAAAACACATACGAACATTTCGGACTCAGTGTACAAGGGCCTTTAGACTTTGTAACTTTGTTATTTAGTATTCATCTCTGCTTGTAATTTGTGTGTTTGTTCTTTTTTATTACTGACCGTTCACTTGTTTTGAATAATGTTTGAACTTTATAAGTTAGGCTAGTATTTTTTGATGTGGTATCGAAGAACTTCAAGTGAGCTTTGAGTAATAAATGAAAAGCAAAGTTTTCTTTTTTTTTTGCTGATCCGATCCGTGGCTCAAAACCCGTAAATGATCCGAACCGTGAATTTTGTGATCCGTTGCACCACTAGAAACATCCATATTTCTGCAGCTACTCGTCAAATCGTAACAGATGATCCTGTTCTTTTAATCAGATAAATAAATCACAGACAAGCGATTACACCGTAAGCCGCTCTGAAAGAAAGCTCATATCCGTCTCTCGTGATCGGATTGTTTTCCTCCAGCTGCTGGCTTCATTTTCAGTGTCACATCTGGCTGAGTTTGTTCACACTTGAACGTTCATCGGCTCATGTTCATTATTAGCTGGAACTGTTCATTGTTCTCCATGTCAAAGTGTTTTAGTCCCGAATGCTGCAGATAGACCGCCTGACCCAACAGCGGTCAATGCAGAAAGAGAAGCGTTTATGCTAAACAGTGCTAATGTTACATTAATATTATGCATGAGGTATCATGAACAGTGACTTTTAAAAAAACAAACATATTTTTCATACATTCAGGTGAAACTCGAAAAATTAGCATATGGTGCAAATGTTATAATTGTGAGGATTATGGCTTACAGCTTATGAAAACCCCAAATTCAAAATCTCAGAAAATTACATGAAATCAATAAAAAAAAGGATTTTAAATACATGTCATCCCTCTGAAAAGTGTAATCATGCATATGTATATTGTTATAAATACTAAATATATTAGTTTCACCTTTTAATTTGAATTACTGAAATACACGAACTTTTGCACGATGTTTTCATTTTTTGAGTTTCACCAGTATATATATATTTATATGCTTCTGAATATGCTTCAGCAATGCTTCTATCGCTTGTTTCTGTGTTTTGATCTGGCGATTCTGTTCTCTTTCAGAAGATGCGTAATAGCTTTTCCTACTGTATAACAGTGAAAACACGGATTTATGGAAAATTCTGCAGGGAAAGAGTTAAAGTCCCCCTGTAGTCAATCATTTTATCCCTTAAAACTCATCTTTGAGCATCAAAATGACATTAAAAAAAATCATTGAAAATTTTTTTTTCATGCCTTAAAATATCTTGAATGTAACTCGACACCCTTGCTTCATTTAGTATGCGTGGTTCTATGAATATGCAAATGAGCCCCGCCTCCACTCACTCACTCACTCAGAGATCCACTGGTTGACGAGCACACGTTGATCTGATTGGTTACAAGGTAGTTTGTGACGTCAGAAACACCAGCGATTTCAAAGCGTGTTTTTGAGACTGTCTTTGGTTCACTGCAGTTTTAAGCAGAAAATACTCAGCAATGCTGTCGACTTATGAACTCACACACGCTTTATCTTAAAGCACATAAAAACACCACATAGACACATAAACAACATTAAAAGCTGGATTGGGGGGACTTTAAGTTTCTAAATCTTCAATTCCAAATCTCTTCTTAAGATTTGAACTTGCCAACTCAGTTCATATTGTATCAACATGGTACCTTGAAAACACACGTTGCATTCATTCCTGGAAGTTATATTTGTCTACAATTATATTTGTTTGCTTTGATAAGAGTTGTACTGAATAAAGATGGCAGGTGGATCTGAACTGCGCTTGCCCTCACATTTGGCTTCAGTTACACCACATTTTCTAGCTAAGAGAGCAAACGATCTCCATCCTTCGGTGTTGAAGAGGATCTTGTGTTAAATATCCAGTGTGTGATGTTTATCATGCTGTTAGTGATGACAGGCGGTGGATGATGGACGTTTCTCGACCTCTCACAGGTAATCAGGGCTGGAAACCCGAGCCGTCTCTGAACAGGATTCTGGGATGACGGGTTCTGGATCCGTCTTGTCAACAATAATCAGGACGTTTTCTTTGTGCCCTTCTTCCAGCAAGCGTGACCTCGTGTGTGTGTGTGTGTGTGTGTGTGTGTGTGTGTGTGGAGACGAACCCCAGGACTCTGAACAGGAACAGGGCTGTTTTGTGCTCCTGAAACACAAGAAGGTGTCGGGCCGGATGTTTCACGCGGATCTATATCCAGTTGATTTGCACTAATTGTTGATGTGTTATAGATGTCAGTTACGTGTGCTGATGTTTAACGGGATTTTCTGGTTGAGATTTCAGGTTCTCAAGTCTCGAAGGCCCCTATAAAGGCTATAATGTTTTGTAACACTTTACTTAAAGGCTTTTTAAAGTATTTTTATGCATTAATTATGCACCTTATTGCATGATCTCATGAATAATTGTAACCACTGTTATAATGCTTATCTATTCATTGTTACACCTTTAGAAAGTACGATGCATTACAACACATGACAAACAGTTTTAGATGCATCTGCAAATATTATAATGCATTTTAACTTATAATTATTTATGATAAGATTTAATGCACTAATGGCTGATGTGTTATAGATGTCAGTTACGTGTGCTGATGTTGTCCGGTTCTCCAGTCTTTACCTCGAAGGCCCCTATAAAGGCTAAAGGCACTTTACTTAAAGCCTTTTTATATTATGCATTATAAACATATTTTTAATGCATTAATTATGCACCTTACTGCATGAATTCATGAAAAATTTTAAACACAGTTATAATACATTATAATATCTATTCATTGGTAAAATACATTGTTAGAAAGTATGATGCATTAAAACATGGCAAACAATCAGTTATATGCATATGCAAAATATAATTTAACTTTGATTACAACTATTTATAATGAGGTATAATGCATTATAACGTACAATATGATACCTTTATAATGTACATTATGAATACCTTTATAATGCATTATACATAAAGGCTTTAAGTAAAGTGTTAAAAAAAATTCTCTCAATATTTATGTTGTATTTTATTAACAAACTGAGAGAGATGTTAAATTAATCAACCACAATTCATTTTGTGGCTTTGCAATGAGATCCCATTAGTAATTCATTAATTAACATTAACTAATTATGAGCTATGCTTAAATAATTTATTAATCTTTATTAAAATGAGCTAATAAAAATGCTATAAGTTTTTAGTTCATGTTAGCTCACAGATATATTTTAATCATGTATTAGTAAATGTTGAAATTAACATTAAGATTAATACACTCTTTAGAAGTATTTTTCATTGCTAGTTTCTTAACTAATGTTAACAAATAGAACCTTATTGTAAAGTGTTACTGATTCTTTTATTTTATTTGTCATCCCTCGGCCCCGTTTGAAGTTTTCTAAAGCTCCTGATTGAGAAGCACTGCTTTACTGTTCTTTAAGTGATTATGCAAACACGCGTTTTCCTTTACAGTAACATACAGTGATGAATCATACGCTGTGAAGTTAATAACATCAGTTGTCTTTCAGGTTCGTTGTCTTAGACACTCGACAGACGTCACGAGGAGCGCCGGGACGTCCTTCGTTTCGAGTGAAACAACTTTCCCAGACGTCGTGATTTAATTAAGCTGATTTTGCCCTATTGAATGCTGGGTAATCAGCAGAGCCACGCTTCACTGGCCGCGCGAGCAGGTGGAGAAACGCTGATAAAAACCCACAATTATGCAGAAGTAAATTGGTTTGGCGAAGAGCGTCGTGGCGAGGCCGGTTCAGGAACACGTGATGGTGTGTATGAAGCTGCGTTGTCTGCTCGTTCCAGGTCTAGGACTTTCTCTGTGAATGTGCGCATGTACAAACACACTTCAGCTTCCCTTCCTTGACTCAGTCTCTCTGCTGAGATTTCTGTTCCTCGTTTTTTTCCCTCCGTCTCTCACTTTTACACCCTCAATTCGTTGCTTTTGCTCCCTCTTGCCGTTCCTTCATGTCCTCAGGTCGTGTTTTTTTGCTTCTCCATCCATAAACTGGCTTTAGTTTCCATCACTCTTCATTTGTTTTAATTGAGCGGGGCTAGTTGTCACGGCTCCAATGAAAACTTCTCATGGTGGGTTTATTTTTGCAAGCCAGTTTCTGTAAAGACTCACAAAACGTGATGTTTTGCCTGCAAATAAGAAGCCCTATTGAACGTTTCCACTGTTACCAACCAGGAAAAATAGTTAATAAATTATGTAAGTTCATTATTTACTCACCATTATGTCACTCCAAACTAATTTTTCCACAAAAAACACATGGTTTGAGGAATCATTCATGTCTGGAGCAGAAGTGCTGCAGGACGACTTTGATCACATCACATTAAACGCATACTAGAGCTGCACGATTAATCGTTAAAAGATTGTGATCTTGATTTAAACACCCATGCAATCTCTTCCTACATGACACTGATTCGCCTGTCTATTAAAACTTTGACCAAATCACAGCGAAACATTCATATTTGCGCTACCGCTGAGCCAGAAAAAGCCATTATCATGTATAAAGCCCTTCACAAAGTCCATTTAGACACTTTTTGTTACAAATATACATTTTATTAATAAGATAATCAATAAAATAGTTCGAAGATCAGAGAAAAACTGGGATAAAAGTTTATAGTTCGAATATAAACACTAATGTGTACGGTAATGATCAAAAATAGAGCAAATCTTCTTTAAAAAGTAACATGGCGCTTCAAATAAAGATTGTAATTTAACTATTACATCGTTACACCAGTAGGTGGCGACAAGTGACTGATAATAAATGCATCATTCATTCAAGAGATTCGTTCATAAACGCTGATTTATCCAGTAATGAAACAAGAAATATTTATGAATGAGTCATTGACTCATTCACTCAACCTGATTTTTTAAAATAATTCATTCAGACTAATTAAACATTTTTAAATAGACTGCAGCAATTAACATTTAGTCAAAACCTCTAGTAAATTACATGTTATTTTGTTTAGTTGTCTGTTCAGAATCATGATGTCAACTCCTCCAGAATCGTGCAGCTCTAACACATACTAATTTTAACAATAATTAGTGGTGATACTTCTTCCTTCCGTACAAATAACTTTGTGACATCATATCATTGTCTTAATTATTATAACTGAATGTTCTAGATGCTTACATAGATGACCACTGATAGAGAAACAAGCATTCGTGCAATTGGACACTGCACTTAAGCCTTTTGTTTTTCAGATATAGACCTGTGACAACTTGCCCCAGTCTCCCTGACTGGTGATTCATTTATTTTCTCTTTTCATTTAAACCATAATTTCTACTCATTTTGCTTCACAGTGTAGCCTGTGTGATTTAAATTAGTTAGTGCTAATGTTCACAGAAGAGCGTGTCGTGGTTTGGAAGCAGTTTAGATGTTTTCGCAGCTTCAGGTGTTTTGAAGACGTTTCTTCAGCTCCAGGTTTGTGGACTTTGGCACTTGTGTTGCGAAGCAAATTCTAACCAGACCAAAACCATGAAAAAAAAAAAAGTCATGATGACTTTAACAAAATAAAACATATATGAAAGGTTATTTTGTTTCAGCTAGTTGCCAAGGCAGCATTTCTCATTTTCATCTACAATAGTTTAACTTGATGTACTAAAATAACTCAAAACAAAAACTTAAAGTCCCTCTGTGTTGTAAATCCAGCTTTTAATGTTGTTTATGTGTATATGTGGTGTTTTTAATGTGCTTTAAGACAAAGCATGTGTGAGTTCATAAGTCGACAGCATTGCTGAGTATTTTCTGCTTAAAACTGCAGTGAACCAAAGACAGTCTCAAAAACACGCTTTGAAATCGCTGGTGTTTCTGACGTCACAAACTACCTTGTAACCAATCAGATCAACGAGTGATCGTCAACCAGTGATCTCTGAGTGAGTGAGTGAGTGGAGGCGGGGCTCATTTGCATATTCATAGAACCGCGTATACTAAATGAGGCAAGGGTGTCGAGTTACATTCAAGATATTCCAAGGCATGAATTTTTTTTTTTAAAAGGAAAAATCTTTATATATGTAATTGTTGTGATCAAATATGTGTTGTAAGGAATAAAATGGGAGACTTTAATAAAAGCTATATAGACATATGATATCAATGATACTAACCCTGATTGATTTTCTCTTCTGGTAGAGCCGTTCAGTCAGAGGGTTTGCCTGAAATTGTGAAATGAGAAATATATTTAGATGAATCATAGACACTTTCATCATGTATTGAGTTCATATTGTACTGCGGCCGTCATCTTTTTGATTACCCGAGGCTGTGCTGTTCTGGTCAGATTGCTCTGTTCTTCATGGTTTGTGACATTGAGGGCACTCAAACTGGTATTGATCAGACTAATGGAGCTCAGAAACCTCTCGCTCATGCTTTAGACGCACTGGAATCTGTTTCTTTATTTTAATTATATTTGAGTCATTGTTCTTTTCCCCATTTTTTAAAATATTTTATTTATAGTTTTGATTTTTAAATGTAACTTTTAATGATTTTATTTCATAAATATATCAAATCAAATGTATTTTGTGCAGCTTGTTACAGGTTTTCTCTTTAATATCCTGCTAATAAAAAAAGTGGCAAAACCCCACAAAAAAAAGTTTTTTATTTTATTATTATTTTTACAGGGGCAATAAATAAACATAAATGTAAACGTGCCAGAATTAGCCCAAAAGGCTATTTTTCATCTGTAGACCCTTGACAGAATGTTAAACGGTCACCCTAAAAACAGAGACAATGCATGACACATATACACATATGAAATAAAGAAGTAAACGTGAATTATCTAAAATAAAGTAAACATGAGAGAAAGAAAAGAGAAAGATGGCAACAGAAGAGAGCAACATAGCCAAGAACAATTAGTACAAAGAAGTCTACCTATTTTTTACCTATAGAAGTTTTATCTATTTCAATAGATCTGAAATATATTAGTGTTGTGTCTCTGAAGTGTCTGTTCATTAGATCCTCAGAGAAAATAACTCTTCACACGCTCTTATGTAAAGTCTCGGCTGGTCCAGTAACTAAAGAGACAGGAGCTCTAGAAGAGGCTCTCAACTTAAAAAGGTTTTGGTTTATATACTCGTTCTCACTCCTTGTGTTGATGTTTAATATGAGAGACGGGGATGAAGGATGGCAGCGTATCAAAAAGCTCTGGTCTTGAGTGACACTTCCAAGAATGAAGCGGTTTTCAGAGTCAAGTGTGATGTTGTTTTTCACTCATTCTGCAGATGAAAACCTCATGGCCTGCAGACGTCGGGTATGAAAGGTCTTTATGTGTGGAGAGAGTGTGTATTAATAGAGCGCTGGTCTCGTTACAGACGTGTTGAAAGGTCCTCCTCCTAGTGTACTTTCTCTAATGTACTCAATGTTTCTCTAATGAAGACTTCAGATGCCCAACTCCTATGGACATTTCAGATGACATGCACCAATGCTATATTTTCTAAATGTCATAATCATGTTATTAAACTAGAATTCATTACTTCAATGAGCTCATCTGCATTAAATTATTGCATTGTTTAAATTAATAAAATTTTTGACAACTGTGATTTTGTATATGTACATTTCTGAAATGCATAACTTAGACCGTTTCCTCTGATAACAGATCACTGTAAATTATAATGTGGACTCATGCACTTTCTGCAAAGCTGCTTTGAAATGATGTGTATTGTGAAAACGCGAAATATAAATAAACTTGAATTGAATTAATGTGCAATTTTGTTTTGTTCCAGGTCCACACCAAGTTCCACTGCCGTCAGGCTCACGCTCCCGGATCGGACACGTCTTGCCTCTCGTTCTCTTACGACGGAGTAACTCTCGCTTCTCGAGGAGGTGAGAGTCTGAGACCGTCACACTTACTGTATATAAGAGACTGTAGAACAGAGAGAGTCTGAGACCGACACACTTACTGTATATAAGAGACTGTAGAACAGAGAGAGTCTGAGACCGACACACTTACTGTATATAAGAGACTGTAGAACAGAGAGAGTCTGAGACCGTCACACTTACTGTATATAAGAGACTGTAGAACAGAGAGTCTGAGACCGTCACACTTACTGTATATAAGAGACTGTAGAACAGAGAGAGTCTGAGACCGACACACTTACTGTATATAAGAGACTGTAGAACAGAGAGAGTCTGAGACCGACACACTTACTGTATATAAGAGACTGTAGAACAGAGAGAGTCTGAGACTGACACACTTACTGTATATAAGAGACTGTAGAACAGAGTCTGAGACTGACACACTTACTGTATATAAGAGACTGTAGAACAGAGAGAGTCTGAGACTGACACACTTACTGTATATAAGAGACTGTAGAACAGAGAGAGTCTGAGACTGACACACTTACTGTATATAAGAGACTCTAGAACAGAGAGAGTCTGAGACCGACACACTTACTGTATATAAGAGACTGTAGAACAGAGAGAGTCTGAGACCGACACACTGTATATAAGAGACTGTAGAACAGAGAGAGTCTGAGACCGACACACTTACTGTATATAAGAGACTGTAGAACAGAGAGAGTCTGAGACCGACACACTTACTGTATATAATAGACTGTAGAACAGAGAGAGTCTGAGACTGACACACTTACTGTATATAAGAGACTGTAGAACAGAGAGAGTCTGAGACCGACACACTTACTGTATATAAGAGACTGTAGAACAGAGAGAGTCTGAGACGTCACACTTACTGTATATAAGAGACTCTAGAACAGAGAGAGTCTGAGACCGTCACACTTACTGTATATAAGAGACTGTAGAACAGAGAGAGTCTGAGACCCGACACACTTACTGTATATAGGAGACTGTAGAACAGAGAGAGTCTGAGACCGACACACTTACTGTATATAAGAGACTGTAGAACAGAGAGAGTCTGAGACCGACACACTTACTGTATATAAGAGACTGTAGAACAGAGAGAGTCTGAGACCGACACACTTACTGTATATAAGAGACTGTAGAACAGAGAGAGTCTGAGACGTCACACTTACTGTATATAAGAGACTCTAGAACAGAGAGAGTCTGAGACCGTCACACTTACTGTATATAAGAGACTGTAGAACAGAGAGAGTCTGAGACCCGACACACTCACTGTATATAAGAGACTGTAGAACAGAGAGAGTCTGAGACCGACACACTTACTGTATATAAGAGACTGTAGAACAGAGAGAGTCTGAGACTGACACACTTACTGTATATAAGAGACTGTAGAACAGAGAGAGTCTGAGACCGTCACACTTACTGTATATAAGAGACTGTAGAACAGAGAGAGTCTGAGACCGACACACTTACTGTATATAAGAGACTGTAGAACAGAGAGAGTCTGAGACCGACACACTTACTGTATATAAGAGACTCTAGAACAGAGAGAGTCTGAGACCGACACACTTACTGTATATAAGAGACTCTAGAACAGAGAGAGTCTGAGACCGTCACACTTACTGTATATAAGAGACTGTAGAACAGAGAGAGTCTGAGACGTCACACTTACTGTATATAAGAGACTGTAGAACAGAGAGAGTCTGAGACCGACACACTTACTGTATATAAGAGACTGTAGAACAGAGAGAGTCTGAGACTGACACACTGTATATAAGAGACTGTAGAACAGAGAGAGTCTGAGACCGACACACTTACTGTATATAAGAGACTGTAGAACAGAGAGAGTCTGAGACCGACACACTTACTGTATATAAGAGACTGTAGAACAGAGAGAGTCTGAGACAACACACTCATTGTATATAAGAGACTGTAGAACAGAGAGAGTCTGAGACCGTCACACTTACTGTATATAAGAGACTGTAGAACAGAGAGAGTCTGAGACCGACACACTTACTGTATATAAGAGACTCTAGAACAGAGAGAGTCTGAGACCGTCACACTCACTGTATATAAGAGACTGTAGAACAGAGAGAGTCTGAGACCGACACACTTACTGTATATAAGAGACTGTAGAACAGAGAGAGTCTGAGACTGACACACTTACTGTATATAAGAGACTGTAGAACAGAGAGAGTCTGAGACCGTCACACTTACTGTATATAAGAGACTGTAGAACAGAGAGAGTCTGAGACCGACACACTTACTGTATATAAGAGACTGTAGAACAGAGAGAGTCTGAGACCGACACACTTACTGTATATAAGAGACTCTAGAACAGAGAGAGTCTGAGACCGACACACTTACTGTATATAAGAGACTCTAGAACAGAGAGAGTCTGAGACCGTCACACTTACTGTATATAAGAGACTGTAGAACAGAGAGAGTCTGAGACCGACACACTTACTGTATATAAGAGACTCTAGAACAGAGAGAGTCTGAGACCGACACACTTACTGTATATAAGAGACTCTAGAACAGAGAGAGTCTGAGACCGTCACACTTACTGTATATAAGAGACTGTAGAACAGAGAGAGTCTGAGACCGACACACTTACTGTATATAAGAGACTGTAGAACAGAGAGAGTCTGAGACCGTCACACTTACTGTATATAAGAGACTGTAGAACAGAGAGAGTCTGAGACCGACACACTTACTGTATATAAGAGACTGTAGAACAGAGAGAGTCTGAGACTGACACACTTACTGTATATAAGAGACTGTAGAACAGAGAGAGTCTGAGACTGACACACTTACTGTATATAAGAGACTGTAGAACAGAGAGAGTCTGAGACTGACACACTTACTGTATATAAGAGACTGTAGAACAGAGAGAGTCTGAGACTGACACACTTACTGTATATAAGAGACTGTAGAACAGAGAGAGTCTGAGACTGACACACTTACTGTATATAAGAGACTGTAGAACAGAGTCTGAGACTGACACACTTACTGTATATAAGAGACTGTAGAACAGAGAGAGTCTGAGACTGACACACTTACTGTATATAAGAGACTGTAGAACAGAGAGAGTCTGAGACTGACACACTTACTGTATATAAGAGACTCTAGAACAGAGAGAGTCTGAGACCGACACACTTACTGTATATAAGAGACTGTAGAACAGAGAGAGTCTGAGACCGACACACTGTATATAAGAGACTGTAGAACAGAGAGAGTCTGAGACCGACACACTTACTGTATATAAGAGACTGTAGAACAGAGAGAGTCTGAGACCGACACACTTACTGTATATAATAGACTGTAGAACAGAGAGAGTCTGAGACTGACACACTTACTGCATATAAGAGACTGTAGAACAGAGAGAGTCTGAGACCGACACACTTACTGTATATAAGAGACTGTAGAACAGAGAGAGTCTGAGACGTCACACTTACTGTATATAAGAGACTCTAGAACAGAGAGAGTCTGAGACCGTCACACTTACTGTATATAAGAGACTGTAGAACAGAGAGAGTCTGAGACCCGACACACTTACTGTATATAGGAGACTGTAGAACAGAGAGAGTCTGAGACCGTCACACTCACTGTATATAAGAGACTGTAGAACAGAGAGAGTCTGAGACCGACACACTTACTGTATATAAGAGACTGTAGAACAGAGAGAGTCTGAGACCGACACACTCACTGTATATAAGAGACTGTAGAACAGAGAGAGTCTGAGACGTCACACTTACTGTATATAAGAGACTGTAGAACAGAGAGAGTCTGAGACCGACACACTTACTGTATATAAGAGACTGTAGAACAGAGAGAGTCTGAGACTGACACACTGTATATAAGAGACTGTAGAACAGAGAGAGTCTGAGACCGACACACTTACTGTATATAAGAGACTGTAGAACAGAGAGAGTCTGAGACCGACACACTTACTGTATATAAGAGACTGTAGAACAGAGAGAGTCTGAGACAACACACTCATTGTATATAAGAGACTGTAGAACAGAGAGAGTCTGAGACCGTCACACTTACTGTATATAAGAGACTGTAGAACAGAGAGAGTCTGAGACTGACACACTTACTGTATATAAGAGACTGTAGAACAGAGAGAGTCTGAGACCGACACACTTACTGTATATAAGAGACTGTAGAACAGAGAGAGTCTGAGGACCGTCACACTTACTGTATATAAGAGACTGTAGAACAGAGAGAGTCTGAGACCGACACACTTACTGTATATAAGAGACTGTAGAACAGAGAGAGTCTGAGACCGACACACTTACTGTATATAAGAGACTGTAGAACAGAGAGAGTCTGAGACCGACACACTTACTGTATATAAGAGACTGTAGAACAGAGAGAGTCTGAGACCGACACACTTACTGTATATAAGAGACTGTAGAACAGAGAGAGTCTGAGACCGACACACTTACTGTATATAAGAGACTGTAGAACAGAGAGAGTCTGAGACCGACACACTTACTGTATATAAGAGACTGTAGAACAGAGAGAGTCTGAGACCGACACACTTACTGTATATAAGAGACTGTAGAACAGAGAGAGTCTGAGACCGACACACTTACTGTATATAAGAGACTGTAGAACAGAGAGAGTCTGAGACCGACACACTTACTGTATATAAGAGACTGTAGAACAGAGAGAGTCTGAGACCGACACACTTACTGTATATAAGAGACTGTAGAACAGAGAGAGTCTGAGACCGACACACTTACTGTATATAAGAGACTGTAGAACAGAGAGAGTCTGAGACCGACACACTTACTGTATATAAGAGACTGTAGAACAGAGAGAGTCTGAGACCGACACACTTACTGTATATAAGAGACTGTAGAACAGAGAGAGTATGAGACCGACACACTTACTGTATATAAGAGACTGTAGAACAGAGAGAGTCTGAGACCGACACACTTACTGTATATAAGAGACTGTAGAACAGAGAGAGTCTGAGACGTCACACTTACTGTATATAAGAGATTCTAGAACAGAGAGAGTCTGAGACCGTCACACTTACTGTATATAAGAAACTGTAGAACAGAGAGAGTCTGAGACCCGACACACTTACTGTATATAGGAGACTGTAGAACAGAGAGAGTCTGAGACCGACACACTTACTGTATATAGGAGACTGTAGAACAGAGAGAGTCTGAGACCCGTCACACTCACTGTATATAAGAGACTGTAGAACAGAGAGAGTCTGAGACCGACACACTTACTGTATATAAGAGACTGTAGAACAGAGAGAGTCTGAGACCGACACACTTACTGTATATAAGAGACTGTAGAACAGAGAGAGTCTGAGACCGACACACTTACTGTATATAAGAGACTGTAGAACAGAGAGAGTCTGAGACTGACACACTTACTGTATATAAGAGACTGTAGAACAGAGAGAGTCTGAGACCGACACACTTACTGTATATAATAGACTGTAGAACAGAGAGAGTCTGAGACCGTCACACTTACTGTATATAAGAGACTGTAGAACAGAGAGAGTCTGAGACCGACACACTTACTGTATATAAGAGACTGTAGAACAGAGAGAGTCTGAGACCGTCACACTTACTGTATATAAGAGACTGTAGAACAGAGAGAGTCTGAGACCGTCACACTTACTGTATATAAGAGACTCTAGAACAGAGAGAGTCTGAGACCGACACACTTACTGTATATAAGAGACTGTAGAACAGAGAGAGTCTGAGACCGTCACACTTACTGTATATAAGAGACTGTAGAACAGAGAGAGTCTGAGACCGTCACACTTACTGTATATAAGAGACTCTAGAACAGAGAGAGTCTGAGACCGTCACACTTACTGTATATAATAGACTGTAGAACAGAGAGAGTCTGAGACCGTCACACTTACTGTATATAAGAGACTGTAGAACAGAGAGAGTCTGAGACCGACACACTTACTGTATATAAGAGACTGTAGAACAGAGAGAGTCTGAGACCGTCACACTTACTGTATATAAGAGACTGTAGAACAGAGAGAGTCTGAGACCGACACACTTACTGTATATAAGAGACTGTAGAACAGAGAGAGTCTGAGACCGTCACACTTACTGTATATAAGAGACTCTAGAACAGAGAGATTCTGAGACCGTCACACTCACTGTATATAAGAGACTCTAGAACAGAGAGAGTCTGAGACCGACACACTTACTGTATATAAGAGACTGTAGAACAGAGAGAGTCTGAGACCGACACACTTACTGTATATAAGAGACTGTAGAACAGAGAGAGTCTGAGACCGTCACACTTACTGTATATAAGAGACTCTAGAACAGAGAGATTCTGAGACCGTCACACTCACTGTATATAAGAGACTCTAGAACAGAGAGAGTCTGAGACCGACACACTTACTGTATATAAGAGACTGTAGAACAGAGAGAGTCTGAGACCCGTCACACTTACTGTATATAAGAGACTGTAGAACAGAGATAGTCTGAGACCCGTCACACTTACTGTATATAAGAGACTGTAGAACAGAGAGAGTCTGAGACCGACACACTTACTGTATATAAGAGACTGTAGAACAGAGAGAGTCTGAGACCGACACACTTACTGTATATAAGAGACTCTAGAACAGAGAGAGTCTGAGACCCGTCACACTTACTGTATATAATAGACTGTAGAACAGAGAGAGTCTGAGACCGACACACTTACTGTATATAAGAGACTGTAGAACAGAGAGAGTCTGAGACTGACACACTTACTGTATATAAGAGACTGTAGAACAGAGAGAGTCTGAGACTGACACACTTACTGTATATAAGAGACTGTAGAACAGAGAGAGTCTGAGACTGACACACTTACTGTATATAAGAGACTGTAGAACAGAGAGAGTCTGAGACCGACACACTTACTGTATATAATAGACTGTAGAACAGAGAGAGTCTGAGACCGACACACTCACTGTATATAAGAGACTGTAGAACAGAGAGAGTCTGAGACTGACACACTTACTGTATATAAGAGACTGTAGAACAGAGAGAGTCTGAGACCGTCACACTTACTGTATATAAGAGACTGTAGAACAGAGAGAGTCTGAGACCGACACACTTGCTGTATATAAGAGACTGTAGAACAGAGAGAGTCTGAGACCGACACACTTACTGTATATAAGAGACTCTAGAACAGTGTACGCTGTAGAGATTCTGCTGAGCTGTTTATTTAAGCTGAAAATACAGAGAAAACACGTTAAGACAAGGAAAAACATTCTTTGGCATATATACATATATAAATACAGGTCCTTCTCAAAAAATTAGCATATTGTGATAAAGTTCATTATTTTCCACAATTTAATGATACAAATTTAATTTTCATATGTTTTAGATTCATTGCACACCAACTGAAATATTTCAGGTCTTTTATTGTTTTAATACTAATGATTTTGGCATACAGCTCATGAAAACCCAAAATTCCTATCTCAAAAAATTAGCATATCATGAAAAGGTTCTCTAAACGAGCTATTAACCTAATCATCTGAATCAACTAATTAACTCTAAACACCTTCAAAAGATTCCTGAGGCTTTTAAAAACTCCCAGCCTGTTTCATTACTCAAAACCGCAATCATGGGTAAGACTGCCGACCTGACTGCTGTCCAGAAGGCCATCATTGACACCCTCAAGCAAGAGAGTAAGACACAGAAAGACATTTCTGAACAAATAGGCTGTTCCCAGAGTGCTGTATCAAGGCACCTCAGTGGGAAGTCTGTGGGAAGGAAAAAGTGTGGCAAAAAACGCTGCACAACGAGAAGAGGTGACCGGACCCTGAGGAAGATTGTGGAGAAGGACCGATTCCAGACCTTGGGGGACCTGCGGAAGCAGTGGACTGAGTCTGGAGTAGAAACATCCAGAGCCACCGTGCACAGGCGTGTGCAGGAAATGGGCTACAGGTGCCGCACTCCCCAGGTCAAGCCACTTTTGAACCAGAAACAGCGGCAGAAGCGCCTGACCTGGGCTACAGAGAAGCAGCACTGGACTGTTGCTCAGTGGTTGCCTGTCATTCGGAAATCAAGGTGCCAGAGTGTGGAGGAAGACTGGGGAGAAGGAAATGCCAAAATGCCTGAAGTCCAGTGTCAAGTACCCACAGTCAGTGATGGTCTGGGGTGCCATGTCAGCTGCTGGTGTTGGTCCACTGTGTTTTATCAAGGGCAGGGTCAGTGCAGCTAGCTATCAGGAGATTTTGGAGCACTTCATGCTTCCACCTGCTGAAAAGCTTTATGGAGATGAAGATTTCATTTTTCAGCACGACCTGGCACCTGCTCACAGTGCCAAAACCACTGGTAAATGGTTTACTCACCATGGTATTACTGTGCTCAGTTGGCCTGCCAACTCTCCTGACCTGAACTCCATAGAGAATCTGTGGGATATTGTGAAGAGAAAGTTGAGAGACGCAAGACCCAACCCTCTGGATGAGCTTAAGGCCGCTCTCGAAGCATCCTGGGCCTCCAGAACACCTCAGCAGTGCCACAGGCTGATTGGCTCCATGCCACGCCGCATTGAAGCAGTCATTTCTGCAAAAGGATTCCCGACCAAGTATTGAGTGCATAACTGAACATAATTATTTGAAGGTTGACTCTTTTTTTTTTTGTATTAAAAACACTTCTTTCATTAGTTGGATGAAATATGCTAATTTTTTGAGACAGGAATTTGGGGTTTTCATGAGCTGTGTGCCAAAATCATCCGTATTAAAACAATAAAAGACCTGAAATATTTCAGTTGGTGTGCAATGAATCTAAAATATATGAAAGTTTAATTTTTATTATTACATTATTGAAAATAATGAACTTTATCACAATATGCTAATTTTTTGAGAAGGACCTGTATAAATTAATGTATGAGTGTGTAAACACAGAATTTAATTACATTTTACATTTTTTCATTAATTATAATTATTTATCTAATTGTTTATAATAAAACATTTATATATATATATATATATATATATATATATATATATACTGTATATATTTTTGAAAAACAAGACACATATATACACACACTAAATTAATTTTTATTTTTTTTATATTTATCTAATCGTTTATAATATACAGTATATAAATGTATATATAAGGTTCAAAGTTTTTGTTTTTATATTCATATATTCAAATGTTTCATGTTATCTGGATACAATCACGCTTTGTGTTTGTGTTGAGCATATTCTCACATATTCAATATATTCTAGCATTTAAAACATTAAAATTGTCTTTTTAGCATTTAAAACCCACATATAAAAAAAATAAATTCCTACATTCAAATTAATTTCTTTTTTATTGCCTCTGTGTGAACAGCTTGTAAAGTAACCAAAATAACGAGACCTTCCGCAACGTCCTAGGTTGTCTATGAAGCCTGGAGACATTTTATATGAAGGATTTTTCCTGGGAAATCCAAAAGGATGCAACGTTTTCTCTCCCGAGAGCCTCTCTTCTGCTCTAACTCATGAAATTAATTCTTATTCAATGTTCAGGAAAACCCCGAAAGATTCTGTACTGTAATGTCAATGTGTATGGGGCGTATAGTCTCATATTCATATAGTCTCAGATAGGTTTAATGACGTCATCTGTCGACATGATTCCAGTGAATCTCAGAGCTGGTGCAAACATTCAGATATCCATAATCCATAATCAGATGCTGTTTTCTCACCGCTGTCATTTTATTATTGAGAGCGTCGGGATGTTTATTAACAGTATATCACTGCAAATGCATTTTAGCCTACATGGTCAAATATACTGCTTGTTTGATATTATTCATAATTTATCAAAATTATTCATACCATGAAATAAGATTTCATTCATGCTGCCCACCCCTATTCTGTCTTGACATCTGAATATGTGGGTTTTAAATGCTAAAATATATTGAATATGTGGGAATATGCTGGACACAAACACAAAGCGTGACTGTATCCAGATAATGGAGGTCTTGTCTCACCGTGACCTTTGACCCCGGCATGGAAACGACCCGTGTGTGAAGGCAATCACACTTTGAATAGTGTTGGTCAGCACGTGTCTGGAGATCCCATCAGAGTCACGATTCTCCGACTCATCCCGACGGACAATGACACAGATTCAGGAAAGCACCTTCTGACATCATGGGATCATGTGATGTCATTTTCCAACCCTTGTTGTGTGTGTGTGTTTTCAGGAGACGACACGCTGAAGACGTGGGACATTCGGAGCTTCAGGAAGCCTCTCGGACAAGTTACTGGATTGACCTCCTTCTTTCCCATGTAAATGGAAACTTCCATAAACAGATGCAACTTTTACACCTTTAACACTAACGCAAATAATGTTATGAAAATTCATCATTAATTGTTTACAGATTGTGTGTCCTGACATCATTCTGATCCATCTCTATTCTTAGCCAACATATTTAGAATATTAATAATTCAATTATGTAATTTAATATAACTTAACATAATATAACTTAACATAATATAATATAACTTAACATAATATAATTTAATATAATTTAACATATAATTTGATATAATTTAACATAATATAACATAATTTAACATAATGTAATTTAACATAATATAATATAACTAGTGCTGTCAAACGATTAAAATATTTAATCGCGATTAATCGCATTAATGTCATAGTTAACTCGCGATTAATCGCAATTAATCGCACATTTTTATCTATTCTAAATGTCTCTTGATTTCTTTTTGTCCCATTATTTTTTCTAATTTTAATGCTCTTATCAACATGGAAAAGTAGATCGGCTTGCTTTGTGGAAATGTTTTTTTATTGAAAACAACATTGGCATATAACTTACTGTGTTCAATTTCACACTAACATTCTCACTTGGAGCAAATAATCTCTCACACAATGTAACAGTCCATCAATAAAAGGGTGAAAGAAATACTGACGAGGTCCTGATATTGATGAGGGGGCGGAGAATTCGCATCAGCTGTGTGTGTGTGTGTGTGTGTGTGTGTGTGTGTGTGTGTGTGTGTGTGTGTGTGTGTGTGTGTGTGTGTGTGTGTGTGTGTGTGTGTGTGTGTGTGTGTGTGTGCTTGGCCATCATCAAGTGGTATTTCAGACTGGACGTGCTGCGATGATGATAGCTCAGTTCACAACGACAAAACACACAGATCACTTTGGTCTTGTCAAAAGTAAAAGTAAACTTTCCATTCAGAATCTTATTGGCATCCATTTCGGCGTCTCGCGCTCGTCATCCACTCAAAACGTAACGTTAACCTACTATTTGGCCGGCACGCAAGCCCAAACAAGTGTGTGCGGCGTGCCTGTTGTTTTGTTTCCGGTCTAGCTGGATCGACTTGCGCTTTCAAAACGTCGTCGCGCAGCGCAAGCCATTGAAATGAATGGGTTTCATAGCGCAGCGCCGCGCATGCCGCATCCTGTTGCCAAAGCATGTGAAAAAACTACAAAGTTTGCTAGGCCAAAAAGAACGTTAATCGCGCGATAAAAAAATTGACGCTGTTAAAATGGGTTTGCGTTAACGCCGTTAATAACGCGTTTAACTGACAGCCCTAAATATAACACAATATAATTGAACATAATATAATTGAACATAATATGTATGTGTCTTTAATTGAGAGACTGCATGAAATATTAGTAGTTTTGCAAAAAATCATTTGTCACTTACGGGATAATTTAAAATTAACTTGTGAAGGTACAGAAATAGATTTTTTTTTTTTTTTTTTTTTACATATGAAATGATTGTTAAAGTTATAACAGAGTAAATCAAGTTCCAACAGTCCAAATAATTCAGGGAATTTCATAAGTAATGTAATTTCCAGGCCTGGAGAATATATATATACTGTATATTGGTTATGGTCAGTTTTAAAGGATTTCCTCAGATAGACTTTTTGAGTTCAGTCTCTGTAAAATCATTTCAGTTCATCAGAAATAGCTGGAAAAGTCATGGAATTAGAAAGTGGTATTTTAATATTATTTCTCCACCACTATAGTACTGACTATTTGAGCTTTTATTTTTATATATTCAGTTTAATTTTTAGTCAATTTGTGATCTTTTTGTTATTATTATTTCAATTTCCTGTTTAGTTTTTGTGATTTTTATCTCTTAAACATATTTCATTTGGTTGCAAATGCCAAGTTGGCAAGTTTTTAAGCTTAAGTATTTCTTCTAACGTTTATATTTCAGACTAATTTCAATGAATTAGAATGAATAGTTTTAGTTTTGGTGGTAATTCGTTCATGAAAACACAGACGATAAAGAATTGTTATAAGGAATTATGAATGTAAACACATGTCCGTGTTTTCTCTTTATTTACCATTTTTACATGAATTATAATTATTTATGTATTGTTTTCCGGGATCAGGACGGACTGCTGCTTCAGCCCGGATGATAAACTCCTCCTGACGGGAACATCGGTCAGGAAAGACGAAGGAAACGGGAAGCTGGTGTTCTTCGAGCGACAGTCTCTTCAGAAAGTCTATGAGATTGAAGTGGCCGATACGGTAGGTTATGCTTGTGCTTCATTATGAGTTATGTAGTGCTGAGTCTTTACTTATAATGTTTCCAGATCACAGAATATGATTTGACAAAGTGCAATGAAGTATTGGAGTTGATTTACACTTGACTGACTGGGAAACTGAGCAGCAGATGTGAAGAGATACATGGTTCAAATTCACACTGACTTAATATAATATGTGACCCTGGACCACAACACCAGTCTCGAGTCGCACGGGATATCTGTGGCAATAGCCAACAATACACTGTACGGGTCAAAATTATCCATATCCACAAATCATTAGGATATTAGTAAAGATCATGGTCCATGAAGATATTTTGTACATTTCCGTAAATATATAAAACATTTATTTTTGTGAGTGCAGCACAATCGCGAACAAAAATGCACAACTTTAAAGGAGATTTTCTCAATGTTTCCATTTGTTGCATATTGTCCTGTCCTAACAGTGACGTAACTTTGGTTTAAACAGTGGGTGGAACAAGTGTGTGTGTGTGTGTGTGTGTGTGTGTGTATGGGGGGCTAATACAATGCTAAAACAATGCTAAATCATAAATCAGATGTACCTATGTACAATAACATTACAATGTCCAGCAATCTATTTGAATAGTACATTGGGTTTAATGAGATGTAATATGTGTTGTCAGTGCTGAGAATTAGCGACGGGAACGTTGTCTTCCTCCGAGCATTAGCGGCGGGAACGTTGTCTTCCTCCGAGCATTAGCGGCGGGAACGTTGTCTTCCTCCGAGCATTAGCGACGGGAACGTTGTCTTCCTCCGAGCATTAGCGGCGGGAACGTTGTCTTCCTCCGAGCATTAGCGACGGGAACGTTGAGCATTAGCGGCGGGAAAGTTGAGCATTAGCGGCGGGAAAGTTGAGCATTAGCGGCGGGAACGTTGTCTTCCTCTGAGCATTAGCGGCGGGAACGTTGTCTTCCTCCGAGCATTAGCGACGGGAACGTTGAGCATTAGCGGCGGGAACATTGTCTTCCTCCGAGCATTAGCGGCGGGAACATTGTCTTCCTCCGAGCATTAGCGACGGGAACGTTGTCTTCCTCCGAGCATTAGCGGCGGGAACGTTGTCTTCCTCCGAGCATTAGCGACGGGAACGTTGTCTTCCTCCGAGCATTAGCGGCGGGAACGTTGTCTTCCTCCGAGCATTAGCGACGGGAACGTTGTCTTCCTCCAAGCATTAGCGGCGGGAACGTTGTCTTCCTCCGAGCATTAGCGACGGGAACGTTGAGCATTAGCGGCGGGAACGTTGTCTTCCTCCGAGCATTAGCGACGGGAACGTTGTCTTCCTCCCAGCATTAGCGGCGGGAACGTTGTCTTCCTCCGAGCATTAACGACGGGAACGTTGAGCATTAGCGGCGGGAACGTTGTCTTCCTCCGAGCATTAGCGACGGGAACGTTGAGCATTAGCGGCGGGAAAGTTGAGCATTAGCGGCGGGAACATTGTCTTCCTCTGAGCATTAGCGGCGGGAACGTTGTCTTCCTCCGAGCATTAGCGACGGGAACGTTGAGCATTAGCGGCGGGAACGTTGTCTTCCTCCGAGCATTAGCGGCGGGAACGTTGTCTTCCTCCGAGCATTAGCGATGGGAACGTTGTCTTCCTCCGAGCATTAGCGGCGGGAACGTTGAGCATTAGCGACGGGAACGTTGTCTTCCTCCGAGCATTAGCGGCGGGAACATTGTCTTCCTCCGAGCATTAGCGACGGGAACGTTGTCTTCCTCCGAGCATTAGCGACGGGAACGTTGAGCATTAGCGGCGGGAAAGTTGAGCATTAGCGGCGGGAAAGTTGAGCATTAGCGGCGGGAACGTTGTCTTCCTCTGAGCATTAGCGGCGGGAACGTTGTCTTCCTCCGAGCATTAGCGACGGGAACGTTGAGCATTAGCGGCGGAAACATTGTCTTCCTCCGAGCATTAGCGGCGGGAACATTGTCTTCCTCCGAGCATTAGCGGCGGGAACGTTGTCTTCCTCCGAGCATTAGCGACGGGAACGTTGTCTTCCTCCGAGCATTAGCGGCGGGAACGTTGTCTTCCTCCGAGCATTAGCGGCGGGAACGTTGTCTTCCTCCGAGCATTAGCGACGGGAACGTTGTCTTCCTCCGAGCATTAGCGGCGGGAACGCTGAGCATTAGCGACGGGAACGTTGTCTTCCTCCGAGCATTAGCGGCGGGAACATTGTCTTCCTCCGGGCATTAGCGACGGGAACGTTGTCTTCCTCCGAGCATTAGCGACGGGAACGTTGAGCATTAGCGGCGGGAAAGTTGAGCATTAGCGGCGGGAAAGTTGAGCATTAGCGACGGGAACGTTGTCTTCCTTCGAGCATTAGCGACGGGAACGTTGTCTTCCTCCGAGCATTAGCGGCGGGAACGTTGAGCATTAGCGACGGGAACGTTGTCTTCCTCCGAGCATTAGCGGCGGGAACATTGTCTTCCTCCGAGCATTAGCGACGGGAACGTTGTCTTCCTCTGAGCATTAGCGACGGGAACGTTGAGCATTAGCGGCGGGAAAGTTGAGCATTAGCGGCGGGAACGTTGTCTTCCTCTGAGCATTAGCGACGGGAACGTTGAGCATTAGCGGCGGGAAAGTTGAGCATTAGCGGCGGGAACGTTGTCTTCCTCTGAGCATTAGCGGCGGGAACGTTGTCTTCCTCCGAGCATTAGCGACGGGAACGTTGAGCATTAGCGGCGGGAACATTGTCTTCCTCCGAGCATTAGCGACGGGAACGTTGTCTTCCTCCGAGCATTAGCGGCGGGAACGTTGAGCATTAGCGACGGGAACGTTGTCTTCCTCCGAGCATTAGCGGCGGGAACATTGTCTTCCTCCGAGCATTAGCGGCGGGAACATTGTCTTCCTCCAAGCATTAGCGACGGGAACGTTGAGCATTAGCGGCGGGAACGTTGTCTTCTTCCGAGCATTAGCGGCGGGAACATTGTCTTCCTCCGAGGACTGACACGAGGTGACTGGAGAAGTTGATTTGAAGCGAGTGAAAGCTAAAAGCTCCTGAGTGTTTCTCAGTCCCAGCGCTCCGGCTCCAGTCATAACACTGTAAAGCTATTGGCCTCCAGCTCAGTTTGCTTTATGTCTTAAAGCTGACAGCTGGCATAAAGCAGATGTGGACATCGCTCTTACCTTACGCATTAATCTTATAATTGTGTGTGTAATCATTACAGATATTTTCCAAACCCTTCTTCTGATTCATGCCCACTGCTGCTACTCTACGCCAAAAGAACAAAATGCAGTTTTCAATTTGTATTGTGAATTTTGATTTAATAATCATTATTATTATTTTTTCATCCGTTTTTACAGTTTTCCACAATTAATCAGCATCCATCACTCCTATGCTCTCACATACTGCTAATGCCTCATATCAGGCTTTACAGAAGAATAACATCATCTGACACAAGTATTTCATTATTGCAAATCAATAATATAATTATTTAAAAAAAATGTTACTACTTTCATTTTTTTTTTATTCTTTATTTTCAGTCAGCAAGATAGAATTACAGAATAAAAGTAGTAATAATATCTGTCTTATTTGCTGTTGTTTTTTTCAGAACAGAATATACATACTTTGAACAATTAGGGAGAGATAAACTTATGCATTACAAAATATATAAATAACTACTTAATGGAAAAGGTAACTGATTTCATTACATATATCTCATTAACAATATCTGTCCATTCTGGGACTGTGGAGGGGTCGGGAAGCAGCCAACGTCTTGTAAATGCTTTCTTGTAAATGGCATATAAATACTTATCAGCAATTCTGAGCAAGAACTCACAATTCCCCAAAAACAGAGAGGAAAACTGTAAAGGTACTATGTTTCATATATTATATTTATAATAAATTATTATTGTTATTATTTAATTATTGCATTGCATATTGATATCATATAATATATATATATATAGACGCATTCGGAAGTGCATCTTCAGAAGTGCTGGGTACAATGACGCAATATACGTAAATATACGGTTAGTAAAAAATATACTAATGTCATAGAACGGATGTACCTAATACGAATAAACAAAACATCTCCAGTTAACTAGCACAGCATTTTCGCTGTTAAATAATCGATCTATCGCCGTTGCGGACACTATTCATTCTGGTGAAATCTCAAAATAAAATGCACACAAACGTGTCGCTGCTTGATATACTGTAACCACTGATGAACATATTCGCTTTTGATGAGAACAAAAACTATATGAGTGCGGATTAAAACCATAGACTGTGAAAAAGAATGGGCGTAGTGTGCGTGACGTCAGCCGTAGGCTTCTGAAGACCGTTTTTTAAGCCTAAAGTGGGCGTGGCCGGCCGCCGCCATCTTGGTAGCGCGTCACTCCCGGAAAACCGAAAATGGGCAGCAGACAAACGACTAATGATGACTTATTTTTTTACAGTCTATGCTTATGACCACAGCAGCGGGAATCCACCTGTCACTCAAAAGTGGACACACCCTTAATTATGCAGAAATGTAAGGCTTAATATAATTTAAACGGATGTGTTATAAAAAATTCACCCCGCTCAGTCGTCATGAAGGGCAAAATTAGCTGTATAGACCAAAACAACTTTTGACACCAGGCTGTAAACATATTTATTTCTGCTGTAAAGTTGAGCATTTTAACATGGGGAGATACAGATTTGACTCACTTTTGCTGCCAGCCTCAAGAGGCCAGTCGATGAATTGCAGTTTAATTCACTTCCGTGTTGTTTCAAGAGAGAGACGGGGAGGTTGCCGCTTGATTAGAACCCGCAACCTCTGACACGCTTGGCAAAAGATCTACCGCTAGACCATTTAAGACCTCAAACAACATTTGCGTATCGATGCATTTGAGCTATTTAGAAAAATAACAAAAATAAAATGGTGCCGCAGAGGGGCATCTACACTCATGACATTCTTTAAATAAAGAAGCGCGATAGTCAGATAGAGAGAATTATACCAGCATCATGTCAAAAAGAAGTGAACAGGACATCAGAGCTTTTTTAAAGTTCGAAATCAACCGAAATCACCGAAATCAACACCTGTAGGTACAAAAGTGTTCCTTTTGAAAGGGTACCGCCCCACTGCATCTTTTGTACCTTTATTTTCTGAGAGTGTACGAGGATAAGGAAAGCTGATTTATTCTATTATTAAGCCCCGTGGTTTATGATAGCAGTGGCCGACTTCGACTCTGGTCGGGTGTAAATACCTTTGGACCGTCCAGAGGACTAACGTTATTTATAGCTGACCTGACGAGTGAGCTATTTACGGTGTTTATCCAGCAGGACGACTGAAGAATTTAAGTGCTGTCTTTATGAAGTGGTCCTGTGACAGACAGAGCCACCAATCATGCGAGTGTAAACAGTGAAATAACCCGCGCTGAGAGAGTAAATACTCCAGGGGTGGTTCTCCACTTCCAGGACGGTTTCACAAGGTGCAAAAACCAGGTGAGACATCTGTGTCCTCCTGCGACTCGATGCCCGGACTCTAAAACAGAACCAGCCCTGCTCTCACATTTTATCATATAGTGTTTATGGAATGGAAATTATTTTATTTGAAACAAGGACAATGCACAAATAAACATTAAACTTGTTAAACAAGAGAATATGTCTTGGGCCAGGTTGTAGCAACAATTGCTAATTTTTAGCATTAAAAATTATTTTAAAATAATAATTGCACAGGATTATGGATAGTTACTTCCATCGTAATTACAGAAATACAGGTTAGCAATACAGAAACAGGGATACTATCAGCCTATTTACTCTGTTTCACCCCTCCCCAACAAACACACAAAACATTTTAGCAGCATCTTAAGCACATTATAGCACAATCCAACTCTAGACACTCATTCAAACACAACACACACACAGGACCGTTTTTACAGGCTTCTGGACTTGCTCAGAAAAACTGAAGCTAGAAATACAATATAAACGGTAATGCTTTACAATAAGGTTTACTTCATTAGTTAGCATGAACTGCACTTATACAGCATTTATTAATCTTTGTTAATTAAATTCAACATTCACTAATACTTTATTCAAATCTTGTTAACATTAGTTAATGCACTGTGAACTAACATGAACAAACAATGAACAGCTTTATACAGGTGAAACTCGAAAAATTAGAATATCGTGCAAAAGTTTGTGTATTTCAGTAATTCACATTAAAAGGTGAAACTAATATTTTTAGTATATATAACTATATACATATGCATGATTATACTTTTCAGACGGACGATTTTTTTTTTTTACTGATTTCATGTAATATTCAAATTTTCTGAGATTTTGATTCTTGGGTTTTCATAAGCTGTAATTTTTCATAATCATCAAAATTATAACTTTTGCACCATATTCAAATTTTCGAGTTTCACCTGTATTTCTTAACTAACATTAACAAATACATTAACATATAGTTCATGTTAGTTAATACATTTACTAATAACTAATGAACATTATTGTGAAGTGTGACCCACTTGGAGCTCAACGCAGGTTCATGTTAATGTTCGGACAGATTCCAGGTCTGTTATCCGGGTTTTTACGCCTCTCTGGTGTATTTCTGAGTTCAAAACTCTGTTTCATTGCATATCTTTTCCCTTTTACACCAACATAATGAAAGCATTCGTGTGTCTCCTGCGCCGTGCTCATGCAGTAAACAGCTTGTTTTTGTTTATAAAAGATGGAAGATTGAATAAGTTGCTGAAATGCTGCCATGAAAGCAGTAAAAGTGCTGAAGAAAGATATTAATATCATTAATATTACATGCACTTTATATACATTTTATATTTTATATATCTTAATTTATTAGTAGTAGTATTTATTTGATATATTGTTTATAATAACTATTGCAAATTAATGTTATAATTTTTATTATTATTTATTGTATATATAATATACATTATTTATTTTATTCATCACATTACCATTATTATCATTACATTTATTTAATACATATTTTATGGATGCTAGTTATAATCATTTTATTATTTCAAATTAATATATTAGATTTTTTCGCTTCAATTATTTATATTATTTATTTTATATCTTAATTTATTATTATATGGAATTTATTATTATTATTATTAATCATTGCAAATTAGTATATTAACATATTAGTTTTTGTTGTTATATATTATTAAATTATTACATTTATTGTATTAAATTATATTGAATTTATTACTATTTCTTCATTGCAAAGTAATATGCTATCATTTAGATTTTATTAATTAATGTATTTTACTATTGTTATTATTATTTATTTTATATAACACATTATAATTTCACAATTTTATTATTGCAAATGTTATAATTTTATTTAAATTATTTATTATATATGTAATATCCATTATATATTTTATTCACTCACATTACCATTATTATCATTACATTTATTATATATTATGCATGTAATTTATTATGTTCATTGGAAATTAATATATTAGAATTATTTATTGTATGCATATATATTTAGTATTAATTCATAAAGAAAATTATTCATTTTTTGTATTTTATGTGTATAATGCATTATTTATCTAATTTATTGTTATTATTATTTAATTATTACAAATCAGTATAACATATTTTTGTTATTTATTTTATATTGTATTTTAATTTATAATTGTTAGTATTTAATTAATTCATTTATTTAAGTAAATTATATGTAAATATTATCATTATTTTGTTAAAGCAAATAGATGTGCTATAATTTTTTTATTATTATTCTATATTCTGTATATATATGTGACTTGAAAGCATATTGTCTTCTAAAGTACATGTTGTCCATATTTGTTCCACTTTGGCACAAGCTCATCCTGTCATCCTGTCCTGTAAACAGCTTGTTTTGCTTGGAAGAGATGGAAGATTGAATAAGATGCTTTAGTTTTTGCCATAACCGCAGTAAATGTGCTGAAGAATGACCTGATTCACTCACATTGCCATTATTATCATTCCTCTTCGTGCTAGCAGAAACATTTGAGCTGCATGTAAATACTCTGCATTATGAGTGTTTGTTTCTCTGGCACATGATGGACTCGTTGAGCCGTTGATGCATGTTTGGGCCAATATACAGTCAAACCAAAAATTATTCAGACACCAGATATAATTTTTTATATTATTTTTACTAGTGGGTGCAGGACAGTATAGTACATTTATGTAAGCGAGGATCGCAAAATGAAGTAAACTGTGACATATTATACCCAAAAAATTCTTCATACAGTGACTACCAGTGAAAAAAATTATAATTTGGGACCAAAAATGATTCGGACACTTTGAGCTGATCATGTTTTGCTGAAGTGTTTTTTCTGTAATTGCTAATGCTCTTTTTACACACAGACTGAACAACATGAAGCATTGCTTGGTCACTGGTTGAGCTAAACTGGTATTATTTAATTGTGTAGTTAAATTTACCAGCTGACAGATATTCAACATAATTCATGTGTGAGAGTCTAACAGAAGAATGGACAAAACCAGTGAAATATCTGATTCTTGTCATATTTTATTACCATTTTCTAAACTATAGCGAATAAACTGTGAGAAATGTTGTACATGTCTGAATAAATTTAGATTTGACTGTGTATAACGCTATATTTAGCTGTTCTCAGGCCAGGAAACTGAATTCCCATGTACTCTGTGATCCTCAAATATACAGATGTGCACGATCTAAAGCCTCCACACACACATGATATCTGCAAGGTAAAGCAGATCATGTTTGTATACCGCCAAAAAAGGCTCAGCTGGAAGCACATTTCAGATCCGCGGCCAAATCTTCCAGATCTTTTTCTAAATAATCAATTACTCAGCCACATGCCGACAGAGACGGATTAACCCCGTACATCCCGTTAAGTCAATCAGGGCAGTGGAGACCCCTGCTACGGGACGGGGGTGGGGTGGGGTCTAAAGCCCTGTTCTAGGTCAGGCAGGCTTAACTGAAGGCAGAAAGGCTCGGGTTTGAGATGAACAGCTGGAGGAGGATAAGCAGATTCACTCAATGCCTCGCAGGTCTTTCCTGATCCGTTCATGGATGGACAAGAATGATATGAGATACAAGAATGATCTGCACAGGGAATGATCTGCACAGAGAATGATATGCACAGGGAATGATCTGCAAAGGGAATGATCTGCCAAGGAAATGATCCTCACAGAGAATGATCCGCACAGGGAATGATCTGCACAGGGAATGATCTGCACAGAGAATGATATGCACAGGGAATGATCTGCCAAGGAAATGATATGCACAGGGAATGAGGGAATAATATGCACAGGGAATGATCTGCAAAGGGAATGATCCGCACAGGGAATGATATGCACAGGGAATGATCTGCAAAGGGAATATGCACAGGGAATGATCTGCACAGGGAATGATCCGCACAGGGAATGATCCGCACAGGGAATGATCCGCACGGGGAATGATCCGCACGGGGAATGATCCACACGGGGAATGATCCGCACGGGGAATGATCCGCACGGGGAATGATCCGCACGGGGAATGATCCGCACGGGGAATGATATGCACAGGGAATGAGGGAATAATATGCACAGGGAATGATATGCACAGGGAATGATCTGCAAATGGAATGATCCGCACAGGGAATGATCTGCAAAGGGAATATGCACAGGGAATGATCTGCACAGGGAATGATCTGCACGGGGAATGATCCGCACGGGGAATGATCCGCACGGGGAATGATCCGCACGGGGAATGATCCGCACGGGGAATGATCCGCACGGGGAATGATTCGCACGGGGAATGATCCGCACGGGGAATGATATGCACAGGGAATGAGGGAATGATATGCACAGGGAATGATATGCACAGGGAATGATCTGCAAAGGGAATGATCCGCACAGGAAATGATATGCACAGGGAATGATCTGCAAAGGGAATGATATGCACAGGGAATGATCTGCACAGAGAATGATATGCACAGGAAATGATCTGCCAAGGGAATGATATGCACAGGGAATGGTCCGCACAGGGAATGATCCGCACAGGGAATGATCCGCAAAGGGAATGATCTGCAAAGGGAATGATCCGCACAGGGAATGATATGCACGGGGAATGATCCGCACGGGGAATGATCCGCACGGGGAATGATCCGCACGGGGAATGATCCGCACGGGAAATGATCCGCACGGGAAATGATCCGCACGGGGAATGATCTGCAAAGGGAATATGCACAGGGAATGATCTGCAAAGGGAATGATATGCACGGGGAATGATCCGCACGGGGAATGATCCGCACGGGGAATGATCTGCAAAGGGAATATGCACGAGGAATGATCCGCACGAGGAATGATCCGCACGAGGAATGATCCGCACGGGGAATGATATGCAAAGGGAATGATCCGCACAGGAAATGATATGCACAGGGAATGATCTGCAAAGGGAATGATATGCACAGGGAATGATCTACAAAGGGAATGATATGCACAGGGAATGATCTACAAAGGGAATGATATGCACAGGGAATGATCTGCACAGGGAATGATCTGCACGGGGAATGATCCGCACGGGGAATGATCCGCACGGGGAATGATCCGCACGGGGAATGATCCACACGGGGAATGATCTGCAAGGGAATATGCACAATGAATGATATGCACAGGGAATGATCTGCACAGAGAATGATATGCACAGGAAATGATCTGCCAAGGGAATGATATGCACAGGGAATGGTCCGCACAGGGAATGATCCGCACAGGGAATGATCTGCAAAGGGAATATGCACAGGGAATGATCTGCAAAGGGAATGATCCGCACAGGGAATGATATGCACGGGGAATGATCCGCACGGGGAATGATCCGCACGGGGAATGATCCGCACGGGAAATGATCCGCACGGGAAATGATCCGCACGGGGAATGATCCGCAAAGGGAATATGCACAGGGAATGATCTGCAAAGGGAATGATATGCACGGGGAATGATCCGCACGGGGAATGATCCGCACGGGGAATGATCCGCACGGGGAATGATCCGCAAAGGGAATATGCACAGGGAATGATCCGCACGAGGAATGATCCGCACGAGGAATGATCCGCACGAGGGATGATCCGCACGAGGAATGATCCGCACGAGGAATGATCCGCACGAGGAATGATCCGCACGAGGAATGATCCGCACGTGGAATGATCCGCACGTGGAATGATCCGCACGGGGAATGATATGCACAAGGAATGATCCGCACGTGGAATGATCCGCACGTGGAATGATATGCACAGGGAATGATCCGCACAGGGAATGATATGCACAGGGAATGATCCGCACAGGGAATGATCCGCACAGGGAATGGGAATGATCCGCACAGGAAATGGGAATTATCCGCACAGGGAATGGGAATGATCCGGACAGGGAATGATCTGCACCATCCATCCATCCATCTTATCCATCCAGTGTGATTGTCCTTTTTCTGTTCAGCTTCTAATTCTACTAAAAATCTACTAATTTTATTCCAAACCTGTTTTGTTAACTTTACTTTTCATTTTAATTTAGTTTTACTTTTTTTTTCATTTATTTATTGTGGTTTCATGCATTTCCTTTCAATGTGGCATGTTTTTTGACTGATCACATCTGTCAAGCTCCCAAAAAAAGGACAGAAACACCATGCAAAGGCCATAGAAGTCGTCTGACTCAATGCTGGATCCCGTTTTATTTTCATTACACATACTCTGTTTGTATGCCATTTTTAGGGAATATAATTTTTCATAATTTTTTCACTGTTTTGCAGATGACAATCAGTGTTACTTTCCCTTACATCAAAATGATATTTCTAGTTGACAGAGTTTATTTTATTTTTTGAAGGAGGACAGTCATTGGATGTCAGCCAATTTCCTTCAGTTAAATGAAGCAAAGTCAGAAGTCTTAGTTTTTGGCCCCTCTGCTTTCACAGAGATGTTTTTCAGTAAATTAGGACCTTTTATCTGCTAACATTCATACACATGCTATTAATGTAGGAATTCAGCATTGACATTTGATAAACAAGTCAATGCTGTGGTCAGAAGTTGCTTCTATCAACTCAAGAAAATAGCCAAAAATGAAGTCATTTTTATCATCCAAAGTTTCTGTAATGCATGCTTTCATCTTATCCCGACTGTATTATTGTAATGTATTGTACTTGGGTGTCTCACAGTCTTTACTGTCACGTCTCCAGCTAGACTTTTGACTGGAACAAAGAAAAGGGAACATATTTCGCCAGTGCTGGTCTTCCAGTCAAATATCGTATCCAGTTTAAAGCATTATCGTTTGTTTATAAAGGCCTCCACGTTTTGGCTCTTCCATGTATTTCTGATCTCCTTTCGTTTCATCATACATCCAGACATCTTTCGATCAACCAATGATAGTCTACGGTTGATTGTTCCCAGGTTGTTCCCAACCTTTTCATTGGCTGCTCCACAGCTCTGGAATAATCTACCACTTTACATTAAATCATACTTTGTGCATTGCATGTGATAATGTATTATGTCCTAGTTTTAATATATTTGCTTAAAACTTGTACAGCACTTTGGCCAACATCTGTTGTTTTTAAATGTGCTTTATAAACGTGACTGACAGATATTTTGTATATTTCGCAGAATTCATAGAATGCAGACCCAAATTAAGTCGTTATTCACTGACATTCTTCCTCTATAGCTTTCAAGTAGAATGCAAATGAGATTTGAGAGCATAACATTTCAAAAATATATTTATTTTATATAATATTTTACATGGTAGATATTATTATTATTATTATTATTTCCTTATGGAAAATATAATATGTTTAATTATAATTTATATAATTAAATTTTCATTATTTTATCAATCTACTATATTTATGTATTTATTTGGGTTAGATTTTTTTCTATCACAAGTAAGATGGTAATAGGTTTTTATTTTATTTTTATTTTTTACTTTAATGATGCCGTGTTTTGTACATGCTCACAAATGAATTGTCATTGTATACACTGTAAACCAGAATAAGTTAGCAAAACTAAAAAAAAATTGAGTTTTATTATGTACTCATACAATTTAATTTCTCTTAACTTATATTTGAGTAATCTAATTCATACATTTAACTTAAAATTATCATGTAGTTTCAACTTATACATTTTAGTAGTAGAAACTTGATCAGCTTTGACTAGCTAATTCAATAAATGCTAACTTGATAATTGTTAACAAAATTAAACTACTAAATCTCCCACTTAACATTAATCTCGCTCACACATTTATTTATTTTATTTATTTTAACACTTAATTTTAGCATTTATTCTCCCTTTCAAGTGCCATAGCAAAGCATGCTGGGAAATAGAAATCCCGGGCCCAGTTTCATTTAAATTTAAGACTCTAAATTAAATAAAGTTAAATCTAAATGAAAAGAAACAAGTTAATAAAACTCAAAACCATGAAATAATTCAGATTATGTAAAATGTGTCAGTTTTGTGAACTCAAAAAAAAAAGTTTCTAAATGCCTATAAAAGTTAATTTATTTGAACAAAATAGTTGATAATAAAATTATTTTGAGCATTACACTGTAAAAAACTGTTTCTGCCTTAATTTTTTAAATACAATCAACTCTGATGTTTTAAGTCATTTCAACTTAAATTGCATTAAACTGACTTCAAAAAATGTTGAATCTTGTATAACTTTTATAATTTTTTTTTAAAATTGCTTAACTTATTTTGATGAGTTAAACCAATGTAAAAACATATGTTATTTTACTTATTGATCATATAATTGTTTACAGTGTAGGGTTTACAGTGTAGGGTTTACAGTGTAGAAATGTGCTGCATGCAGACGTTTCCCCTGATTCCAGGTATTTATGAGTCTGTTCCTCCGTCTCTCACACACACACACACACACACAAATCCTCACACATGCCTCGTTTGTCATTCAGATCCAGGCCTCTTCCCGAACGCCAAATATAGTCAACTGGAGATGAACTGGAGGGCGAGAGATATCAGACGTCACCCTCTGCCATCGGTTTATGTTTAAATAATGATTTTATTAAAAATAATATGATTTCATAAAAAATTATGCAATCTCAACTTCAACCAGCACACTCTAGGGGTTTACAAGTGCTGTCAACAAAGACTGACAGCTATTCGTAAACTTAGACGCTTGTCTGTCAGCCGCGTCGTCTTCTTATGTATCGCAGTATTATTGAGCCAGTCCTTGCTTATGGTGCCATTTGTTTTTTACATATGCTAACAGTTACCAACAAGAGCAAATTCTTAAAGATAACTTATTTAGCAAGTCAAATTATTGGTATCCGTACCCCTAATTAAAGGCACAACAAATCTTAAATGACCCAGACCACCCACTATATATATTTTTTTTCTTTATATATATAAATTTTTTATCCCTCTGGCCGTAGGTTACCGATGTGTAGAAAGGCTAGGAATAGTAAGCGTTTTGTTCCTGTATCTACACAAGCTCTAAATACATGAAATCGCCCATTGATACGTCATGCATGCTCTCTTGTTGTTGTTTTTTTTTATGGTATAATGATATGTTGATAATTTAACATGTTATGTGTGTTTGTGTTATGTACGCATCTACGGTGGAAAAAATTTCCTCTCGAGGACAAATAAAATATTGATGGATGTGAATGTGAATGCAGAATTGTTCAGTATGAGGAGATCTATCAAATGATATGCGTATTGTGTTGATGTGTGAAACACCACGTGATTACAGAGATGGAAAAGACCATTTACAGGCAATTTACCATAGGAAATATAGTGGTTTTCAAAGCTTTTTAACAGTTATAGCGCCACCTATGGTCTGATCTCCATAAAATCAATTAAAATGTTATGTAACATATGCTCACCAATTTTCGTGAAGTTCTGAGTTTTCGTTTAGGATTTAGAGGCTTTCGAGTGTATTTTGCCACGCCCATTTTCTAAATGACCCAGTTATAGCCATCCAAATGCAAAAGTTCAACTTTTTTGTGATAAAAAAAATCTATCTACAGGGTTTCCACGCGTCCTTGAAATCCTTGAAAGTTTGTGAATCTGGAAAAAAAATTCAAGAAAATAATTTTGCATAGATACATACATCCTTGAATTTGAGGGTATTGGACCTGGAAAGTCCTTGAATTTGAGGATATTGGACCTGGAAAGTCCTTGAATTTGAGGATATTGGACCTGGAAAGTCCTTGAAAGGTCCTTGAATTTGAGGGTATTGGACCTGGAAAGTCCTTGAATTTGAGGGTATTGGACCTGGAAAGTCCTTGAATTTGAGGATATTGGACCTGGAAAGTCCTTGAATTTGAGGATATTGGTCCTGGAAAGTCCTTGAAAGGTCCTTGAATTTGAGGATATTGGACCTGGAAAGTCCTTGAATTTGAGGATATTGGTCCTGGAAAGTCCTTGAATTTGAGGATATTGGTCCTGGAAAGTCCTTGAAAGGTCCTTGAATTTGAGGATATTGGACCTGGAAAGTCCTTGAATTTGAGGATATTGGTCCTGGAAAGTCCTTGAAAGGTCCTTGAATTTGAGGATATTGGACCTGGAAAGTCCTTGAATTTGAGGATATTGGACCTGGAAAGTCCTTGAATTTGAGGGTATTGGACCTGGAAAGTCCTTGAAAGGTCCTTGAATTTGAGGATATTGGACCTGGAAAGTCCTTGAATTTGAGGATATTGGTCCTGGAAAGTCCTTGAAAGGTCCTTGAATTTGAGGGTATTGGACCTGGAAAGTCCTTGAAAGGTCCTTGAATTTGAGGGTATTGGACCTGGAAAGTCCTTAAAAGTCCTTGAATTTGAGGATATTGGACCTGGAAAGTCCTTGAAAGGTCCTTGAATTTGAGGGTATTGGACCTGGAAAGTCCTTGAATTTGAGGGTATTGGACCTGGAAAGTCCTTGAAAGGTCCTTGAATGGTCCTTGAATTTGAAGTTAACCAAGGTGTGGGAACCCTGTATCTATCATGAGTTCTCACTGTCGTTCTCTCCTCTGGTGTTGTTTCAGAGTGTTGTCCGCTGTCTTTGGCATCCCAAGCTGAACCAGATCATGGTTGGAACGGGGAACGGTCTGGCGAAGGTTTACTACGACCCAGTCAAGAGTCAGAGGTCTTGTCACACTTCACACTCTTGCGTCCAGTTACGATTACAGACAGATTTGGACTGACTGAAGCGAATGATTAAAGCAAGAAACTCAGCTAAATGACTCGTTCATCACGACTCCATTAGGGCAAAAAAATCTGTTTTTTTTTTTTGTTTTTTTAAAGCAAACTTAAAGAAATTAAAAAATAAAAATAAAATCAATCATCTGCAGGCTTAGAACAAAGTCACGTCCTGTTGTCAAACACAAGGCAAATTGTCCAAGAATTTTTTTTGAGAAAAAGCACTTTTGTGTTCAAAACTTTTTATTGACAAAAACTGGAAGTGGTATTAAAATAATTAATCATCATATTTATTTATAATAAAATAGTATTTATTCAATAATAAATAAAATAATTATTCATAATCGTTTTTTTTTATTATTTAATTTTTATTTCCAAATAGCAATTTCAGTCTGATTTAATAATTTAGAGCTTTACATAAATACAATATTTATATTTAAATGTTTTATTTAAAATAAAATAAAATAGGAGTGGTAATATGTACAAAATAATTTATATGATAATAAATACATTCTATAATTAAATTTTCCAGTAGACCCAGTAATGTTTACCTGAAATATTTTATAGCTTGACATAATAGAATATTTTTTTATTTACAAAAATTAAGAGTGGTAATATATTTCATTTTTATAATATATAAATTCTGTAATTACATTTTTAAAATAATGAAAATAATGTATATAATAATCAATGAATTCTATAATTAAAAATCGTAATTTCTTTACTCACAAATTAAAAAAATATATATTTTACAGCTGATTTATATTCCTTCATATATATCCAGGTTTTCCAAGACTCTGAGAATTTTATATAATTGTATTTATTTATTTTGTGGTATTTCCATGCATTTTTTCATTCAAAACAGCATGTTTGCATGTTTCTTAAATAATAATAAAAATTGAGGCAATGAATTCAAATATATCTTTTTATATCTGGATTTATAGTTGTTTTAAAGCTTATGTTCTTTTATGTTAAGAGCTGTTTTGTGCGTTTGTTCTTCAGAGGTGCCATGTTGTGTGTGGTAAAGAGCAAGACGAAGGAGAAACACGCCGAGACGCTGACACAAGATTACATCATCACCCGTGAGTATATGACCAATCATATGCAAATCTGCTCAAAAACATTTGCAAATATTGTTATATATATATGTGTGTGTGTGTGTGTGTGTCATAGCCGTGGCCTAGCAGTTTTACACATGTGCTCTGATGCCTTGCTGCTCGATTGGGCCGTATTTTTTATTTATTTATTTTATTTTTTTTATTATTTTTCATTTATTTTTTTATTTTTATTAATTTTTTATTTATTTTTTTATTAGATTTTTTTTATTTTAAAGAATTACTACTACTGTCAGGGGGGTACATTGAGTAAACAAACAAACAAACAAAAAATACATATTTAAAGAAACAGTGACAAACTTGAAAGTTAAACAAAAATGTGAAAATGTTTCCAGACTGAAACTCACTTTGCAGCTTTCTTATTCTTCAAACCCAATATTGTGTTTAGGTATTGTTGAATTTCTGATCTTAAAATTAAAAACAAAGGCTTGTTTCCTCCAAATTTACATTTATGAATACTAAATTTAGCTAAAAGAAGCAGATTAAGTAATATTCCTTATGATAAGATTTGTTGTCATAAGAGGAAAAAAACGAATAACACATTTAAAGCACATTTTTTATTTTCTCCAAAATAAATAAAATGTTTCATCATGTACAAAATTAAATCTGTTCTCGATTGGGCCGTCTTTCACTTCCTGTGTTAATTTGAATTTTTAAAGTTACAAAAGATTTATTTTCCCAATAAATGCTGTTCTTTTGAACTTTCTATTTTTCAAATAATCATGATTTGGTTTCCATAAAAATGTGAAGCAGTGTTTAATAATCCGCTCTGTATTAATATTAATAATATTCAGATAATATTCAGAAATCTTTTTTGAATAGAAATGTTGATCCAGCCTAATAAATATAATACAAATCTTTATTATTTCAATATTGCAAATATATTTTATAAATTTAATTAGATTTTTTATTTTTATTAATTATTATATATATTATATTTTGCATATATTTATTATTGTACTGCTATTAGTAACACAAATAATAATTTATCTGATACAATTAGTAATGACACATTTTGTATTAAATTAGAAAGAAAAGATTTTTAGTGCACACTTTATAAGGACTAGTACTGTTATAAGGCTTAATTTTATAATTATTATTATTATTTATATTAATATTTATTTTTGACAATACATTATAATTTTATATGTATTATATTTTTATATAATTATTATTATTCAAATGTAATATATTATAAATGTTTATTTTATGTATACATATTTCATATAGAATTAATTATGATTATTATTGTACTGCTGTTAGTAAAAATCATTCAGCTTATATTATTAGTCATGATAGATTTTATATTAAATTAGAAAAAAATACTAAATTTCCAGCAATGCTGTCAGACGTTTTCTACACTGAATGTCCACAGACACACGAGTATTAGCGGCGGGCGATGATACATTCAGTCCTGCCACAGACCCATTAACCTGTGTGTGTGTGTGTGTGTGTGTGTGTGTGTGTGTGTGTGTGTGTGTGTGTGTGTGTGTGTGTGTGTGTGTGTGTGTGTGTGTGTGTGTGTGTGTGTGTGAGTGTGTGTGAGTGAGTGTGTGTGTCTGTGTGTGTGTCTGTGTGTGTGAGAGTGTCTCTGTGTGTGAGTGTCTGTGTGTCTGTCTGTGTGTGTGTGTGTGTGTGTGTGTGTGTGTGTGTGTGTGTGTGTGTGTGTGTGTGTGTGTGTGTGTGTGTGTGTGTGTCTCAGTGTGTGTGTGTCTCTGTGTGTGTGTGTGTGTGTGTGTGTGTGTGTGTGTGAGTGAGTGTCTGTGTGTGTGTGTCTCAGTGTGTGTGTGAGAGTCTCTGTGTGTGTGTGTGTGTGTGTGTGTGTGTGTGTGTGTGTGTGTTTGCACGGACTGAGTGCTTTCCATCGGATTGCCCCGCTCTGAGTCTCACCCGAGGGTCACGATGCCATTAGCGTGCGAGACTCCATCAGACACGCGTGAGCCACGGGAGCGTCACACACACCAGCGCGTGATCAACACCGTGAACTTAAAAACCCTTCAAAACTCGCACACCACAACACTCCCGTATCGCTCAGGAAATAGCGATGGAAAATCTGAGGTGACGTGAAACAGGATGATGGGCCAGTGAGGAAAAACCGGCATGTGTCACCGCTAACCTTTTTGCTTAATGTAGCGTGTGTGTGTGTGTGTGTGTGTGTGATTGTGTGGAATCAGGCCTGAATGGAAAATCTCTTCATCTTTCCTACGTCTCCCTGTGACCCTCGAGTAAAACACACACGCGACCATCACACACACACACACACACACACACACACACACACACACATCCAGCCATTTATTTTGGTTGTGTTTGGCAACCTGTGAAATGTGTGCGACTTAATCAAAAGTAAATAAAGCTAGTGTTGCTACGGCGCGTTTGAAGAGCGTAGTATTTCCTGAGGTGTGTGTTGTTACGCTCCCGTCTAGCCGGGAGGGGGAGAGCAAAGGAAAAGCGTAAAATTAAATAAAGAGGAGGAAGGCAAGAACACACAGATGTTCCAGGTGATAAAGAGGATATACGACACCAGAGGATATATCAACGAAAGGATTTTATTTACAAAAAAGACCAACAAAAGGACATAACATTGGTTTCTAGGGCCTAAATGAACACATCAAGTATTTTGCCTTGTTTCTAGTCCAAATATCAAAAATGTATTAAATCAAGATGCATTTACTAAACGAGTTAAACGAGTAAAATGTCATAAGATATTAAGTCTTGTTTACTGGGAAAATACATTAAATTTAAGTGAGTTTTTGCTTAAAACAAGCGAAATGATCAGCCGATGGGCTAAGAAAAATGAGGATTATTTTTCTTAGCCCATTTGCAGATAATGTTGCTTTTTTTTAAAGCATCAACTCTATTAATTTTGATTAATTCCCCCGGAAAACAAAACAATACAATATACTTTATTGAAACAAGACATAATATCTTATGGCCTTTTACTGCTTTAGTAAATGCATCTTGATTTAAGAATTTAAGAAACAAGCATTTTTTGCAGTGTAACTCCTTCGCTATAGAAAACAGGGACAAAAGTAGTATTTGTTGTTCATGTTGTTCATGTCATGTGATTGGTGTGTTTCTCAGCTCACGCTTTGCCGATGTTTCGTGAGGCTCGTCAGCGCAGCACCAGGAAGCAGCTGGAAAAGGACCGACTGGATCCTCTCAAATCCCACAAACCCGAGCCGCCCGTCTCTGGTCCAGGTGAGCTGAAGACTCTCAGACTCTCAGGAACAACAACGTCCTGTTTGTAAAGCATTAACCCATTAAAACCCGGATCGCGCATCTGTGTGTGTTTACCTTTAAGACCGGATCGCACATCTGTGTGTGTTTACCTTTAAGACCGGATCGCGCATCTGTGTGTGTTTACCTTTAAGACCGGATCGCACATCTGTGTGTGTTTACCTTTAAGACCGGATCGCGCATCTGTGTGTGTTTACCTTTAAGACAGGATCGCGCATCTGTGTGTGTTTACCTTAAAGACCGGATCGCGCATCTGTGTGTGTTTACCTTAAAGACCGGATCGCGCATCTGTGTGTGTTTACCTTTAAGACCGGATCGCACATCTGTGTGTGTTTACCTTTAAGACCGGATCACGCATCTGTGTGTGTTTACCTTTAAGACAGGATCGCGCAACTGTGTGTGTTTACCTTTAAGACCGGATCGCGCATCTGTGTGTGTTTACCTTTAAGACCGGATCACGCATCTGTGTGTGTTTACCTTTAAGACAGGATCGCGCATCTGTGTGTGTTCACCTTTAAGACCGGATCGCGCATCTGTGTGTGTTTACCTTTAAGACCGGATCGCGCATCTGTGTGTGTTTACCTTTAAGACCGGATCGCGCAACTGTGTGTGTTTACCTTTAAGACCGGATCGCGCATCTGTGTGTGTTTACCTTTAAGACCAGATCGCGCATCTGTGTGTGTTTACCTTTAAGACAGGATCGCGCATCTGTGTGTGTTTACCTTAAAGACCGGATCGCGCATCTGTGTGTGTTTACCTTTAAGACCGGATCGCGCATCTGTGTGTGTTTACCTTTAAGACCGGATCGCGCATCTGTGTGTGTTTACCTTTAAGACCGGATCGCGCATCTGTGTGTGTTTACCTTTAAGACCGGATCGCGCAACTGTGTGTGTTTACCTTTAAGACCGGATCGCGCATCTGTGTGTGTTTACCTTTAAGACCAGATCGCGCATCTGTGTGTGTTTACCTTTAAGACAGGATCGCGCATCTGTGTGTGTTTACCTTAAAGACCGGATCGCGCATCTGCGTGTGTTTACCTTTAAGACCGGATCGCGCATCTGTGTGTGTTTACCTTTAAGACCGGATCGCGCATCTGTGTGTGTTTACCTTTAAGACCGGATCTCGCATCTGTGTGTGTTTACCTTTAAGACAGGATCGCGCATCTGTGTGTGTTTACCTTAAAGACCGGATCGCGTATCTGTGTGTGTTTACCTTTAAGACCGGATCGCGCATCTGTGTGTGTTTACCTTAAAGACCGGATCGCGCATCTGTGTGTGTTTACCTTTAAGACCGGATCGCGCATCTGTGTGTGTTTACCTTTAAGACCGGATCGCGCATCTGTGTGTGTTTACCTTTAAGACCGGATCGCGCATCTGTGTGTGTTTACCTTTAAGACAGGATCGCGCATCTGTGTGTGTTTACCTTTAAGACCGGATCGCGCATCTGTGTGTGTTTACCTTTAAGACCGGATCGCGCATCTGTGTGTGTTTACCTTTAAGACCGGATCGCGCATCTGTGTGTGTTTACCTTTAAGACCGGATCGCGCATCTGTGTGTGTTTACCTTTAAGACCGGATCGCGCATCTGTGTGTGTTTACCTTTAAGACCGGATCGCGCATCTGTGTGTGTTTACCTTTAAGACCGGATCGCGCATCTGTGTGTGTTTACCTTTAAGACCGGATCGCGCATCTGTGTGTGTTTACCTTTAAGACAGGATCGCGCATCTGTGTGTGTTTACCTTTAAGACAGGATCGCGCATCTGTGTGTGTTTACCTTTAAGACCGGATCGCGCATCTGTGTGTGTTTACCTTTAAGACCGGATCGCGCATCTGTGTGTGTTTACCTTTAAGACCGGATCGCGCATCTGTGTGTGTTTACCTTTAAGACCGGATCGCGCATCTGTGTGTGTTTACCTTTAAGACCGGATCGCGCATCTGTGTGTGTTTACCTTTAAGACTGGATCGCGCATCTGTGTGTGTTTACCTTTAAGACAGGATTGCGCATCTGTGTGTGTTTACCTTTAAGACCGGATCGCGCATGTGTGTGTGTTTACCTTTAAGACCGGATCGCGCATCTGTGTATGTTTACCTTTAAGACAGTATCTACCTTTAAGACCGGATCGCGCATCTGTGTGTGTTTACCTTTAAGACCGGATCGCACATCTGTGTGTGTTTACCTTTAAGACCGGATCGCACATCTGTGTGTGTTTACCTTTAATAGGGCATAGAGTAATGGAAATAAAAATCACTAGTTAATACCACTAACAAGGCTCAAAATAGCCCAACACGAACACGGTAGCATAATGAGGGTCCCTACCTGCAAACCGAAGCTTTGAGGACGGTGTAAGTTGTATGTCGACAGTCCAGCGCACTCGGCTCGGCGTTCATGATTCGACTGGTCGAGACTGTTTTCCAAAGATGCTCCTGCCTGTATACGTGAAGTGGACTGTCTTTATAAATATCTTCTTATTAAACTCTCTGAACACTTACACCGTTCTCAAAGCTTCGGTTTGCAGGTAGGGACCCTCATTATGCTACCGTGTTCGTGTTGGGCTATTTTGAGCCTTGTTAGTGGTATTAACTAGCGATTTTTATTTCCATTACTCTATGCCCTATATACCAGCGTTACAAGCTAAACAGTTTTTAGAGATAAAACTCTTTACACTCGATAATCATGAAAACAAATCTTAGAGAACGGTTGACTATGATCCAATGTGTAATTACACCAAAGGTTCATTTAGCGCTGGAGTTGTCCTTTAAGCCCGGCAAACACGCCTGCGTCATTTTGAGCAGTTTTGTCTTTTTGAAGGCACATGGCCAATTATATGCACTGTGATTGGCTGAAATATTCTTGGGGTGAGTGACAGAGATGCTTAGGGATTTTTTTTTGTAAAATAGTAATTTTATTAAAATAGTAAACCCCTAAATCTATTTTTTAATGTAATAAACAATATCTAAAATATTTAATTATATTTATATTATTGTTATATATAATACACTTTTAAATTTATAATAAAAATGCATTTATATAATGATTAAAAAAATATTATAATTATATAAAACATATATATATATACATGTAAAACATTTATATAAATATATAACTATATTTTCTTAACCATTATAAATATATACATTAAAACAATTTTATTATATTAAATAGAAAATTCTATTTTTTTTATTATTATTATTATTTTTTTTTTTTTTTAATGTTTATTGGTGGAAAAACACAAAATCACCCAAATCAAGTTTTAAAATGTATTGCTACATCCCAAGTTTCAATACCAGGGTTGCAAAAAACGCAAACTTACAGTAAATCAAATGAAATGGCTCATATAGTACTATAATCCATCCTGAGGTGGACATCTCTCAGGTTTAGCACCGCTGTCATGATCATTTGTTCAGATTGTAACTTTTCACCTTATATTTGCAAGCACAATTTTGCACAGTGTCCAAATAAAGGTCTCACACTCGTGACAGTCTTCAGCTCAGAGCGTCTGGATGCTCAGGGCTTCAGTGGGGCTTGGAGACTGAGTAAACACGGCTCTAGATTACAGTGAAGTGTCGGCCGCGTCTCCGGTTCTGTAGTTCAGGAGATCTCAGATACTCATGTTTAATCACTACATAAACACACTTTACCCGCGTGCAGGACGGTATATTGCTTGAAGAGGTCCTATTATGCTTGTTTCCATGTTCAGTGTAATGTTGCGGTTTGAGCATGAACAAGCTCCAGTTCTTCTCTATATCAGTGTTTCTGAACTCCTGAAACGCCTCCATTGTAGTCTCGAGTTTCTTCCGGGAACACGTCACAATATTCCTCTATTAATAATAATTAATGCGCAGAATAAAGGGGCGGGGCCTGGTTGAGTTAGTTAGTAGTGTGTTAAACTGGGGATATTCCATTATTTGAAACATGCAGGAATGACAGGAAGTAAATAAAATGTAATTTAAAGTTATATATTATTATATTTTATTTTATGTAATTATTTTTGTTTCATTCATTTCTATTATATATATATATTATTATATTATATCAATAACCACAAAATAAAAATGAGGGCTAAACTAGTAAACCCCTAAATCTATTTTTAATGTAATAAATAATATCTAATATACTTAATTATATTTAATATATATATATATTCATTTAATCATTGTATAATTATACAAATCGTTAAATAAATGTTATTTTATTATATTAAATAGAAAATGATATATATATATATATATATATATAATTTATCTATTTATTTATTTATTTATTTATTTATTTATTTATTGTAAATATCTCATATAAAGGGGCGGGGCCTGGTTGAGTTAGTTAGTAGTGTGTTAAACTGGTGGTTATGGTAAGGGGCGGGACATTTCTCAAACACACTCGACCAATCACAACACACTGATCCAGCCGACCAATCAGAGCACAGTGTGCTTTTCAGGGGGAGGGGCTTCATAGAGACAGGAAGTAAACAGAGCGTTACTGACAGACTGGGAAGAGACGAGCCGCAACAATGGACGATATGAGGAGAATAATCAACATTCAAGCAGGAAAACCTTTTCTAGTAGAGACCAAACACATCAAGACTTTGATCAAGGTCATAATACGTCCTCTGTGTGAGCGAGGGAGGGCGGCCGCTGGTTTCTGTATTTGTGTCAGTATGTGTCCTGATCTGTGTATGTCCTGGAGCAGGTCGGGGGGGTCGTGTGGCGGCTCACGGTGGGACGCTGTCCTCCTTCATCGTGAAGAACATCGCCCTGGACAAAACCGATGACAGCAACCCGCGAGAGGCCATCCTGCGTCACGCCAAAGAAGCCTCCGAGAACCCGTACTGGGTCGCCCCGGCATATAAACAGTAAGACACACACCAGAGCGCAGGCTCATGACACCCGAGTGCGCTGCAGACGTCAGGGTTTCTGCAACCAGGCAAAGGGACAATAAATAGTGTGTGTGTATATCAGTGTATAAGGTGGTGTGCTACAAAGCTATGACAAAACTCGCTTTTAGAAGATATAAGCGTTTAAAACTTAGTCTCTCACATCTGCTAATATGGATGAATGATTCTGATGACATCACCCTGAAATCGGTCACGTTCAAATATTTACTATTTTCCACATGATAAATGGCACATAGTACACTGGGTTTTTTAATGTTTATTGGTAGAAAGACAATATCACCCTAGTAAAGTTTTGATATATATTTTTTTTATATATATATATATATATATATATATATATATTTAAATGTAACTAATTTTTTTACATTTGTATAACGCATATTTTTTTATTTGATACATTTTTGTTTAATGTTTATTGGTATAAAAAGTAAAAATCACCCAAGTCAAGTTTAAATATATATATTTACTTAAAATACAGCATATATATATATATGTATGCAAAAATTGATAAACATATCATTGTAAATAATTTATTTGATTTTTTTTAACAGGATTTCAGTAGCTTTGCTATAATAGCAATCCATTTATAAATTAAATCATACAATTTTTCTTGGTCTATTTAAATTGCTGATCAGTTTTGAATGAAACACAAGTATATTTATAATCCCCGTTATTTGTTGGATTTTTCCACTGACCTCATACTGGTGTTTTCTGGGATTGCCTGTAAGAATGCATGTGATGCTGGTGTAAGGCAGTGTAATTACAGCAGGTGACCGGTGTCACACACACACACACACACACTGAAACTGGAGCAGTGGTTCAGATGACACCTGTGTGTCACACCTCAGCTAACAGATGCATTAATGTTTGAAGGGTTGCAGATCCGGTGACGGGGGGGCGGGGGGGGGGGGCGTTTTTACTTCACCGTCCCAAGATAACAAATACAGTGACCCCAAAAGAATGTGAACTCTTAAAAATATATTAATGTCTTAGAAATACTTAACAAAATACAAAAGCAAGTGAGTGAAGAACAATGAACTACACTAGCTGATGTTTTGTAATAATGCAATGACATTCAGATATTTGTAAGTGTCCACATATTTTTGTGTCCGGTAAAATCAATGAATCTTTCCTTATCTTGTGTGTGTGTGTGTGTGTGTGTGTGTGTGTGTGTGTGTGTGTGTGTGTGTGTGTGTGTGTGTGTCTGTGTGGTGTGTCTGTGTCTGTGTCTGTGTCTGTGTCTGTGTCTGTGTGTGTGTGTGTGTCTGTGTCTGTGTCTGTGTCTGTGTGTGTGTGTGTGGTGTGTCTGTGTGTGTGTGTGTGTGTGTGTGTGTGTGTGTCTGTGTGTGTGGTGTGTCTGTGTGTCTGTGTCTGTGTGTCTGTGTGTGTGTGTGTGGTGTGTCTGTGTGTCTGTGTCTGTGTGTGTGTCTCTGTGTGTGTGTCTGTGTGTGTCTGTGTGTCTGTGTGTGTGTGTGTGTGTGTGTGTGTGTGTGTGTGTGTGTGTGTCTGTGTGTCTGTGTCTGTGTCTGTGTGTGTGTCTCTGTGTGTGTGTCTGTGTGTCTGTGTGTCTGTGTGTCTCTGTGTGTGTGTGTGTGTGTGTGTGTGTGTCTGTGTCTGTGTGTTTGTGTGTGTGTCTCTGTGTCT
>CM060625.1:23411036-23413536 GCA_030578275.1 Meda fulgida
TCCAAACAGTAGGCTCTCAATAATGATTTTAACGTGGAATGGAAACGTTCGAGTGCCCCTTGACTCTGGGCGTGATACGCTTTTGACAAATTGTGTTTAATACCCAGCTCGAACAACACCTCCGCAAACAATTTCGAAGTAAAATTAATTCCTTGGTCCGATTGGATAATTTTCGGTAACCCAAAAATAGACACGAACTGAGTAAGCGCCTTCACAATCGATTTTGTATTTATCGAGCGCAACGGGTACGCAGCTGGATAACGCGTAACTTGACACATCGCGGTCAACAGGTACTCACTTCCAGCTTTCGAACGAGGAAGATGACCGACGCAATCAATAATAAGGTGTTCAAACGGTTGACATACAGCCGGAATTGGACGCAGAGGAGCCGGCTTTAACGACTGGTTCGGTTCGGACTGGCAACGTCCTTTTTAATACGAGGCCAATAAAAGTAACGCAGAATTCTGTCATACGTTTTCTGTACCCCAGCATGACCGGCGAGCTGATCGTGAGCCATGCGAGAGGCCCCGGGTTCAAATCCCGGACGAGCCCCCAATTGTTAAGCCCTTACTAGGGAGCAAAAATGAAGGAGGGAGAAACGTTTACGGCGGTTACAATACTATCTTTATTTTATACATTCTTCTTGACAAAGACTGTCTCTCAAGCTCTCGCAATACGCCGCAACGCCGATCAACATCTCGGTCCTGGCCAGGGATCGATGTGACAGAATGAACCCCCCATCATGAGGACGCCAAACAGGAAGCTTTTATTGACAGGCACACCTGTGCACCGGTGCACCCAATCCACCTGATTACTCCCTCAGCTCCGCAGCGCACCTGTAGGAGGAGCAAAACACACCCAGACACGGCAAAAACCACAATACAAAGTATACAGCCGTAACACACACACACTCTCTCTCTCTCTCACACACACACACTCTCTCTTTCTCACACACACACACTCTCTCTCTCACACACACACATTGACTCTCACACTCACACACACACACACACATTGACTCTCACACTCACACACACACACACACACTCACTCATACGTGCACACTCACTCACACACACACACTCACTCTTTCTCTCACACACACACACTCACTCACACACACACACATCTCGCACACACTCAAACACTCTCGCACACTCACACTCTCTCTGTCACACACTCACTTACAGTCTCACACACAAACACATTCACTCACAAACAAACACACACATACATAAAACGTATTGTATAGATATAAAACATAATAAAACATTTAATAAAACATTTGATTTGGGAGTGTTGAAATGTTCTTCACAGGTTTTGTGCGAATCATATTTTCAGTCTAGAACCTGAAGAATAAGCCAATAGCAGGAGGTGAATAACTCGTTCATTATTAATGCTGACAGTGCAGAGTGAATCTTCATCTTTGAGTAAGTGTATGATTGAGCTTCTCTGACTGTAAACATCTACTTTTAGACGCGTTGCATAAGTGTGTATCGGTCAGATGATGACACCGTTGAGGAACGCTGTGGATTATGTGTCTCTGCTCATTACAACCGAAAGGAATGTGTGTGTCCTCTGGCTAATCCTTCAGGACGCTTTCTGCTGTTCAAAACACGAGACGAGATCCTGAAACTCTATCTTTCCCAGAGAGCCACTAATGCACTTCTCTTCTGCTCCGGTTTAATCCTGGACGGACCAGTCGAGGGATTTCCCGCCGTTTCTGCAGTGCAATTCCCATCAGCGTTCGGGATAATAACCAAAGCGTATCCCAGGAATAATCCTCGGGATATCTGTGCCGAGAGCAGCTGCGACGAACCACGAAACCCTGGAAAGCAAATCATCCGAAGTCCCTGAAAACCGTCATGAGGAGAGTCTCCCAGCTTCCCCGCGCTGAGGCCTATTCTGAGTCGGGAATGTGGGAGTGGGGGATGTCAGCGTGTGCTCATCTCCTGGTTTAGTGTGAGGAATGATGAGTGTGTGTGTGTGTGTGTGTGTGTGTGTGTGTGTTCCGTCACTCTGAGCTTCTGATCTCTGAATATGGACTTCCATGGGTTGATGCTGTATTTAATGTGACGTGAATGAAATTATGTGAGCGATACATGTGTTCTCTAGTTCAGAGATGGTGATTACACATCTATCCATCCGTCTATCCATCCATCCGTCTATCTATCTATCATCAGTCTATCTATCCATCCATCCATCCGTCTATCCGCGTCTATCCATCCATCCGTCTATCTATCTATCATCAGTCTATCTATCCATCCATCCATCCATCCATCCATCCGTCTATCCATCCATCTATCCATCCATCCGTCTATCCATCTATCATCAGTCTATCCATCCATCCATCCGTCTATCCATCCATCTATCTATCCATCCATCCGTCTATCTATCTATCATCAGTCTATCTATCCATCCATCTATCCTTCCGTCTATCCATCCATCTATCCATCCATCCGTCTATCTATCTATCATCAGTCTATCTATCCATCCATCC
>CM060625.1:23418536-23448536 GCA_030578275.1 Meda fulgida
GCCAGGCCGTATCTGAGGGCCAGGCCGTATCTGAGGGCCAGGCCGTATCTGAGGGCCGTATCAGAGGGCCGTATCTGAGGGCCAGGCCGTATCTGAGGGCCAGGCCGTATCTGAGGGCCAGGCCGTATCTGAGGGCCGTATCTGAGGGCCAGACCGTATCTGAGGGCCGTATCTGAGGGCCAGGCCGTATCTGAGGGCCACGACCGCCACGAGTCCCTAACGTGAGCTTTCACAGAATTGTTTGAATGATGTCTCCATGATGCTAAGAAATAATCACTTTTGCAAAACAACATCGGCTTTTTATTTTCTACAAGAATAGTTGGTCCTCTGAAGCGATTCTGCCTGCTTATGATCTGTTGTTTTGTTGTAGGAAACAACGGCAGAGAGTTTGGAGAGCGAGCGGGCCGGACATCACGGACGGGACGAGATTATCTGCTTTTCTTTAAAGGAATCAATCGTTCGAGGAAAGATTTGCTCAAACTCATGTTGTTCCAAACCCATCTGACCTTCTTCCATGAAGAACAAGAGGATTTAAGACAAACGGTGCATTAAACTATATCAAAACATCAGTTTCTTCAAGTCACATGATGCTTTGTGTGAGGAACAAACACTAATTTAAGTTATTGTTCATTGACAGTGTTTTTTTATATATACCTGTCACTTTTTAATCAGTCATGTCAGCCATTTTTCAGCAGACATGACATGATTTCCAGTGAATAACGTCTCAAATTTGTCTTCGTTCCTCATGCAGATCAATCATGTGCTAAAAGTTATATTCACTGTTTTCATTGTGCCAAATGAAACCGTATGAATCATCATCCACTTTCATTGTATGCAAACTAGAGTCTCCTAAGATGAGTGAATTCGCAGGGGAAATTCAGTCATAATTTCTATAGGAATCCATGTGATCCGTAACATTGTTTCCTCATGCAGATTTCTGTAGCTGTGATTCATACATCAAAATACGTCAAATAATATATAAATATACATTTAAAAAATATACAATATACTAATTCTAAAAACTAGTAAAAAATTCTTGTATCTATATACTACAAAAACAAATATAGTTATATATATAATATATATTAGTGCTGTCAAATCGATTAATCGCGATTTAAGTTTATAAATATATTTGTGTGTATATATATACATAGTTACTCACATACAGTAAATACAAACTTTTATGTTTGCGATTAATTGATTTGACAGCATTAATACATAAATATATATATGTGCTGTCAAATCGATTAATCATAATTAATCACATCTAACATACATGTATACACACATACTGTATATACAAACATTTATGATAGATGTTATTAATCGATTAGACAGCACTTCTATAAATATATATATATATAAAACTATTTTATAAGTATATTTCGCTAATGTAACAGCACCGTAACGTCTGGTTTTGTGTTACACAGACGGTTTTGGAACGACATGAGTTTAAATAAACGACAAACTGTAAACGACTCCTTTAAACACACATGCTCAAATTTGGCACCATCCAAGATAGAGAACAAAAAAAACCTCCTTAAATAAATAAGAGAAACAAACACTCTAATACAATGGATTGCAATAAATAACAATAACTTAATTAAATCTCAATAAATACATTTTCATATATACTATATATATATATATATATATAGATAGATAGCTTTCTGGATATTAAAGATGTGGAGTCTGTTGTTGTGTCGTCTCTGATAATCCACTGATAAGACACACACACACACACACACACTTATTCCACCAAACGCCGCTTGTTCCTGTATAAACGCTCATCTTGTGGTTCGGTAACAGTGAATACTGAGTATCTGGTTGCGCGCGAGTCCCAGTCTGAAGCGCTCAAACGCACGCACACTTTTTAGCGGAGTGCTTTTTTAGCGTGTGATATTCCAAGCTGTCGTCCAGGAACGAGATGTCGTCGTCGAACGCGATTGGCCGACAGCAGGTCCGCGCCGGCGTGTCCTTGTCCAGCTTGCGGTTGTGTGTGAGGTTGTTCAGGATCTTGTCGTAGTTGGTCTCGGCGTCGTGGCACGGGCCGCTGCAGTAACGGAAGATCAGCTCTTCTTTGGTCGTGTAACCCAAGCCCAGGTCTGTGACGTTCAGGTGGACCTCTTTCAGGAGGCAGCCTCGCCCTTGACCTTTGACCCTGTCGTCTCGGCTGTCCTTCCGCCCGCGACCCCTCTTTCTGTCTCCGCGACCCCGTCCCGGCCTCTCGGTGTTTGCTGGCCCTCTCTGGCGGCCCCGCTTCGGCTGAGATGCGGCGCTTGCGTGAGGAGATCTGCGCAGTCGGCCCAGAGTCGCTTCGATGAAGTCCATGACGCTCTCGAACTGCTCCGGGTACAGGCCGTTCACAGCATCTTCAAGACACAAAACATCATTAATCTGCATATTTATGCATTCTGACAGTGCGCTTGTTTTTGGATAGAGCGTCTGATAAATGTAATTTCAAATATGCTATATGATTTTATAAAGCCGGTATTTGAAAATGTAATGTGAATCATTGTGTTGTTTAAAAAACTTTTTAAAACACTTGTTAACTGAATTAAAGTGAATTGTTAAAAGTGTTCACTGAAATAAATAGTATAAAAAATTCAGTTTTTTTATATTTTATTTCATAATACAATTTATTGTATTATTTTATTTATATTTTATAATTTTTGTTTAAGTTGAAGTACTGAAATTACTACTAAAATTGAAATATAAAATAAAACTAAAGACGTTTAAAAAAAACGAATAAACCGATTTTGAGAGAACATCAAAATTACACACTAAAATTAAAATGAATATCAAAATAATAAAAAATGTCATATTAGTGATACTAAAGAACACTGATATGAATTTTAGTAAACATTTGCTTATAAATATAAATAAATAATTCAAAATATTATTAAAACCCATATTAATGATGCTAAATAAACACATTCCTAGGACCTTTAGAAAAGTGCAGAATTTTAATTTTATTTTTTGCATTTTCTATTTATTTCAGGTTGAAATGATCTACACAATTATAAAACTAAACAGACATATTAAAAAATAATAATAAAAACACAAAAATGATGCTAAAATCACACAGTTTTATCGTGACCTAGATGCAGAATATTATAACTGTATGAAGCCTGTAAGTTTCTAAGTCTGCAGATGCTCAGCGTTCTCCCGGACTGTATATACAGTATGATATTGTTTATTTGTCCCTATCGGGCGTCCTGAATAACCGTGGATGGCTCTCGGGATCCCGCCGTCACCGGCCCGTGTTTTCATCTCTCGACTGCCATGGAAAATCTTCTAGAGGATGACATTGAGGAACAGCAGAAAACATCTGCTCAACCGCAAACTGGAAACATGCGTCTTTAACAAAAGCAAGCGCTCGTTTGATCTGCGTGTAATACACCATGATTTCATTACAGCATCCAACCCAATACAGCGGATCAGTTCTCGGAAAAGATCTGCATCTGACGCTGCTAATCACACATTTTTCCCAAATTATTTAACTTACGTTTCAATGGTAATTGTGTTCAGAGGAGTTCAAAATAAGAGAAAGTCCGGATAAACTAAGAGGAATGTATATGTTTAAAAAAGTAAGAGCAAGAACTAATTCAAAAATAGATGCATATCTGTTAAAGGGATAAACCTATGAATAATTGTGACAAGGAATTTAAATTGTGTACTTCACTCTGTAATTTTGAGAAAATTTTAAAAACAAGGTGATAAATCACTATGTATATCACTATGTCACTAAATAACTCAATATGAATATGTTATATGTTAACTATTGAAATAATGTCTGTACCTTTGTAATCATGTATGAACATCTTGGAAATGTTCTTGTGTAACTGTGTGTTTATTTTGAATGGATTAAATCCAGAGAGAAGAGAGTAATTACATATAAAGGCATAATAAGCATCACTTTTAAAAATAAAGGTTCAAAATACGGGTCAGAGAAGAACTATTTTGGTTCCCAAAAAACCTTTCAGTGAATCGTTCTAAAAAGAACAATTTTTTGAACATATTAATAATCTAAAGAACCTTTTTCCACTATAAATAAACTTTTGTGGATCAAAATGGTTCTTTATGGAGTCAATGATGCAGATAAAGAACCATTACATTAAATTTAACAGAATGATTATTTATCTTACACAATCCTTTCTCAAAGTTAATAAAACATTGATTTTGGATGTTTGAACTGACACGAGGTGGAATGAGGCCAAATCACCTCAGAAAATGGTTCTTTTTAGAACGATTCACTAAAAGGGTTTTTGGGAACCAAAATGGTTCTTCAATGATCCCTAGTTTGGAACCTGAGTGTGGGGTTCAGCCTACACCTTTTTCAGTAATGCATGTATATATTGTAGTTTTTTTTTTTCTTTGTTTTGGAAAATTATGTGTGAGGACCGAAATAAATTTGATTGTTGTTGTTGTTGTTGATGATGATGATGATGTCCACTCATTGAGAAGAAGATACTAAAAGCAGTTTCTGCATGGAGTGGGTCGCTGAGATCACATGACCAGCTGAAACTTGCTCATTTAGCATCATAATATCATCATAATACCTTTTTAAAATTACAATTCAATCATCTTCAAGAGAAACTGTATGATTTCATTAACCCTCCTCTGTTAAAAAACTGTACACACCTTTCATATTACCCGGACAGTTTTGACCCGGCGGAACGTGAGCTTATAAAATTTATATTCTGAAAATATTACAAAAATTTCGGAGAATTTAATCCTTAATCCATATGCAAAAAAAAAAAGAAACTTGTATATTGTTGTCCTACTGTAAGTTTAACTGCTTTTATTGCTCTCATTTGTAAGTTGCTTTGGATAAAAGCGTCTGCTAAATGAATAATGTAAATGTAATATGCAATAATATGTAATATGCATGTTTTTTTCCTGTACTAACAACTATGGATTTTTTTAGAACATTTTACGCACCACTTTTGGGTCAAAATTGATTATGAATCAGTGTTGTTGTTGCTAATGAAAACTATTCAAAACATTTTGATTAATGGGAATAACATAATATATGTAAAATACTTTCAGTTATACTTTAATGCATTTTTCAATGACAGTAACTAAACACTGTTAGTTCTCCACGCCTGCGCAACACGAGCAGAAGGGTCTCGCTCAATGAAGACGTTATTCTCTCAGTTGTACATAATCCCTCCGTTAACGCATCTCTCATGCAGGAACATCCGCTGCAAACGCAGGAGTCGAGCTCATGATACGAGCTGTGCGTCTAAACACACACACTTAAACTCCATCTGTTCTGAGACTCTGCCAGTCTTTCTTCAAGTATGCGTCGCAGTTCAGATAGATATTTAATGCTAAATAATGCTATGTTAAATGTACATTCTGTTCACTATATCACACACTCTTCTTATAAATCAAGTTTTTTCTTTTCAGTGATCACATTTTCAAAGAGCATTTCAATAATCTTAGGATCCTTTGGTAAAACTTTACTTTTAAACTTTACTTCATAATTGTAACTAAAGTTAAAATGCAGCATAATATTTGCAGATGCATCTAAAAGTGGTAGTTTGTCATGTGTTTGAATGCATTATACTTTCTAAAGGTGTGATTAGTGAAGAGATGAGTATTATAGATTAATGACATCATGCAGTGCACAATAAGGTGCATTACAAGGCATAATAAATGCATTCAAAATAGTGTTACCAAAGCTTTTTCACTATAAAGAACCTTTTTAGCATGTTAAAGGTTCTTCATGAAACCACAGATGCCAATAAAGAACCTTTACCATTTATACATATACATTTGTTTTGTGCATCAAACTCATTTTCTATATTTTGCATGCAATAAAACACATGCAACTGCATTTTCTTTAAAGCTGCTTTGAAACGTGTGTATTGTGAAAAGCACTGCACAAATAAATGTGAATTTAATGTGAACATGCATTTTCTGCATTGAACAAACTCTGTCTCTAAGTGTGTGACTCAAATCCTCTGTGCTTGAGGTTGCATGTCCTCTAGAACCCAGCGGCTGCCGATCACAGGAACACTTCTTGGACTAGAGACACTGATGCATGTAGGGATTGAATCCCCGAGACAAAAGCACTGAGTGATTCAACATGTGTTTGTTTTCTGCAGCTCCCATCGGCTGTTGCTCACTGTAGTTTCAGCACGCCTTCCTTTATGCAAGGAAGAGTTTTCGAGATAAATTCATGCATATTTTACAAGCCAGCAGTCCGAAGCAAACCGTTCCACTCGTTAATTCCCTGATTTAGAAAGTTCCCACGATGCACAATGATGCATGTGACCGACGACGCGTCATTTCAGGACTACTGTGTGTAAAACATCTGGAACAGCTGCTGAAACGCGCATCAACACACCGAATGCAGTCGCAGATGCCTTTCCCGTCACGTCAGGATCTGTTAGTGTTCACGACACCTTACTTAGCAAAACCTGTGAGAGCTCGGCGTTTCATGTAAACAGTGCGGAGGAACCACGCTCAGCTCCATACCTCACTGTCAGATTATGAGAAGTTTCCAATACAACAATGAGGCTTTAAAAGCTGTACGGCCACGGTTTGTTACATAAAACATGTGGTTAAGCAGTGCTTGATGTTTCAGTGAGGCACATTTAACATCCTCTTGACCAGTACTGTCACAGTTGCGCATCTGTATCTGTGTTGCTCAACATGCAACTATGTAAGTAATTGAAAACAGCTCACAGAAATTCTCCAATGCATTTGAGCTGCAATAAATGAACACTGTATGCATGTGTGATGATGATTCAGGCAACAAGATAATGCATGCTGACTTACATTGTTCCTCCATGGAGGCTTGTTTTCGGTGGTTGGTTTCAGGGTGGGAGACGATGACGGGGTCCAGAGCGGGGATCTCACTGCGGGCGACGGCTCTTTTGGATGAATGCAGTTTGTGGAAGACGGGATGTGTGGAAACGGAGCTCAGGAGCAACAAACACGTGGCTAGAATGTCCCATAACTTCATTTTAGACTCAGTTCCTTTGAGGGAAGCTGCAACGGTGCAAAGGTAAACGCATGAGTATCTGCACAACAACACACACGGCGGACAAAACGGTGCATGCAAATGGGAAAAGGAGAGATTTTGCATGTGTTAATTTGATGGATATGGAGCTACTGAAAATTTTCCCAGAGGGAAACTGGTTGAGATATGAGAAAGAAATGGCAGTAAGTCAACGTAAGTTGTGAAAAGTGCAAGAATTAAATATTGTGATGAAGGCCCTCCATGAAATGTGTTCTGTAGCCTGGAGCCCAGTTAATGCCAAACAGATTTCTGTCAATATCACAGAGCTGAAAAAATGTGTGTGTTCTGCCAGAGTTTTTCCCCATTCTGGATCCCGAGACCCCTGTTGATGAAAAGCCACATAAAATCTACCAGTTTCAGTGATGTTTACTATGACTTTATAGCAGTAAATGGCGCTTTACTCTAAACAGCTCCGTTTGTTGATCATTAAAACCTGCTGTTTCTATTTAATCATCATATTATCTCAAGCTTTTTTATATTGTTTATGTCATAAAATGAGGTGGTTTAGATATTTAATGCATCACATACAATCACAACCACCAATTGTTTCGTCTCAAGTATTTTAACTGCTAAAATTAGTCTATTAAAATGCATTGCTCATTTTTAGACCCCAGTGTAAACAAACTCAAAGATTTCTCCATATTATTAACTGTGGATTTTCATTCAACTTCATCGTTTTATTGAAGTTAAAAAGTTTTATATATGGTATCCCACTATACTGTACGTTTTACAGTGCACTCTTGAAAAATCTAGACGTTTTAAATTGGGTCTGAAGGACTGCATCAGGAGACCCTTTCTAGGTTATTTATGTGCTTCATAAAACCCGGAATATAAAGAACCTATAAGGAAACTTTTTTTTATTAAAAATATTAATAAAACCCATCTATACTGCCATAAGAACAAAGATGTACGGATTATTTACTGTTAAAATGAATAAATAAACCCTATTTGTATGTCCATATGCGAGATAATGATATAAACTCACCTTAAATGGGGTCCATACAGACCAGAGCTTCAGAAAAGCCAAATTCTCAGAGCAAACCGGGAAACATTTAAAGATCCAAAAGATAAAATCCGTGAGGAATCCTCCGAATATCACGATTCCAGGTCCATTCACAACATGTTATCCACTAGATCCAAACGAAGCGCGCGCTGAAGTGTCCAGATGTCCAGTGTCCTCAAACTGACGCGCGCGCCGCTCAACTCACTGTGCGCAACGCGACGCGCGAGACTGTGATGCTGCCGCGCGCCGCGTCTGTAAGAGAGAAAACCAGCAGCAGCAGCGCGTCAGATGAAGACATCGGGATGAGGATCCCAACTAACTGGAATAGTTTCCCGCGTCTGTTAAAACGCGCCGCATTCTGCCTCCGAAACGCACCGCACAGGTGATGAAATCCAGGTGAATGCTTGTTAATATCCACACAGATCAGGGGAAGTGAAGAAGAGATATCTGTCAGCGCACAGCAGTCATGATCCACACGCGCGTCCCTGTAAACGCGTTTGACGCGCACACTGAGCTCTGAGCGCGTTTAAATACGCTCACGGGTTCGAGTGCGCTGACGTCACTCGCTGGCCACGCCCTCGTTTTGCCGCTCCAGATCAGCAGCAGCACAGATCCATCATCACCGTTTCAGTCCACACTAATAAAGCTCTAACACAATCATATGAACGCATTAAGAGTTTGTGTTCAAAATGAGCAACTTTTAAAATAAATGAGAGAATTGAATAAAGCAAAAGCCGGTAACACTTTATTTTACAGGGTCAGTGTTACATGTAGTTACTATGGTAACAACAGTAAATTATGCATGATTACATGCAACTAACCCTCAACCAAACCCTAATCCAACCCTAACCCTATAGTAAGTGCATGCAGTTAATTATTATTACTCAGAACTTAAATATTTACTTACACTAACAAAGACACCTTCAAATAAAGGGTTACTCTTTAAATCGTGTCTTGTATTGAGTAATAATTAATAACTGCATGGACTTATGCTTTAGGGTTAGGATTAGGGTTTGGTTTAGGGTTAGTTGCATGTAATTATACATCATTTATATAGTTATTAGTGTAACCCAAAATCCTAATTTCTCTAAAATCTATGGGCTGTCATTGCACTAAATACAGTATCTAAATCATATGACTACATTACTTATCCAAAAGCTTGAAATAGTCTAATAAAACAGGGGCTATTTAGAGTAAAGCATCATAAATCTGTATCTTTCAATATTGGTATTCTTTGAAGTACCTTGTAATGTCTGCTCTAAATACCATGGTATTAATCTGGTCCCGCCGCAGTGTTTTGTACGGGTTTGTGTGTTAAGCTGCGTCATACAGTCTTTATTAAAACCATCTTCACTAAATCAAAGGTCAGTTTGTTTAGACGGTAAAACCCCGTCTGCCATTAGAAACGAAGTCTGAAAAATGAGATCGTCTAAACATAACCGGATCCTAAATATCTATAATTTTCATTCTGATTACAATCATTTGCATTTTTTTTGTTTGTTTGTTTGTTCACTTACAGTGACTTACAAATGAGAAGTGCAACAAAGCGATTTCTCCTAAAACTGAATTTCTTTGCCTTAAGAACGTAATAGCTTGAACACTAGTTTTGCAGAGTTGCACTAGTTTTTTCTTCACAAAATGCACATGTAATATATTGATGCCGACATGCATTGCTCAGACTTTAGAACAAGAATAATCACAATGCCAATGCAGACATGAGTGGCGCAGATATGTGCTTTGTGTGTTTAGCGTGAGGAGGAGGAGGAGGGCTTCCAGAGAGCCTTCGTCCCTCACAAGATTCCTTCTCCAGTACTCCGTCTTTCTTGCTACTGTCATCTTTGGCTTCCCTGAGGGAGTTTGTGAGGCTCTATTCATCGTAAAGCTGGTCAGGAACAATTGGCATTGTGAAGAGCACTATACAAACAAATTGAATTGGAAAAGAGACTGAATTGAATTAAAGCTGCGTGGCTTCATAAGTGATCTCTCTAAACATCCTGAGTCTGAAAGCACATCCACGCACATGTACATTTCAATTAGAGGAGTGAAACATGAAGACGGGATGTTTGAGAAGGAAGGCGTATTAAACCTTTTTTTATTTTATTATTATTAGTATAAATCCAGTTTTTATGCCCTCATATTCAATTATTTAGTCACTGCGTGACGTTTTTGTCTTGTTTTCCAGTACAGATAAACATTCTTAAATCAAGATGCATTTATGCAAGTAAAATACTGAGTAAGAAAACGTTTTTTTATTTTATTTGCATTAAAATGAATAGCAAAAACAGATAACATGGGCTTAAACATGTTATATTTAGTTCCCCTCATGTTTTCTTGTCTTGTGCATTCAGACAGTGTTGTGAGTGTATTGTGAAGGTAAAAGCATTGGTTGTCATTATGATTTCCTAAAGAAATCTGTCATATAATACATGAAGGGCCAAACCCTTAAATTCAACACTCAAATCCTGAAAGGCGAGACACGGCATGTTTTCTTTGAATAGGTATTAATGTGAATATTCAGAACTTGGACGGGTCTATAAAGCGTGTTTGCTTTTAGGCTTCTGTTGAGTGTTTTCATAATGCAGGTATGATGTGTTTATGCTCTTTCTGAACACGGCGTTTAATTCTAGGGGTGTAACGATTCCCTCGTGTCACGATTCAATACATATCACGATATTGAACTCATGATACGATATTATTGCGATACTCCAAGACATATGATTAAAGTTTTTTTTTTTAAAGAAATGTTGATTAAAATGCTAAATATGATATTACATTGTGTGTGTAAATGAATAGGACGGATGGTGTTTGAAACCCAATGCAGGACAATAGAGACTCCAGAATAACAATATTCATAATTCTGAAGCTGAAAACACAGGATTATTTTATACTAATATGTTGCACTCTGTCACTGACTAGATATATTTAAAATAATAGGCCACTTTTACTGGTAACATCAGAGATTTGCATTATCAGGACACACAAATATTCCCTCATTGCATTATTATATTCAACATTATATAGTTAAATGTAGTAGTGACACTAAAACTCGAATTTGAAAACTTGTTTTTTTCCTCACACAGAAATGTTAATTTTGGGCGAATTATACACAATGCATATTGTCAGTATCCACGAAACATATTTGATGCATTTTTGTATTGCGATATATTGTGACACGATATATTGTGACACCCTTATTTAATTCTAATGAATAAAAAGTTTCGCTGTTTGCATTGTAGCAAACATACTTAACCTGTAAAAACAAACTCCACTATTTGTCAGTTGAAGTGTGCATTAATGTGTTCAGGACAGAAGCAGATGCAGTGAGTGTTGATCGAGTATCCGGTGACACTGATCCGTCGTCCCGTAGTGAAGTCCGATCTCCTGCTCCTACTTTTAGATATGTGCGTGTTGTTATATTTAAGCAGTTTTGTCATGGTTGGCCGTAAGCCCAGTGCTTCTGCTCAAGGCTCTTCATTGATGTCTGTTCTCACTCCGCGAGTCTCTTTCACAGCATTGACGTTCACGTTTTTATTGCTCGCAATCGTATTGACTGCGAGTTTGACACTTGGAGGTGCAAACGGCTATAGCTTAGTTAAAGTCCCCATGAAATCAAAATTGACGATTCTTATTTTTTTTATGTAATATTGTAGCGTTTATAATAGATGATGTATTGGTGCAGATCATTATTGTTTAAAAATTATGAGCCTCGTAATCTTTAATTAAGCAGCATCATCTTTTCTCTGATGGTGTGGGCGGGGCTACCTGTCACTCACATGAGATCAGCCAATAGCAAACCACAACTATCCAATCACTTCCCACTGACACGATCAAGCCCCGCCCACATTTATTCTCGTACCAGAAGCGTTTCACTCGGATATACTGAACAATAGGGAAGAAAACACTAGCGCAACTTCCCGTTCATGATGACCTTAAAGGGCCGTTTCCACAACACCGTTTTCAACTAAAACCATATAACTTTTTATGCGTTTTGGCCGTTCGTTTACATGACAATGACGTTTTGGGTGCGGAAAACGCAAAGTTTTGAAAACAGCATGCAAGTTTTTGAAAACGGTCTCCGTGTAAACAACAAAAACGCGGATCTCTGAAGACGATGACGTCATGCACATGCGTATTACATGTTCAGTCTATCGTGTTTCATCGCCATCTACTGGCCTGGCAGCAGAATGCAGCGTTTTTAGTAGATTTAGTAGATTTTTAGTAGTTTTTAGTGTGAATGGGGATCGTTTTGACAATTGTGTCGCCTGTATGCGAAAAACTCAAAGGAAAAACTTCTCAGTTTTAAGCATATCAATGTCGTGTAAACGTAAAACGTTAAAAAAAAAGTCATCATGAATGAACATTCATTTTTATTGGTGCCATTATAAGGGTTTTTATCAAGTTAATCCAAATTTATTTTTAAAATTAGAAAATTGGTCTTAAATATCTTTAGTTTCTATTTTAAATTTTAATAACTTGCGTATAGTTTTTGCCGTATGGCATTCAACACAAACACAACACTTAAGTAAATGCATTAACATATTTTAACTGCCAATGAGCAAAACATTTGTTACAGTATTTATTTATCTTTGTAATACAACTACAACTGTAAGTTCATGTTAGCTCAGGTCCATGAAATAATATCATCAGATACAACTTTTAATTTGAATAATCTTTTAGTAAATGTTAGCATAAGATTAATATACGTTTAGAAGTAACTAATGTTAACAAATGTTAGCCAAACATCAATCTTGCATCCAACGCATGTTTTTGAAACACATAATCTGTTGCGAAACTAATGCATGCAGCATTTCAATAAAGTATTGCAATCTAATTCAAAATTAGACTTACTGTTTGTCAGTGCGGTGTATTTTTATGCTTATTAGGTTGCCATAATCATTATTACTTACTTAGTTTTGAAAGCGAGTTGCAAAGTGTCAGACTCGTTAATGACGGTGTGGAGAACATGCGTGAGTAATCAGAGATCTGCTTGAATGAAGCTCAGGATAATGAAATGACAGGCTTATGGGTGCAGGGAACAAAGATCACAGTGTGAGATGGGTGTTTCCCTGATCGAGACATGCTGTGATCGCCACAATCCCTTCACTAAACAATTAGATAAAAATAAATGTTATTTCCAGAACGCCAACGATAACATCTGCCGTGTTGGTGAGGAACCAAAGTGCACTGACGATGACCCGGTAACAACGTGTTTGCATGCATAGGTCTTTTGAATAACGCACATGAATCATGTGACCTTTTTATTCCACATTGCATTAGATGTGTTTGAGACCTGACAGCGTTTGTCTACTTCTGCAGCATCAGTGATATTGGTGGTCCATAAATAGCAGGCCTTGGTCTTTACATTTTCTGGTCCGTTTTGAGATTTGTTTTGCTTTTCTTAATGTTTCGTATCAAACTAGTAATATTTTATTGCAAGATTTCAATGACAATACATATCTTTAGAGTTTTTTTCTCCACTTCAGTATCACTTATATACACCAAAATACAGATGTATTCTTGTATATATATTCTGAAGGGTTTGTTCACATCATTCAGCTTCTGCTGATGTGGCATCAGTTGTTATCGTTTGCAAACGCTTGTGATATTGGTGTTGTCCAATAGAAATACTGGATCACAACACAGAAACACACTGATCTGTCATAAAATGCATTTAACCAACCAAATGTGCAACTTCATGCATCTTATCCTACTCCATGGTGCTGGATGAATTACATGCTTAAGTGTTATTTTATTGCACTTTATTTATGTGTCTGTAGATTTCACTGACAATACATAACTTTAAAGAGTTTTTTCTCCACTTCAGTATCACTTACATCAACATTTAGATATTAATTCTTGTGTTCATTCTGAAGGTGTTTTCTGAGGAGATTATTCATATCATTCGGCTGATTTTGTACAATGTTTTATTCATGAAAACATGGTGGGATTTTTTTCTTCTTCTCCACTTTTGTATATTGCACCAAATTGTACAGTTTTAGTCTGAAAATATTTACTGAGGGGTTTGTTCATATAGTATATTTCTCCTGATTTATATAACATTGTATTACTAAAAACACGGTGAAAGTGTATTTTTTCTGTCGGTTGACAGTATTTTCAGACATAGCCAAAATCCCCAATGTCAAAATATTTAACTCTAATATGTCAACAAAATGAAACAAGAATCTTAAACATGGCTTCATCCAATGTTCAGATTTATGTTCTGGAAATGTGTATGCAATTAGTGCATATTCTATTAACCTTATTTACATACCTAAATATTTCTAACGTTAATATAACATAATTCAACCATAATTTGTAATATTTAATAGCAATTTCAGAGTGAAAATAGTTTCTAAATAAAATCCTACATCAAACTTAGTTTTAGAGGTTTGATCAAATGACAAAGTGTGATTATAAAACAGATCTCGCATGAGGTGTGGATGACACTATTAAACTATCAGGTTACTTTTGGACACACTGATTTGAACCTCTACTAACAGTGTTTTCCATTATATTCCACTAAACAAAAGTTGTGTAACCGTGTCAATGGGAACACACTGCAGGTAAACACACTCTGTTTACTAGATACAAGCTGTTATCTAATATGTGTTTATGGTTTAGTTGACATGTTTCTTGCTGTTCCCGCTCTCTTCACAGGAGTGTGATCCGCTCCACCTGTGTTACCTGGAGAACCCCTGCCGTGTGTTTGGCGTGTTACTGTCATACAGGCATGTGTAAAATAGATCGAGTCAATGGCCGTTCTGTCAGATACTCACTGGGTGTGCTGGTTCAGGTGATAAATGCAGATAAGAAATGTATAAAGTTAAAGAGCAGAGATTTGTTTGGACTTTCATCACCGTAGAAGGACGGTTTTCAGGGTTGTGTGTTGAATTAATGCCTTTCTATTTTTACCGCAGAAGTCCAAAAGCCAGTGCGATGAAAGGTCTGAGGAGATGATGAAAGAGTCTCTTCTAGAATCAAGCGGTTCAGGTCAAACTGAGTCAATATTGTTTCCCTGAGGAAAATGTTATTGCCCTGCTCTTTCACTGGAGATTTAATGAGTTATGAGTCATACGCCGTTTCTTGAAATTCCTGGAATAAAAATAGACTGACACAAATGAGTCAATCGTCTCGTTCATCTATTAAATAAACGTGGTCTTAAATAACTTGTGATCATCCCAGACTTTGGTATCGTCTGGATCTCGTGAAACTGAGAACAATGATAATGCAATCTTATTCTCAGGAGTCCTTTTAATCTCAATGTTGATACAGAAATGAGATCTCATTTGTGATGTCTTTTTGTTCTTACAGGTTGTTCTGACTTGAATGCATCGCTGAGAAAGTGTTGCAAATAATTTGACTTATTTTTGGCGCAAATGAATAAAGGCCCCGATAAACTTCAAGCGAAATCAAAGAAACTGGTGGGATGTAATTTCAAACAAAATCAGACCAAATAAATTAATTTGGAGTTTGTTTCAGGCATTCGAAGCAGCTGAGCTACCATTGGTCCATGCTGATGACATAATAAGTGGGTGTGGCTCTGGAGCTCCGCCTTCTTTGACATGAAAATGTGCTCAAGGTCAGACAGGAGTAAACATGAAAATAGAGCCGCTTTATAGTAGAAATTGTAGAAAGTGTAATTCTCACTTAAAAGCAGCCCTGACGCTGTTCTTCAAATTTAATACTCTAAAGTTGCTTGGTTTAAAGCAATCTATTGTATAAAGTGCCGTATAAATAAATGTAATGTAACTTTACACTAGATGCTTTCTTAACTTTTTAAGTGTTTTTTTTCTCTCAATAACAAAATAAACACAACAAAAATGACAGCAGTGAGAAAAAAAAGTTAAGCATCTGGTAATAGCGTAAAGTTACATCACATTTATTTATACGGCACTTTATATATTTGCACATATTCATCTAAACGGTACCAAAGGTATTTCCAAATTCTTTTTACTTCTAAATGAAGAGTATCTAAGAGTATAGAGCGATAAAATGAATATGATCAAATAGAATGTCTCCTATATTTTTGATATATTAATGAGATCCCATTTGTAATTTATTTTCTTTCTTACACGCTGTTTTGACCTGAATGCATGGAGAAAGGTTTTTTTGTTTCATTGTGAGGTGTTTTACTTGTTGGCAACTCATTCTGCTGTAAAAATCTGATCAGTTGACTTGACTCAAAAAAAATTGAGGAAACCCATTGCCTTAAAATGATTAAGTAAATAAACTCAAAGAAATTAAGTAATGTGGATTTGTCAAGTTCACAAAACTTAATTTTTTCAATTAAGCATTACGTTTGTGTTTACTCTATTTTTTTAAGTAAGTGAACACATTTTTACAGTGAGTAGATGAGCACTGAATGCTTACAGGAGTCGTGATGTCCAGTGGTCTGCATAACCGATCTGGGAATGACGCAGGGAATTCGAGGGAGCAGCTCCCAAGCGTTTCATTCCTGTCGGTGGGTTTGCACAGGACAGGCGTAAGTGCTGGTTCAGTATAAGCCCTGCAGCCTCTCTGCGGTCAGGCCTGAGTGTGTTTGAACCCCTCTGACTCCGCCAGACGTGAACTCATGGCATGCCAGCGCTGTGTACCTGTGAGCTTTGAGCTCCAGCAGCTGCTGGTCAGGAGAAGTGCTCTCTGACATGTGCTGACATTCCTTATTCCTGCTTTAGAAACGCCTGCGGCTTCAGTGCATTTTGACAGAATCTTCATCATTAATGCATTTTTTGAATGTTTTTTTTGTGCAATCATTTTTGAAATTTTTGCAATTAACTTGATTGTTTTTTTTTTGTGCAAATGACTTGATTTTTTTTACTAATAACTTGATCTTTTTGCATTTTTTTTAAATAGCATGATAGTTTTGCATTTTTTGCTAATGACTTGATTTTTTTGCAAATAGCATGATTTTTTATTTTTTGCTAATAACTTGATCTTTTTGCATTTTTTAAAAATAATTTGTTTTTTTGCAAATAACTTTATTTTTTAATAATAAAAAAGCTCTTTTTGAATTTACACATATTACATTTTTTACACAGATTGGTTTTACGCAGTCGATCTGTTTTGCAGTTCTTAAAACTGTTGTATTCGCTTGCAAATAGTCACTGTTCACAGGTTTGCAATGCTTTTGGGCGTATTTTGGCAAAAATAAAAAACGTGCCAAAAGTGTAAGCGCAGAAAAATGGGAGCCAGAGGAATACAGATCATATTTATTTTGCACTAGCATGAAGCTGCAGTTTCACAATACATGAATTACACTAACGAATAACAGTAAAATGTTGAATATACATTTTTTTTTCTTATACGCCTGAAACGTGACACAGCTTTACAAAACTTCTCTTGTGCATGCATCCATGGAATTGAGTCTAAGATGCACGGCAACAGTTGCTAAGGTAAGTTTAGAATCTTCATTCTTTTGTCCTTCTAAATAGAATTCTAACACATGATCCTGCTTTGATGTCTTTCTGATTTAATAAACAAAATATTTGGCCGCAGTTTGATTGATACCACCATTTCTTTATTGAGCTGTTAAAGAAATGCATTTGTTTTCCTGAGAAACCAAAGATGAACAAAAACATCAATTTTCAAACCGAAACTAGACTTGCGCAGTTGATCATTTTGGCTTATACATAACAAACAATTACAAAATTCTGAATATCAGCATGACTTGCTCTGTTCTCATATTCAGCATCTTATATATTCAAACTATGAACTCTACAAGTCCAGTTTCATTCTGATGTTGACGTTCTCATCGTCCTTGGTTTCTCATGGGCTGTTCATATTTCCTGAGTGCTATTTTGATGCTAACCTCTAGCATTCAGCATGGCCACGGTAAAAGCGTGGTGCACACGGTCTTAGTCTTGACTTACATGTGACAAGATTGCACTAATTGGAGGAGGAAGTGCCGGGGATGTTTAGCGCTGACGGGGCTTGAGACCAGGACTTGATCCGAGCCTGAATTGGATCCTGTTTCGGCCTCCAATTCCTCCAGTTAATCCGCCAGCGGCTGCAGGGAAAGCGCTCATTCGACCGCAGAAAAGCGAGTTGGCAGCACCTGCAAAAGGAGGATCAAAGAGGCCAGAGTTAAGCCACCTACTGGATCCGTGTCACACTATATCCTCGGGATACTGTGTCCATCTCAGTGGCCACAGCAGCTGGTCAGCTGGACATCAGTGGATCATGTTTGGCTGTGAGATCCTCTCGGAAATCAAGGCTTCTCAAGGTCAGAGATGGTTCTAGATGGGCGTTGCAGTGTGTTCATACCTCCAATTTGTCAGGAGATATTCAAGATAATATGCCTTAATGTGACGCCATATTAGTCTGATAGAAGATTTGAAAAAAAAAAAAACTCAAGTATTAAAGGGATAGTTCACCAAAAAATAAAACTACATCTATCTATCATAAAAGTGCATCCATCCATGATAAAAGTGCAAACCATGTGTAAGTTCATAAGTCGACAGCACTGCGGAGTATTTTCTGCTTAAAACTGCAGTGAAAAATACAGTTTGAAATCGCTGGTGTTTCTGATGTCACAAACTACCTTGTAACCAATCAGATCAACGTGTGATCGTCAACCAGTGGAGCTCTGAGTGAGTGGAGGCGGGGCTCATTTGCATATTCATAGAACCACATATACTAAATGAGGAGGGTGTCGAGTTACATTCAAGATATTTTAAGGCATGAAGATTTTTTTTTAAAGAAAAACATTTAAAAATATAATTTTAGTGATCAAAGATGAGTTTTAATCGGATTCCTTCTCCTGTGCCTAGGCATAAGTATGATTCTGCATCATGAAGTATATCGTGCGGTGCAGCCTTTCAAATTTCCCGGGACAGTGACAAGCGGCTCTCATTGATCTCCTTTTCTGTTTTCTCCTTCTCCTCATCCGTTTCAGCTGGTTTCAGTCAGGTGACGCTGGCTCTGAACAAAACACATGCTGTGTCCCAATTCGCATACTATCCGTCCTAAATAGTATTCGAAAATAGAATTAGTACGTCCCAAATCGTAGTATGTTGAAATGATTGTTCCAAAGAGACCCGGATGGTTTACTTCCGGTCAGAATTGCGAAAGTGCAGATCGATGCGCACTCTGACGCTAATATTGCCCACAACCCATCGCGCGCTGGACGAGGATTTGATTAGAACTACAAACACGAGTGAAAAGTGTTTAAAAACTACAGACATGGAGGACGCGCGAGTCCGGTGGTTATGTAGAGAGGTTTAGATAAAGGGGTTTGAGTGATTAATTACCAGTATCTAACCTGACGAAAATGTATTTATTCAATGTTGTCTACATTATATTGCATCTGCAGCAGCATTGTGAACTTTTGTAAAGATACATTTTAGCCATTAACTTTCAAATGCATCATTACATTCAAATTGCAAACACACGAGGAGAGTCTCCTCATTAAAGACCCGCGATTGTAGATGCACGTGTTACTACAGTTCTCTCCGAAACGGTAGGAAATTAAATTAGATTGAATGGAGGATTTTAACTGTGACAAGATGATTGACAGGTCAGTTTACAGCGACAGGATGCACGCGACAGATCTGTCCGTTAAAGATTACGAAGTTGTGTGTCCCATAAAGCTTGCCTGCACTTTCGCTAAACACTCAAAAGTATGTACTTTTTCTTCACAACTTCTTTTAGGCGAATTTAGACGCAGCCGCGTAGTGGAAACGCGTTGAGGTATGCTAGTGTTTTTAGTCACTCTCTATACTCAAAATGGCGACATGAACGACATGGAAGCCTCCTGGACTTACCTGTCCAATATAAGTAAAGATAAGAAATTATTCGCTAATGAGGATAAGTCAGATCATTGGCAAAGGTAATTTTACACCAATGAGGACATATTTATGAATAAAGACGTTGATTTTAGCTAATAAATATTTTTTTAAAAATACAGTGTACCTTTAAGGGATACAATGATTGACTACAGTTGGACTCTAACTAGTAGCTTGTAGTATTTTCCCGCACGCTGATGATTTCTTCATTTTCTCGTCGTCATGTGCAGCAGTGTTTGTGCCTGCAGGTCTTGTAAACATCAGGTCGAGGTCTTTTTACAGTCTATGGTCGAGGTGTTGTACAGTATCAGTGACACGTGGTGTAAAGGTGCAGTGAAGCGCTCGTGTGCATCTGAGTTTCTAGCGTATAAATCAGCAGCATCAAAGCATCGCAACCACAGATCGTAATAAAGCCTCGGCTCGCCTGCAGATGGAGATCCATTACCTCACTGTTATTCTACCTCTTCTACACAATGAATTGCTAATAATTAAGCCTGCATAATTTAAAAATAGCACCGCAATTAGGCTCAAATAACTTTGGCTGGAAACAAGGTTAATGATTACTGTATTTGTATTTTATTTTATTTTTTTAGGAAAGGAACATTTCAGTGCTTTAGCTCTCATACACTGCAAAACATGCTTTTCTTAGTATTTTTTTCTTGTTTCCAGTCCAACTATCAATAAATTCTTAAATCAAGATGCATTTACTATCTAGAGGAGTAAAATGCCGTAAAATATTATGTCTTGTTTTCTGGGGAAATACATCAAAATTAAGTGAGTTGTTGCTTAAAAAAGGCAACATTATCTGCCAACAAGTTAAGAAAAATAATCTTAATTCATTCAACATTTTGCTTACCCCATTGGTTGATAATTTAGCATTTTTTAAGCAACGATTTGTTTCCCTAAAAAACAAGACAAAATATCTAATGGCATTTTACTACTTTAGAAGGCTAAATGCGTCTTGATTTAAGAATTGTTTGATATTCGGACTGGAAACGAGACAAAAATAGGCTACTAAGTAAGAAAAGCATTATTTGCAGTGTATTACTAAAGGTTCTGTTTCAGTGCCACATCCCTATCAGATGACATGATCACTCCTTGAACCTTCATCTGGTGATGATAATCAAAGACGATAACGTGATAATAATCAAAAAGCAGCAAAAACAAACAACATCTCGCGTTGATAATGAGCTGAGCTGTCTCTGGCCTTGAATATAAAAATGTAATTTAAGTGCCAAGGTCATAGGAAGTGAAGAATAAAGCCGTTTCCATGTTGGCCGTGTTCCAGTACCGTGGTACTGCTGGGAATGATCCAGAATCTGATGTGGCTCGCTGCCAGACAGAACCTGGACAAATGGACTCTAATCCTCTCAGACTTATGTGTGGGTAAATATTTGGACACGCAATTTTACAACCATTACTTTAACCCTCTGGTGCTGCTCGTGTGGCGGTCAAAAATGCAGGAATAAAACACTTTTTTTTGGTCCCACTTTATATTAAGTGGCTTTAAGTCCACCGAAAAATAAGTACTATGTACTTATTGTGTTCGTGTTGTGTTGTAAAACACTTTAGCTATTGAGGTGCGATACGGGGAAGGGTCAATAGTGCAATTACATTCATTTAGTACAGCTGTAATTACATGCAGGCATTTTCAAAATAAAAGTCCAATGTAAAAACATGTATGTACACAATACGTCCATTGTATCGATTTATTATTTTCAACATAAGTACATGGTAGTTATAGACACTTAATATAAAGTGGAACCCTTTTTTTATTTCAATGAGGTGAATGTTTTTTTTATTTCATATTTTTGTATTTTTAGGGGATTTTGTGATACTAAGTTGTATTTATGGAATAGTTATGATACATTTATTTCCTGTTAATGACTGAGTATGGATATGAAAATGAAAGTTCTTGATGACACTTAAATCTTAAATGCTTTGGATCACAGACTTAAGTTTGAGCTGTTTTTTTTTTTTTTTTTAATAAAGAAGACACTTGGCAGATTATTGCTGAAGTGAAAAAAGTGAAACAATTTTTTTTTAATTACAATTTTTTTTAATAAATGTATAAAAAAGGCAGATTATTGCTGAAGTGAAAAAAGTTGGAAAAGTGAAACTTTTTTGTAAGTTTATTGTTGTGAAAAATGCATAATATAAAAAAAAAAAAAGTTTTATGTTTTTTTTGTGAGAAAATCAAAAGTTCTGTTCCAAATTTTAGGTTAATCTCAAAAAATGAAATTGGTCTCCCATTTATTTCCAATGCGCTCATTTTTGATCGTGACCACAACAAGTGTGACTGTTTTTCAGGACCATTTCACCTTTTCCAATCATGTCTATGATTTTTTTCTTGCCAAAACTTTTGCCAAGTTTCATACTATTCAGATAAAGTAAAAAATTATAATAATTTAAAAATAAATTCTATCAGAAAAGACCAATCAGCACCGGAGGGAAAGAATAGACACAACACATGGAAAATTCATATATTTTACGCTAGATGTTTTAATCCTGTGCTGATTTTTACCAGTGCTGCTGAACTGCGCAAAACTTGCTGCTATAATGCTATTGATGTGAAAAAAGTTGCGGTTGCTAGGGTGTGTTCTGAGTGTTTTTTAGTGTGTTGCTATCTGGTTTCTTGGGTGTTCTTTGTGGTTGCTATGCGGCTAATAGGGTGACTGTTCTGTGTGGTTGCTAGGGATTTGCAATGCAGTTGCTATGCTGTTCCATGTGGTTGCCAGGGTTTTGCTGTACGGTTGCAAGGGCATTGCTATTTGGTTGCTAGGGTCTTCTGTGTGGTTGTTATATGGTTTCGGGGGTATTGTGTATGGTTGCTAGGGCATTACTATCTGGTTACTAGCGTCTTCTGGGTGGTTGCGAGGTAGTTGCTATATGGTTGCAAGGGTGTTTTTTGTGGTTGCTAGGGTGTTGCTGTACGGTTGCTAGGGTGTTGCTATGTAGTTACTAGGGTCTTCTGGGTGGTTGTTAGGTGGTTGCGAGGGTGTTGTGTATGGTTGCTAGGGCATTGCTATCTGGTTACTAGCGTCTTCTGGGTGGTTGCGAGGTAGTTGCTATATGGTTGCTAGGGTGTTCTGTGTGGTTGCCAGGGTTTGGTTATACGTTGCTAGGGCATTCCTATGTGTTTGCTAGCGTCTTCTGGGTGGTTGTTAGGGTGTTGCTATATGGTTGCTAGGGCATTGATATGTGGTTGCTAGGGTCTTCTGGGTGGTTGTCAGGTGGTCGTGAGGGTGTAGTGTATGGTTGCTAGGGCATTGCTATCTGGTTACTAGCGTCTTCTGGGTGGTTGCGAGCTAGTTGCTATATGGTTGCTAGGGTGTTGCTATTCAGTTTCTAGGGTGTTCTGTGTGGTTGCCAGGGTTTTGTTATACGGTTGCTAGGGCATTCCTATGTGTTTGCTAGCGTCTTCTGGGTGGTTGTTAGGTGGTTGCGAGGGTGTTGCTATATGGTTGCAAGGGCATTGCTATTTGGTTGCTAGGGTCTTCTGGGTGGTTGTTATATGGTTTCGGGGGTATTGTGTATGGTTGCTAGGGCATTACTATCTGGTTACTAGCGTCTTCTGGGTGGTTGCGAGGTAGTTGCTATATGGTTGCTAGGGTGTTGCTATTCAGTTTCTAGGGTGTTCTGTGTGGTTTCCAGGGTTTTGTTATACGGTTGCTAGGGCATTCCTATGTGTTTGCTAGCGTCTTCTGGGTGGTTGTTAGGTGGTTGCGAGGGTGTTGCTATATGGTTGCAAGGGCATTGCTATTTGGTTGCTAGGGTCTTCTGGGTAGTTGTTATATGGTTTCGGGGGTATTGTGTATGGTTGCTAGGGCATTACTATCTGGTTACTAGCGTCTTCTGGGTGGTTGCGAGGTAGTTGCTATATGGTTGCAAGGGTGTTTTTTGTGGTTGCTAGGGTGTTGCTGTACGGTTGCTAGGGTGTTGCTATGTAGTTACTAGGGTCTTCTGGGTGGTTGTTAGGTGGTTGCGAGGGTGTTGTGTATGGTTGCTAGGGCATTGCTATCTGGTTACTAGCGTCTTCTGGGTGGTTGCGAGGTTGTTGCTATATGGTTGCTAAGGTGTTGCTATTCAGTTTCTAGGGTGTTCTGTGTGGTTGCCAGGGTTTTGTTATACGGTTGCTAGGGCATTCCTATCTGTTTGCTAGCGTCTTCTGGGTGGTTGTTAGGGTGTTGCTATATGGTTGCTAGGGCATTGATATGTGGTTGCTAGTGTCTTCTGGGTGGTTGTCAGGTGGTCGTGAGGGTGTAGTGTATGGTTGCTAGGGCATTGCTATCTGGTTTCTAGCGTCTTCTGGGTGGTTGCGAGGTAGTTGCTATATGGTTGCTAGGGTGTTGCTATTCAGTTTCTAGGGTGTTCTGTGTGGTTACCAGGGTTTTGTTATACGGTTGCTAGGGCATTCCTATGTGTTTGCTAGCGTCTTCTGGGTGGTTGTTAGGTGGTTGCGAGGGTGTTGCTATATGGTTGCTAGGGCATTGATATGTGGTTGCTAGTGTCTTCTGGGTGGTTGTCAGGTGGTCATGAGGGTGTAGTGTATGGTTGCTAGGAATTTTCTTCCTGTCTGGCGTGTGAGGCACATTTAACACTGCAGAACGACACAAACGCTCAACTTTAAAACTTACTGACACTATGAGCACCAGTATTGTGATGATTGACTTAACAAACTCCATTCACTCCATTATTCACGCGTTTTAGAACGTTTTTCTGTGGTTTTCAACGTTGACTAAGGGGTAAGTCTGCTCACTTCAGTTTAGGTGTGTCTTTACCTGGTTGTTGATCAGCGATTATTGGTTACTGGAATTCAGGGAATCAGTTTTTTGATAGCATATCAAACAGATACTCGTTTCTACGGCAACGAGGGTTTGTAGCATAAGCAGTGATAGAGTTTGATAAACAGGACAGCGCTGTTGTGTTTATGATTGTTCCAGGGAGCTTATGTGTCGTCGCCCCCTTCATTATTTAATCCAAACACATGAACAGCATGAGTGTCTGTCCTCTCACACACACACACGTGAACTTTATCAAGCTCTGACTGTTTCCACATGCTTTAGATTGTGTTCTCCTGTACATGTGCTTCATCACGAACCCTGACCCAGGATCAGCTTCCCTTCTCATCATGTCTATATGCTTCTTCTGCCTAAAACAGATTTTTTTTGTTTTCATAAACAAATTTCATTATATTATATGATGTCATATTTTGTATTATATGTCATGTGAAGAATTTTACACTTCCAGTATTAAATCAGTGCATAAGCATAACATTTGAACATATCATCACTGTTTAAGAGTCGCAACATTTCAATCTAATGCACTGGAAAAAAATAAAAAATTATTTCTTTATATTATTTTTTTCTTGTTTTCCAGTACAAATATGTAAATATTCTTAAATTAAGATACATATATTCGAGAAGCAAAATGTCTAGTGTATTACATGTCATTAAATATATATATATATTTGTTCATGAGGATGAAAGAGGAAGAGAGGAGATGCTGGATGACAGGATTTTGTTTGAATATGAAATTAATGTATGAAATCCAAATTTTAGAAAATGATGTGACATAATTAATCTGGTTCATTTTTTTTATTTTTGTGGCTAGTAGAAGTTCTGAATGGCCGGTAACTTAAAATTTTTGTAGCCAAATTGGCCGGTGAGTGAAAGTTAATTTTTGTGAGTACGTGTGTGTGCGTGTGCGTGTGTGAGAGTGTGCGAGTAAGTAAGTGTGTGTGTGCGAGTGAGTGTGTGTGTGTGTGTGTGAGAGCGATTGTATGTGTGTGTGTGTGTGTGTGTGAGAGCGATTGTATGTGTGTATGTGTGTGTGTATGTGTGTGTGTGTGTGTGTGTGAGCGATTGTATGTGTGTGTATGTGTGAGTGTCTCTGTGTGTGTGTGTGTCTGTGTGTGAGAGTGTGCGAGTGAGTGAGTGAGTGAGAGAGTGAATGTGTGTGTGTGTGTGTGTGAGCGATTGTATGTGTGTGTGTGTGAGCGATTGTATGTGTGTTTGTGTGAGTGTCTGTGTGTGTCTCTGTGTGTGTATGTGTGTGTGTGAGTGTGTGCACGAGTGAGTGAGTGAGTGTGTGTGTGTGAGTGTTCGAGTGAGAGTGTGTGTGTGTGTGTGTGTGTGAGCGATTGTATGTATGTGTGAGTGAGTGTGTGTATGTGTGTGAGTGTCTCTGTGTGTGTGTGTGTGTGTGTGTGTGTGTGTGTGTGTGAGTGAGTGTGTGTATGTGTGTGAGTGTCTCTGTGTGTGTGTGTGTGTGTGTGTGTGTGTGTGTGTGAGTGTCTCTGTGTGTGTGTGTGTGTGTGTGTGTGTGTGTGTGAGTGTGTGTATGTGTGTGAGTGTCTCTGTGTGTGTGTGTGTGTGTGTGTGTGTGTGTGAGTGTCTATCTGTGTGTGTGTGTGTTTGCACCTGTCTGTCCTGTTCTCTCCTGATGGGTGATTCCTCCGTGTCTTTGTAATGTTACTCTCATCATGTTACGAACACTTGCCGTCTAACGTGTGTCCACGAACAAAACCTGATGCAGAGAGAGATGTAGTTTTACACACACAGCTGCTGTGAGTGTGTGTGTGACAACTGTTCAAACTCCAGAAGACGAGACGTCTTCACCTCCGCGTCGCTGCTCAACAACTGCACACAATCATGCCGACCAAGAACATGATTTTAAGGATATCTTTGTGTGTTATGTGCCTTTCTACTGCAAATCTTCACGATATGTTACTTTGTAATTATTTGTGAAGGTTACTAGCAACTTCTGAGTGGAAATTGTTTCCACATCATTTTTTCTTGGCATAAAGTCCTAATATAATGTAATTAATATAATCTGGAAGTGACAAAACATGCTTTATTACTGTTTTATGTGTAATATTGATTAATAAGTGAAGGGACTTGCTGTAAATTATATGACAATATAGCAAAAAAAGATGTTCTTCCTCAGTGTTTGTGCTGAAAACATTAAGAATGAAGACCAGTGGAGTCAGAAATATCCACTTAATTCATGAAAACAAGAGGATTTTTCTGAACCCTGTGTCAGATATTTGAACCAGATATTGTTTTCCATTTGAATTAAGATTTTTTAATTTTTTTCCATTTGAATTAAGATTATTTTTCTTTTTTTCCATTTGAATTAAGATTTTTTTCCTGTTTTCTATTTGAATTAAGATTATTTTTCATTTTTCCATTTGAATTAATATAATTTTTTTTTGTTTTCCATTTGAATTAAGATTATTTTTCTTTTTTTCCATTTGAATTAAAATTATTTTCTTTTTTTCCATTTGAATTAAGATTATTTTTCTTTTTTTCCATTTGAATTAAGATTTTTTTCCTATTTTCCATTTGAATTAAGATTATTTATTTTTTTCCATTTGAATTAATATAATTTTTCTTGTTTTCCATTTGAATTAAGATTATTTTCCTGTTTTCCATTTGAATTAAGATTATTTTTCTTTTTATTTTGTTATTTTGCTTCTCATGTAAAATGAGAATGAGAAAATGAGTAAATTTCACAAATAATTACAAAGAATCGAAAAGTAACACTAAATTAAATGTGAACTTTTGAAGTAGACTAAAATAGAATTAAAAATGCATCTTCATTTAAGAATGATACTGGGCAAAAAAAATCACAAATAGTGATAACAAACGTGATTTTTGCAGGGAAATATTCCCCTTCGAGGCATTGAAAGGTCAATGAAGGGGTCAATTATCCACCTCAGCACGAATCGCAACATATTTCCCCTTTTTCTTCTCTTTCTTGTCCACCTTCTGTGTGTTTTTCAGGTGCTGGATTGGTGTCACCATGTCCCGGAGCTGAATATCGTGTTGACGGACATCTCTAGAAACCCTCAATCATTTTTTACACATCACTTTAACAACTGAAGGCACGGCCTTTCACAGAAGACCCGGCAGAGAATAGAAAGAAAGAGAACGAGGTTTTCAAAAGAGAAACGGGATCCCTGCGCTCCACAAAAGGGGCTTTGCTTAAAGGTATCATTATTCCTGGAGAAAGAGACGAGCTTCAGCGTCGCAGCCCGAGGACAAACACACAGACACACACACACACACACCACAAGAAAGTGTGTATGGGCCGGATCGGGACACATGTCCCAGATGGGACGCCCCGCTTTGGTGTGTCATCAGATTTCAGATTCGGCATTGTACTGTACGTGGGCGAGAAGATGAAAGATTTAAGAGACATGCCGTTCAGTTTGAAGGGTGTTAGAGATGCTTTATTGATGAATGGTTTTGGAAGATAAAGCTGATCAAATGGCTTCTGCTTCTGTCACACTTTTATAGAGCGAGTTATCAGTTTATGTGGCCGGTTTGATGTGGTGGACATTATTTTAGGCTAGTGTAATATGTGCATACAAGGCAGAGTCTTCTGCTGCATTTGTTTGATCAAAAATGCTGTAAAAATAGTGAAAAGTTCTTAAAATTGAAAGTGTGAATATCTAGTAAAGTGTAATTTATTCCTGTGATCAAAGCTGTATTTCAGCATCATTACTCCAGTCTTCAGTGTCACATGATCCTTCAGAAATCAGGAGAATATGATGATCTGATGCTCAAGAAACATTTATGATTATTATCAGTGTTAAATATAGTTGAAACTGTTGTGATATATTTCATATTTCAGGATTATCTGATGAAAGTTCATACGAACAGCATTTATTTGAAATAGTACCATTATAAATATCTTTACTGTCACTTTTCATTATGAATAAAAGTATTAATTTCTTTAAAATGTCTTTAACTATAGTTTTATGCACAGCACACAGTACAAAGCAGCAGAACTAGCCCTAATAACATGACTTTAATCATGTAAAGCCCAGCTTGTTTAATAGCAGTCGATGTTATGATAATAATTACTGCATTGTGGCATAATGGTGATTGCAAAAGATATTGATTTTGATTCATCCTTTCATAATTCCAATTGAGCAAACCAGTGGCGCTTCCAGAAATTGTTCACGGGGCCAGATGGGGCCACTATAAATCTTGGCACACCAAAACTATAAACCATAATTTCAGAAATGTATTCTACTGTTGTAGTAAACCAGCCTGTAGAAAACTATCAGAAAGACTTAAGGAAACTTCTACTGATATACTTTGGTTTATTGTGTTATATTTAATGTTACTAATGATATTAGTAGGGCCCTACTAACATATATTATATTATGTATAATGATATATACTATATAGATATGATATAAGGGCCCTTGCCCCGCGGCAAATTTCCAGATACTTACATAATTGTGATGAATTTAATCATTTCTAAGTTATTATTTTGCAGTGTAAGATTACAGTTAACACCTTTAAATATTACATAAATGTATTATGAATTTTTAATAAACTTAATGAGTGTATAAATCAGCAGCAAAAAGTAATTCTTGAAAAAAATCTGCACAGTAATTTTATAAAATATGTTAATAAAAACAAATTACTATTAGTTCTCAAATTAGTTATAAAATTCAATCAGGTAATCATACATTTCACAATTTTATATTTATATATTAATGTCAAGAATTCAGAAGTGCATATATAGGCTACACTACAAAGAAATAATATACAATTAAATTATGCTTATTTTAAATGTATTGAGCAGGCTAGGTATAACAAAATATATTGGCTTTTAATAATATTTCAGTGCGCAAACCCGTGATAACATGAAAACAGCGCACACCGCGTGCATGCGCATCGCGGGTGCAGAATGATGGACATGGAGTCACAGTGCGCAGCTGCAGAAGTGCGCATTTAAAAGTTCACGTCATAAAGCGAACAAATGTCGAGCGCACAAATCCTAGTGCGATTTGTTCCTTTGTTTCACAGTTTTATATTTCAGTTATTGTGCGTTTGATGCCGATTCATAGTCCTTGTGATGTGTGTGATCTAACAACCACACGGTGGTGAGTCGTTTAAAAACAGCAACAAACTCCAACAAAATAAAGTAATTTTATGCAAATCTACAGCCTTTTATCTACAGATCATGCATTATAATGTGAATATATCATACTGGAGAGAGTTTTACCGTGCATTCAAGAGGCGCGCGCGCTGTTTGAATATGAATGGAGAATGATTGACAGCCGCAGAGGAGGGAAAACGAGTTTCCGTATACTTTAATGACGTAAATAGACTTATGTCCCTCACATTAAGCTATGGAATGACTTCAGATGACTT
>CM060625.1:23453536-23483536 GCA_030578275.1 Meda fulgida
ATTTTTCACAGCTTGTCACAATGCATTATGGGATCGTCTTTGAGGCTGTTTACACCTGGCCACTTCATGCGTTTCCTCAGATCGGATAGCTATCTGATTTATCAAAACGATTCCATTTACACCTGGTTATATAAATGTGTTTTTGCAAAACGGATATAAATCCGATCTTCAATTCCCGCGCTATATGCAGATTTAACGGAGTGCACGTCACCGAAAGCAACAGATATGAGCTGCATTTTATTGATCAGCTAAAATTTCAAAATCAAAGACCGCAGTAAGAGAGAGCGGCAACAGCCCTGGTAAGATCATTTCGTTTCTTTACTTTTAATGAAGATGATCGTGTGTTACCACCTTACTTTCACAGTGATTTGCGATAGTTTCCGCGTTGGCTTGATGAATAGATGATGAATCTGCGTGATGCTGTTGCTGTAGCGTCGTCATATCTGACTATAACACGATATATAGCCTATAACACGCTCTCACACGTTTATTATTATTATTTTTTTAGCATTTTTGGGAGGAGTAAATTTTACATATGTGGTTTCAACATCCAGATGCATTCACACTTGTCCAGTTTCATCTGGATTGCGTCTCAGATCTCAAAGTGGTTTTAGCGATCGGATTCAAATCCGTCTCGAATTCATGGTCTTTTCAGTTTCAGTTTGTCTTTATTTGATAGGGACAAAGCATGTTAATGAACTTTTGTACAGAATACACAATATAAACAAGCCGGATTATAGCAACATTGCTAATTTATGTCCGTGATCCCTATAGGTACACAAGAACAGATACTCAACTATACACACAACACCACAACAACAAAACAATACCCAAAACACATTACTATAATTACTAAGAAAAATGTTTACACACCTGATTTGTCATGAGCCACTTCTTTAGATGTTCTTTAAAAGTGTGATAAGTATTCCTGGTGCCTTAAAATAGAGTAAAATTGAGTTCATTACAACTAAAAATGTCACTACAAACCAACAAATCAAAGCATGTCCGCATCTAAACACATCACCTTGTTGTACTTTCTAATTATAATTGTAGAGTTCAGAATATAAGTTATCTGGGTCTTTTAAAATGCTAATAAGTTAATAATATTTGCATGTTCTTCTTGCATTTACACATGATTGTGAATCTGGCACATGTGTTTTTATGACATCTGGCTTATTTGGTTGTTTATTTTAATTCCTAAAATAGATTTCTATTTGGCCTCATATCAGGTTTCTCTCCAGCAGCGTTTGTTCTTTTTTTTGTTTTTGTTTCCTGAAATATTTGGAGTAACTGTAGCCTTTGTTCTGCTTCAAGTACTTTACAGTAATTAGTTCAGGATAAATAGGTATTTGGACTGTATTTCTAATGAGGCTTTGGGTAAAACGAGCTCAGCTTTAGAAAGATAAACACAGATGGTTCGTCTGTAGTGCGGCGCATTTCTGTGTTTGCAACTACACTTCACAATAGAAAGACTCGATATACGCATATATATATATATATATAGACACACACACACACACACAGTCAAACCAAACATTATTCAGACACCAGATATAATTTGTGATATTTTTTTACTAGTGTGTGAGGACACTATAGTTCATTTATGTAAGTGAGGAGAGCAAAATAAAGTAAACTGTGACATATTACACACAAAAATTATTCATACAGCGACTACCAGTAACATATATAAAAATTTGGGAGCAAATATTATTCCGACACTTTGAGCTGATCATGTTTTGCAAAAAATGACGAAATACAATATTGTATTTCGTCATTTTTTGCATTGCGGTGCTTTGCTTGTATTCTGCACATTTTGGGAAATTATACATTGTGATAAGTAAACATTAATAAATATACATAGAAAGTTATTCAACTATTTGTACTGTAGAAATACTGTAAGTAGCATGAGAGGATCGTCTTTTTTCTGTGAACCCACAGGACTCGTACGCTAGTTTCCACAGTTTCAGAGCCTGTCAGTCAGTGGTCAGGTATGATTGACATGTGTCCGTGACCCCGGGGTCAAGCTGATGTAGGTGAGTCATGCGTGTGCTGTGACCTCTGACCCCTGCAGGCTCTATGACTCAGGTTACTGTGATTCAAAAGAATAAAGTAGCGTAGCGTACTACCCACTGGAGAAACTGTATACAACAATATATATATATCTGTCAGTCCTGTAGTTTACTGTAGTATTTTAGTTCATTGATTCAATGATTGTGCAAACATTACCATCTAGTGGCTGTGACTGGAATTGCAAGTTCCTTTGCACTTGGTAAATATTGAAAATCATAAATGTTTCTTGAGCATCAGATCATCATATTCTCCTGATTTCTGAAGGATCATGTGACACTGAAGACTGGAGTAATGATGCTGAAATACAGCTTTGATCACAAGAATAAATTACACTTTACTAGATATTCACATAGAAAACTGTGGTTTACATTATAAGAATGTCTTACTATTTTTACTGTATTTTGTAACAAATAAATGAACTTAGTGAGCGACGTAAAAATCTATATGATGAAAAAAATCCTAGTTTAAAATGCACATACCATCAAGAAATAGCATCTCTGTTTTCATGTTCATTTAGATGAAATGACTTTGATTTGATGGTTTAGCAGAAACATGCCATTTTGCCCTCAAGTCCTGAGAAATGTGTTGATTATAGTACAGGTATATTAAATCCCTGCATATGCAGTGCATCATGTCATGGTTTTGGAAGTAATAAAAATGGGTGTCGGATAATTAAATCTCTTTTTTTTCAGTAGGGATCTGAGTAAAATAGCAGAACAAAGACAAACAACGACATGAAAAGTACAAATGTGGAAAGGTAAACAAGGACTGAGCTAAAACACTGATCAAACCTCTTTAAAAAAACATATAGATGTCAGAATTTATCTTCTTTTTTTACACGTTATATAAGCGTTTCCTGACGCATGTTCATGTCGTGTGGCGTCTAGGGGTGACGGAGAAATGCTTGTCATATTCATCTCCAGCCCGAAGCAAAACCTGCCACACACACACACACACACACACACACACACACACCCCGACCGCCCTTCTGTACCCAACAGCCATTCGGGACGTTAAGAAGTGTGTGTGTGTGTGGATGGGGAACGATGCCACACGGATGACTGACCCTCTGGAAACATTAACCTGTTAACTGTCTGTGGCGCTTTTTTCCCTTTCACATATTTTAGTAATCAATTAATCACTCATAATTCATCCTCTAATAGCCATTTTGAAGTTGGACATGCAAATGGTACTTTAAAGTTGGGAAGTATTGCTCATCTTTTCTTCCCTATTGTGTAACGCTTCTCAAACAATAACAAATGTGGGCGGGGCTTGATCGTGTCTGTGGGGAGTTGATTGGATGGTTGTGGTTTGCTATTGGCTGATCTCATGTGAGTGACAGGTTATAGCCCCGCCCACATCATCAGAAGAGATGAGGTGACGCTGCTTGATTAAAGATTATGAGGCACATGAATTTAAAGTCCCTCTGTGTTGTAAATCCAGCTTTTAATGTTGTTTATGTGTCTATATGGTGTTTTTAATGTGCTTTAAGACAATCATGTGTGAGTTCATAAGTCGACAGCATTGCTGAGTATTTTCTGCTTAAACTGCAGTGAACCAAAGACAGTCTCAAAAACACGCTTTGAAATCGCTGGTGTTTCTGACGTCACAAACGACCTTGTAACCAATCAGATCAACGTGTGATCGTCAACCAGTGGATCTCGGAGTGAGTGGAGGCGGGGCTCATTTGCATATTCATAGAACCACGCATACTAAATGACGCCAGGGTGTCGAGTTACATTCAAGCTATTTTAAGGCATGGAGGAATTTTTATAGCCAAGATTTAGCGTGTATTGTTTGGGGATAGCAGCCGAATGTCTGTCCAGTGTTGTGGTGTGATGATGAAAGCGTGCGATGCTGTGGATCCTGAAGGCCTTTTGCTACAGCTGTCATTGACAGATTTGTCAAGTTAATTAAAGCCATGTTGTTCATTACTGACTCGATCGATCTCCTGTGTTCACTTTCTCTCTTCCCTCATGGAAGCGGCATCTCTCTGGCCTTCTGTATGGAAATCTCTGAATTCAAACAAACAATTGAAGAACAAGATGGCAGCGACAAAGCCTGTATTTTACACTCGGCTACTCAAGTCTTCTGTGTTTTCTGGCACTAAAGACTTGTTTTGCCGTGATACGCCCTCAGGGAAGGACAAGTAGCATGTGTTACAATCGTACAATCAATATAATGCGTCCTTGCTGTATTTATTCATAAAAACACAAGCACATCCATTGAAGAGCGGCTATAGTTTGTCCATGACTCTTCAGGTACTCTGTGATCGATCATTAGGATATTTCAGGTGCTCCATACACTAAAGAATCAATGCAATCACACAAAACGATAATTCAGATGCAACATTCATCACGAGTCCACAATTAGAGTGATCATCCTCCGTTCACTTAGAGAAGTCATTGACACATATTGATTAATGCACTACAGCAACACTGTTTCTCTTAACTACTCATTGCTTTCTATTGAATGCTCAGATGAAGTTGCATTGAAATAGCATGCATCAGTGAACGTCAAAGGACCATCTCTAGTGATAAGACATGATACGAGTGCCATATCAACATTTATGAGGGAACATACTTATGATCAACCACAGTTAATGCAAACTATACACTCTTAGAAGAAAAGGTTCTCTATGGAACCTTTAAAGGTTCCGTCAGGCGCTTCATTTAGAGAACCTTTTCACAGCATCATTTTTCAAAATTGAAATAATCTGTTAAACTCGAAAGCATTATGCGATGATTTAAGACATTTCTATGGAAGCTTGTTTCCGTCACAGAATAAAAAATCAAAAAGTTAATTGCGACTTTTTATCTCACAATTCTGAATTTTTATCTCACAATTGCGAGTTTAAATCAGAATTGCATGATATAAAGTCCAAATGCATGTTATAAAGTCATAATTGCGTGATAGTCATAATTGTGAGATATAAAGTCATAATTGTGAGATAAAAAGTTGCAATTGTGAGATATAAAGTCATAATTGTGAGATATAAAGTCATACTTGCGTGATATAAAGTCATAATTGCGTGATATAGTCATAATTGTGAGATATAAAGTCATAATTGCGTGATATAAAGTCATAATTTCGTGATATAGTCAAAATTGCGTGATATAAAGTCATAATTGCGTGATATAAAGTCAGAAATGTGTGATATAAAGTCATAATTGTGAGATAAAAAGTTGCAATTGTAAGATATAAAGTCATGATTGTGAGATATAAAGTCATAATTGCGTGATATAGTCATAATTGTGAGATATAAAGTCAAAATTGCGTGATATAAAGTCATAATTGCGTGATATAAAGTCATAATTGCGTGATATAAAGTCAGAATTGCGTGATATAAAGTCATAATTGCGTGATATAGTCAAAATTGCGTGATATAAAGTCATAATTGCGTGATATAGTCATAATTGCGTGATATAGTCATAATTGCGTGTTATAAAGTCATTGTTAGAAATAAACAAAGAAATAAATTGCAATTGCGACTTTATATCACGCAATTCTGACTGTATAACTCGAAATTGTGATAAAAATTCGCAATAGTCTTTTAAAATGATTTATACTGAGACAGAAACAAGCTTCCATACATTTCCCGTTATATAGAACCTGTTTTGCATTAATATTTGTTCTATATAGAACGGTTTAAAAAATGAAACCCCGTGATTGATCGAGCATGCGGGAGTGTTCGTGTAAAACCACTAGATTTTGCTGTGCATCTGCCAGGATGTTGTGTGTGGCAGAAGAGCTCGTCTCTCCACATTAAGACGTTTGAGCGATAGTAAAGCGATTGTTCCCTTTGCAACATTTGTGTGTCGTCAGAGGGAGTCAGATGGAAAGGAGCAGTGTGTGTGCATCAGTCAGACGGCACACACACACTCCTCCGCTGACGTCTGAGCATCTCTGGATGTATTTGAGCCCATGAGCTGATCTGAACCGAACACGCCGTATTAGTGAGAGGTTAGTTTGCATGTTAATTTTTTACTGTAATAAGTTTTAGATATCACTGTATTGTTGCTCGGATTATGTGACTGTTTTGATCAATGTGTTGATAGACTCTTAAAAATAAAGGTCCCAAAAGTGATGTGACGTTTTCTTAGTGTGATGAACATTTTAATCAACCTTTTTCCACTATAAAGAAAAGATTCCTTGGATGTTAACTCTTTCCCTGCCAGCGTTTTTGTATTTTTATATTAAAAGTTCCCAGCCAGTGGCAGCATTTGTACCATTTTTCTCAAAAATGATCCTCAACTCTTAAATTGTGGGAAAGTTTCATTAAAAAAAGCAACGTTTTGAACAAAAAGCAGAGAAAATCACGTTTTTGTCGAAGACTACAACTGGATCAGATCCATTAATACTCCCAAAGCTTCATGGATTTAATATTTCATTCAGTAACATTAGGCAGTTTTGTTAATGTTTGATGATTGAGATATTTGACGTGTACGTCAGCAATTCTGCTTCTTCTTCACCTGTGTTTTGATCAGGAGATTCTACATAGCGCCCCCTATCGTACAACAGTGAAAACATCAGTCAATGGCAGGGAAAGAGTTAAAGCGATGCCAATAAAGATCCTTTATTTTTAAGAGTGTATTTTATTTAGATTGGATGTTTTCAGGTTACTCAAAGCTAATGAAAGTGTCTTAATATTAGAAGTTTACAATCATAATTTTGCAGTATTTATTAGAAATTTTGTTTTTTTCAAGATAAAATGCGTGGAGTTTTTGGAAAGGCTGAGACATGCTGGTATTCGTGGGAAAATGTTCATTATTTGTCCCAGAATATGATGTGTTCTCAGAACATCCACACAGACAGCGAATATATTAATATTTAAATGTTAAACTACATTTTTTCAGTGACTTAAAGAGCTAAATTAAGACACAATGATGTGTTTTTTTAACTTCAGCAGTCACTCCTCTCCCGTGTTCAATGTCAGTCTGAGTTAAAGTGTAATTTCGCAGATTTTCAGCCCGCTTTGTTTTGCTACAATGTTGGTACTAGTATATGTAAATGAACCATGCTAGCTCCAGGGGTTTTGTGAACTTCAGGGTTCGCCGAACAGTGATTGTACGAGTAGTTTATCACTGAAACAGCATTATGGTATAATGAAACAGCTTTCGACACCATGTTTTGACTATAAGTTTACTTAGAAGTATTTCCTACTACAGCAAGGTGGTATTTGACTCTGGCTAAGCGTATATAGCAGACTGGTGGGAGTGGCCTTGGACGGCACCATGGCCAGTGCATTATGGGAGTTGAAGTTTTCCTACATATTTGGCAAAAGGGCCTTTTTTTTCTCTGCTTTCTCTACCGATTATAAAAAAAGTTTCACCTTTATACTGTATAGGCAGCCACGTTTTTTTGAAAGTCGATTTTGCGGTGAAAAACCATTTTAAATTCATTCAGGTTGTGGCCACAATTTCTTATATCAAATTATAAAACATTTCTGTTACATAATAGAGCTGAAACTCTGAAACAAAAAAGTTACATGATTTCTGGGCAACAATCTTGAATATTTCTTTTAATAATGGCCATAAATTGTTAAAGTCCCCCTGTGGTGAACTTTGAACTGAGGTGACGCTGCTTGATTAAAGATTATGAGGCACATGAATTTAAAGTCCCTCTGGTTAAATCCAGCTTTTAATGTTGTTTATGTATATGTGGTGTTTTTAATGTGCTTTAAGATAAAGCATGTGTAAGTTCATAAGTCGACAGCATTGCTGAGTATTTTCTGCTTAAAACTGCAGTGAACCAAAGACAGTCTCAAAAACACGCTTTGAAATCGCTGGTGTTTCTGACGTCACAAACGACCTTGTAACCAATCAGATCAACGTGTGATCGTCAACCAGTGGATCTCTGAGTGAGTGGAGGCGGGGCTTGTTTGCATATTCATAGAAAAAAAAACATTTAAATACTTTATTTTGGTAATCAAAGATGAGATTTATGGGATAAAATGATTGACTATACATGTTTATCAGGAGTGCCCCATTGAGAGTGCTTAGAAGTTGATTGGGATGAAATATAGATTTATTTACATGCCTCAAATTGGCATAATTTAGTGGCGACACTACATAACTGATATTGTCTACATGTTGAGCACACAGTGGTGTAGTTCTGTCGTTCGGTGTGGTTATTCTTTAGAAACGTGACAAATGTTTTGACTCATTCAAGGTAAAGCGCCTGTGACGTTTTAGCACTTCCTCATGCTCTCAGGCACACATCAGTCTCCACCGCTTTGCTACTACTATTAGTTGGTTAAATTGAAGCCGTGGGAGGGCTGAAAGAGCACCAGGTAGTGTTCGACGCTGAAGCGTGATCCGATCGGTGTCGGTAAGCTTTTATCTGTGCAGGCGTTTGTCTCTGAGGAGTCTCTTCACACATGGATGCTTATTTTAAAAGCTGCTGTCCAGTTTACCGAGAGTTTACCGATGGGACTCCTTCATGACCCTTATATGTGCTGAAAGACTTTGACTGAATGAATGAGGCATTTTTATAGTGCGTTTCATATGTACTACTGTACACCCAAAGCCATGGGCGTCGGAAGCGTGGGTGGGTCCTCCCCCAGAAAAATATTACTGGAGTAAATGTATTCTTTTAATGTATTCTGGTGCCTTTACAAGTAAAAACAAGTAAACTAAACTCAGCTTCACGTCGGCCTGTTCTTTGCCTCCGTCGTGCATTAAATGCACGGCTATCCATGGATTATCCCGCTGATATAATCCCGCTGGTCATTTGTCAGCATTGACAACTTAAAGCTGTTATTGGTGTTTGCAACGCAATACTTGACTGGAAAGGTACAACGTGCGGTGGTTTTCATGTGTTGCGGCTCGTTGAGAAATATAATGCAGAGATTTCAGCGTAAATGGAGTTTAATTAATTAGGGCATTCCTCAAGTGGAATGGATGTGACTGACGGCGGGGGGTAGATGGTACTCTCCAATGGGGGGGGGGGGATTTTAACTCATTTGCGGCATAACTAGTCGATCGCGAGTGGCTCAACAGGTAGATCTATAGATAAACTCATCTTTCAGGCATTTGACCGAACAGGTTGACATTTCAGCGTGAGAAATTGGGGGTGTGGCGTGTGAGTGTGTGAAACCACTCAAATGCTGTTACAATCATGTCTCTCCTCAACAACCACCAGTGTGAGCATCCCCTTGGATAATGCGACGGCACACACACACACACACACACACACCAGCTATAGTGTCTGGCTGAGCCCCGCCCACAACATTTGAGTTCGGGTAGTTCGGTCTGGACTTGATCCGTTGTGAAGCAACTATCCTCGAACCAAAGCTGTTCGGACCAATCACATTGTCAGGGCGGGCTTTATACGATGATGGACAGATGATCAACAGTAACGTCATCATCACGTCACCAAAGAGCGCTTGGGTTGAATTACCGTAGTTTACAACAGAGACGACTCCCGCTGGAGAATCGAGATGTGTAGATTCAGCCATCGCGTCTGTTATAGAAGATGTAACATCCCGACCGCATTAGTCTAAACTAGCTTATATTATAGGGTGACCGAACGTCCTGTCCGGGCCGTCCTGGCTGTTTTTTATAAAGTGATAATGTCCTGGTTTTCAAAACACTGCTGGGAAAGATCAGCTCTACAGCAACATATAGATGGGCAAACAAGGAGGATGAGGAAGAAAAACAGGATAAAGAGGGAGAAGAAAAATAAAGATATAAATATATTTTGTTAGTTAGTTTTTGTAAGTTTGTGAGAGCTATTTTTGTTCAATTTGGAGGTATTTATTTTAGTTATTTATTATTTATTTATTTTCCTAATACAGAAGAGACATTATCTCTATCATTATTTCAGTCATTATTTTTGAAGTCCGTCATAATTAAACATGTGGAGTAACCTCTGAGAAGCCGATCTGAATTTGTCTTTGGTTATAGATAGTATTTTGTAATTGTAATATAACAACTTTATATTTGGAGGAGGCATAGCTTACTTTAAATGTCGTGAAATTAATAAGGCATCTTTGAGTAAACTTCGAGTATCATTTGAGGATCTCATTCCCGGTGTTCGGTAATCAAATTATGGTCACCCTATTATGTTAAATAACTGGGACGCACATCGAACATTCTGAAATGTTTTTTTATTTCACCATTTTGATTCTCCTAATCTCGCGAGAGTACCGGGATCTCAAACATTCAATATAGACGACAGCGCAATCATTTTAAAGAGGAATGGAGAACCGCGATCAAGGCATTTGTCGATCGGAAAGATGAATGAAGAACGTGCGACACTTACTCCGTTGCTCTGATTGGTTGTTGGTCTATCCAATTGAGCTGATCATGTTTTCTTCAGTTTTTTTCTGTAACTGCTAATGCTCTTTTACACACAGACTGAACAACATGAAGCATTGCTTGGTCACTGGTTGAGCTAAACTGGTATTATCTAATTGTGTAGTTAAATTTACCAGCTGACAGATATTCAACATAATTCATGTGTGAGAGTCTAACAGAAGGACGGACAAAACCAGTGACATATCAACTGATTCTTGTCATATTTTATTACTATTTTCTAAACTAAAGCGAATAAAACTGATAATGTGAGAAATGTTGAAGCTGTCTGAATATATTTTGGTTTGAGTGTATATATATATATCCTCCATTGACATTAGTCATCTTATCAGTCAGGATGAACAAGCTGTGGGCAATTGAAAGTGACAGTAGTGTATAGAAAATCGATGGAGCGTGTGCATCAGCCGGCAGTGGAGTCGGTGTGTGTGTGTGTGTGTGTGTGTGTGTGTCAGACTCAGTGTTGAATGATGCTGACTGTAAGTGTACAGTAGTAAGTGAAGCTCGTCACTGTTGGATTAGAGCAGAGCTGGAGCCGCTCGTATTTAAACCCAGCCATAAGTACACACACACACACACAAACACACACACACACACTGCTCATGTCAACAGATTTCCCTGCAAACACCACCGGCTCACACACACAGACGCAGAACGGCAGGTAAACTCTTCACATTCATTCTCACGGACTATTGAAATATGCTCTGTAGATTTAATTTAACATTTTATTTGTTCATGGGCGTTATATTCGATGTAAAGTACAGATGATTTTAGTCATTATTTTGAACAATTTGAGTTGAAAATGTCGTCACAAACTTATTGTGTGATTATGTCTGTGTTTGTTCACTTTACATTTATTCTGTTTAATAAGGAACAATTTCTGTAGATAATATTTTTATTCACCTTTATCATGTATTTAAACATTATTTTGGTAACCAAAAATCACTTTATATTAGATATAAAGTACAAAAATATAGCCATTTAAAGTCGTCCTTTTGAACCATTTTAATTCTATCTGTCAGAAATGAAATCATTGTGATCTTATGATTATTTTCTGTCTCCTGTCTGTTGAATTTGGTATACATTTTGTAGATTTTATTTAAAAATATGTATATTTTGGCTGCCAAATATCACTTTATATTAGATATAAAGAACAAATATAGCCATTTAGTCACCATTTTGAGCAATTATGTGATTATTTTATGTCTGTCTTTGTTCACCTCTGCGTTTATTCTTTTGAATTAAGAACAATTTCTATAGATAATATTTTTTATTTAACATACCTAATTACTTTAAATAAACGTAAACTAAACTAAAATAAAATATAAAACAGACCTTAAACTTATTTTATTTCAGATATTTGCCATGGCAGCATTTCCCATTTTGATTTAGTCGAACTTGATGTATTAAAATAACTAAAACTGGAAAAAATGTATTTAAAAAATATATAAAAATGACAAAAAAATCACTTAAACTTTAACTAAAATGGAAAATAAACATAAAATCTAATTCAAAATATTATTAAAAACTATAATAGTATCTGAACGAAACTAATATAACCCAGCTAACAAAAATGATGCTCTAAGAACATTTTGCTAACGTTCACATTAAGTTATGAAAACGTTATTTCTGAATGTTTCAAAAATCCAGTTTATAAAATATTTTGTATGCAAACATTATAGACAATAAGGAAATGTTTCTGAATGTTCTAAAAACTAGTAATAATAACCTAAAAAAGAGTTTTTTTTTTTACATGAAGAATGTAACATTTTTGACCTAACATTTTGAGAGCATTATTAAAAACCAGACAACTTTAAATGAAAATGTTATTAATGTTACTGGAAGAAAGTTTGTTCATAACTTCAAGAGAACATTGACGCCAAACATTCCCTGTTCGCTTGGAAAATGCAACTTTTAGATTAGATATAAAATACAAAAATAGCAATATGATGATTCTAGTCAAAATTTTAATTGGATCAGAAATGGAATGATTGTGAGCTGATTATTTTCTGTCTGTGTTTGTGTTTGTTCTGGTGACGCCGGTCTGTTGTTGATCCAGTCATGAGGTCTTTGGCTTGCTATTTTAAAGTCGTGAGATGGAAAAAATCCATTTTAATCTCCCAGATTTGAACATAGTCAGACCTTTGTATGTGTATGTGATCAACCCGTTTCTGTCCCAAACCTCCACATAGACTGTGTTGAGTGGCTACTAATGTTTGGTTTGACACTTAACATGTATTTCATTCACACTTTAAAACATAATTGCATTAAATGAAGTGTCTGAAGCTGCTCTCAGTCGCTCAGCTTTTTCAAATTTTTTGACACTTGACACTTTTTTTTATGTTTTGCATGTAATTCAAATGATATTCAGACATTTTAAAGTGTGACTTAAAGTGTTTACAGTGAAGTGTCATCTTTCCACGAATCTGCTTTTACTGAACAGGAGCCTTTAACTTGAATGTTTTTTTTTTTGATCACATTAACATTAAATAAATAAATAAAAAATAAATCCTCTTATGGCACCTACACAGATGGGTCATTTAATCACTCTCTCGCAGGTTTAATTACTTCCTTTAATCGTAAGGGTCACTGTCTGTGCCCAATTTAAATTATTACAATTATCAAGCTTTCCTGCACAACGCATTTTATGGGAGGTGAAAAAGTTATCCGTTTTCATCAATGGGGTTAGCATGTTGCTAAGCTAATGCTCAGATCAAAGCATGCATCTCAGCTGTGTGTGTGTGTGTGTGTGTGTTGAGATGACGCAGAGACGTCCACCTGAGCGCTGGGTTTTTTAGAGGACATGTTCTCTACACCTTCAGACAGGAGCCGTTAGCGGGAACTAATCGATACTCAGAGCCACGGGACGCTTTATCAGCCACTCGAAAGGCTTCAGTTCATATTGCGAAAGTTAGAAATGTTCAATATCTTCAAACACTGCAGGACGCCGACGTTAAAAGAGCAAAAAATGTCTCTGTATAAGCTCTTGTTTTTAATGCTTATAAGCAACACACGGGAAAGAGTGCTGTTTTCCTGAATATCAGCACGTTTGGAAATGTGATTTCAATAAACAAGTAGTTAATATTAGGTAACTTACACTTCAGACTCAGAATAATGTCTGTTTTGCTCAATTCTGCCAACAAAAATAGTTTGAAAGCAACACTGATGTGTGAATCCGTGTTTCTGAATGAATCAGTCTGCTAAACGACTCGCTCATACAGAAGGGCTGCGTCTGAAATCACATACTCTCTTGAGTTGGTGCTTATTTTGAGTAAGTACTTTGTAAACGCTAAAAAAAGTATGTTTTATATAGTATGAATGTAATCTGTAACCCAGCCATAGTCACTTGCTTTGTCCCTGAATGAATCAGCGGTTTTGAACGAATCATTTGACTGAATGATTCAATGACTCACTTGTTAATACAATGATTTGCCGTGAAATTTAAAAGGAAAAAAAAAAAACCCCGAAATAATATTTTCCTATAAAACGTACTGCGGTAATCTTTATTTTCGTAAACAAACTTTAAAGATTACAATGTCCCACATTCACATTAAAGTTGTCATGAAACGGAGGTTGCGTTGCCATTTAAACGGTTGGCGACGTTAAAGTCTGGAAGTTGTGCTCGTCTCCTCTATTGTTCTGTATATCGAGTGAAACGCTTCAGGAACGAGAACAAATGTGGGCGGGGCTTGATCGTGTCTGTGGGGAGTTGATTGGATGGTGGTGGTTTGCTATTGGCTGATCTCATGTGAGTGACAGGTTATAGCCCCGCCCACATCACCAGAGAAGAGATGCTGCAAGAGGAACTTATTCTGATTCAACATTACCAGGAACATTAACACAATAATGATTTATATTAAACTGCAATATTCCATAAAAATAAAAAAAATAAGAATAGTCAATTGTGATTCCATGGTGAGCTGTAACTATTGTGTTGTTAAACCTCCATCCTAAAGCTAAGGCATTTAACATGTGCAAAGTTTTTAAAAGAAGTCGTTTTTTTCAAGTATATCTTCAGCATGTGTTGTTGCTTTGTCCATATTTCTGGTGCTCGAGGCGAATCTGTTTGGCGTCGCAGAAGGGGAAGGTCAAGAGCACAAACAGAGCATGTTCTTATTTCCCTTAAGCCTCTCGCATCACATGCACTACAGTTCTTGGACACTTGTGCAGCAGATAAGAGCTCGAAGCAGAGAAACACTGGTGTAACCACATTAAACCCAGCTTTTGCATTGGCAAAGATGTGCTTTTCATATTCTACCATCACATGAGAGAGGTCACGGCAGAACGTACTCTACCTGTCGCACGCTTGGGGTCGGTAAGAGTTTTAATGTTTTTAAAAGTCGTCTGCTCACCAAAGCAATATATTTTTTTAATATATTTTAAAATGTAATTTATTCCTGTGATCAAAGCTGCATCATTACTCCAGTCTTCAGTGTCACATGATCCTTCAGAAATCACTCTAATATGATGATCTGATGCTCAAGAAACATTTATGATTATTATCAGTGTTGAAAACAGTTTTTTTCTGGATTCTTTGATGAATAGAAAGTTAAAAAGAACCGCATTTATTTGAAATAATAGAATCTTTTTATAAATTATAAATGTCTTTACTGTCACTTTTGATCAATTTAAAGCTGCCGTCGGCAACATTTTTTTGATCATATTCAGTGAAATCGACACTATAATCCGACAGAACAACATAAATAAAGTGGTTTTAGAAAAAACCCGAGCTTCTAACTCCACCTGGAGCGTGTTATTTGTTTTGCAAAAGTCCACCGCTCCCGGTTCATTGTGTCCAATCAGCGCAGGGGGGGTGTGAGATCTGACTGTCAATCACAGGTCGTGCACACGCCACCCCTCGCGCACGTTACAATCCAATAATAACCAACTGCAGAACCGCAGAACCATTACGTCATAACAGTCTGAGGACCACAGCGCCAGCCCGACAGTCTGAGGGCGGAAGTGTACGGAGTTCATGTTTAGACATGTGTTTAGACTAGACAGTAAAATGTTTTTAGACAGTAAAAGATAGACAGTAAAAGGTTTAATTATGGCGGAGCACACTGTAGAACAAGGAAAAGAAGAAGAGAAAGAGGTAAAAAGAAGTTATAAAGTTGATATGGATCATGCAACATACTTAACATAATAACGTTACGCTTATACAAAACGGCTCTGTACTGAAATGTTTTTTTGAAAGGAAGTATTTTGAAACGAAGTATTTTGTAAGTTAATATTTAACAATATCAGCAGAAGGAAAGGAAAGGAAGAAGGAAAAGATGCTCTGGAACTGGCCAAAGAGCCTTTCATGTTTCGGTTCCAGTTTCAACAGGACATGGAAGTTTTTCTTTTCAAATGTCACGACGAAAGGCACCTCAGAATAAACTCCATGTGTATGGAGTTTTAATTTCTTATTTATTTTTCTCTTGAGAATTATTGTTGACAAATTTGTGCCTGTATAACTTTTATAAGATTTATTTTCTTTGGTTTAATTTTGTTTTATGTAACTTATTTATATAGTTTAATTTAGTAATTTTATTTAATTAGAAAACAGCTAGTGTGTGATTTATTTGTATATTTCAGAGGAAAAAACTCATTTTATTTAAATTAATATTTTTTGTGTTTTCAGTCCATCATATTATTGTGTATGGTGGTCTTTGTTGGTTGAGTATTTAAAAGTATTTTCAATTGAATAAAATGTTCAAACTTCAAGCTTTGTTTTCATTGTATTATTTATTTTTCATTTTATGCTTTGTTTAATGTATAATATTGTTAATCAATCTTAAATATACATTTTCAATTAAATCGTTTAAAACAAAGTTTTTGATAATAACGTTGTTTTAAACTTTAAAACTTTCCAAAACATGGAAGTAGCGTAATGCCTTGCCGCGCCCACTTCCGCCCTCAGACTGTCGGGCTGGCGCTGTCGTCCTCAGACTGTAATGACGTAATGGTTCTGCGGTTCTGCAGCCAGACCTATCTCTTACAATCACATGCACACGCCTGAAGCTCGCAGTAACGAAGAGTGAAGGCGGAAAAGATTCAAATTCCTCGTTTAACCTCAAGAGCTAGGAGGTCAAAAACAACACAGGAAAAGAGAACACCTGCTGAAAAGAAAGAAAGAAAGAAAGAAAGCGGCCGTGCCCGTAATAAAACCAGGATCAACATCGGATCGGCATTTGAAAGGTGGAGAGATTTACGTGATTTAATTGGGTTCAAGCTGGATGCAGAGCTTGCAACATGTCTTCTCGACAGGTAATTGTGCTTTATCAACCAGTTACTTTATTTCTGAGTGTTATGTTAGTAATCTAAGTGTGTTTGCCCAAATGTGTTGGTATGGATAGCTAACGTTAGCACTTGTTGGGCAGGTTCGTGGTGCGCACGCACTGACGAGCACACACTCGGTGGGGGGGTATTCGGTGATAGTGGGGGAGGGGCACCAGAGTTGTAAACATTCAAAATTTTGCCTAAGTCCACTCAATCTGCCAGACTTGCCGACTGCAGCTTTAATTAATCCTTGATGAATAAAAGTATTGATTTATTTGATTAATTTCCCCCAAAAAATAAAATAAAAATGATTACTGACCCTAAACTTTTGAACGGTAGTGTTTAAAGTTACAAAAGCTTTCTATTTCAGATAAATGCTGTTCTATTGAACTTTCTATTCATCACAGAATCCTAAAATAAAAATGTAAATAACTGTTTTTAACATTGATAATAATCATAAATGTTTCTTGAGCATCAGATCATCATATTATCCTGATTTCTGAAGGATCATGTGACACTGAAGACTGGAATAATGATGCTGAAAATACAGCTTTGATCACAGGATTACATTAGAATAATATTTCACAATATTACCGTTTTTTTTAATTAAATAATGCAGCCTTGGTGAGCAGAAACGCCTTTATTCATGTTTGTAAAAGATCTTGGCGATCCTGCAGCTTTGAGTGTCAGTGTCCTCCATGAGCTTCGAGATGTGAGTGCGGTTTGGTGGAGTAACGCTTGTGCTGTCGTCACAGGAATGGAGGAGCCGGTGAACATGGATCGTGGTTTCTTCAGGAAAGTGGACGTTCCCGATCATGCACACTATATAGTGGCTTTCTTCGTGGCGATCATCGGGGCTGTGGGAGTGATCGGGAACATGCTGGTCATGTACGCCTTCTTTAGGTAGGCTTATCGCTCTCATATTTCTCAATAATAACATTTCACTGTTTTTACTGTATTAAAAAACAAACAAATGCAGCCTTGGTGGACATAAAAAAGAATGAGTTCATATTGAGATCTCTGACTTTTGATTGCAGACTGTTTTTGTAACTGAGCAAATAGTTTCAGACATTAAAGGTGATGATACACAGGGCAACTTTTTGAGCATTTTTGCTGGGCAATGTTGCCGTCAACGGGCAACCAGATGAGACACAGGGCCCACGACCGATCTAAGTTATCCAGATATAAATGTATTGCCCAATTTCAACAATCACTCGGCAAGATTGCCCTGTCTATCATCACCTTTAGATCTTGTGTGAGAGAACTGCACTCTTAGAAATAAAGGTTCCTAAATACGGGTTATAGAAGAACCATTTTGGTTCCCAAAAACCCTTTTAGTGAATCGTTCTAAAAATAACCATTTTTTGAACATATTAATAATCTAAAGAACCTTTTTCCACTATAAATAAACTTTTGTGGAACAAAATGGTTCTTTATGAAGTCAATGATGCAGATAAAGAACCATTACATTACATTTAACAGAATGATTATTTATCTTACACAAACCTTTCTCAAAGTTAATAAAACATTGACTTTTGGCTGTTTGAACTGACACGAGGTGGAATGTAAGCCTGTTTGTTGGTCCAATGAGGGTTTCCAATAATACAGGTGAAGGTCTCTGTGTGTTACTGTCTTTTCTCGAGGCAAAGTATTTTGGTTAAATTCAATACATTTTGTCTCATGTATTTACTCGTTATTTCATCTCACTCCATAAATGAAAAGGGTTTTAATGATTTCTGGGTATCATTAAAAGTGAGCGAATGTTTGATTATTCTTTTGAAACTCTTTAATTATTTTTTACCCGTTCAGATTAGGAAACTATGCCGCTCAGAGGTCCTCGCATCTTCTGCGGGTCTCACGATCACAATCTCGTCAGTTTCGAGGTCTTTGACTAATATCTCAGACGGTCGGATTCACCCAAAACACAATCAGAGATACTTTTCGTTTAGTCCCCTTGAATTGCATAAACTTGAACTTAATTCAATAGTTATACTTTAGTAGAGGTTTTGGCCCTATTATAGGTATGAGTTGACCAACAATACTTCCCTCATAATAGTTTAGACTGGCCACGCCCGTGATTTCTCACGTACACTTATCTAAAGTTACTTTAAATTAAGACCGAGGTAAAATAGACGTACCCAAATTTAGGTTGGTCAAGTAGCACGTTAGCTACCCTAAACGGAAAGCCCCGTCTCTACAAAACAAGTACACTTGAACTAGTGACAAAATATCAGCCGTCGCCAATCTGACGCAGTCTTGCGGGAGCACACGAATCCGATAATCTCCTTGGGAGAACAAACTCAGAGTCAGAGTAAAATCAAACGTTTACAATTTAATATGTCAGGTAAATGTATCAGTACAATTTCATAATCAATTCTAAGGTAATCAATGCAAAACATCAAATGCTCTAGAACAAAGAGGAAAAAGTTTACCCGACAAGAAATGCGTGAGGCTGAGAGTCTCGCAACTCTCCTCACGGGCCTCATCCACAGTGGAGATTTACCTGTCAATCACCATTTGCTAGCAGTGGAAAATTAGCATTCAGTCAAATGGTCAGAAGGTGTTAACTCAAAGACACACCCTCCGGTGTGGAAGATATTTCTAAACTTCCTAAGAACTTTATTATCTTTTGGTTTACTTCTTTGGGAATGAGACATTTGTACCAGTCGCACCGAGACATTTCAAATAATACCAAACATGTATGATAATCATTCACATTAAACCATTTAGATTCGTGTGTGAGTTTGGGAGATCTCTGCCAGGATGAAGAATGGGGGAGAGAAGTGTAGATGAGGAGGAGGGAGGTGAGACCTTCGTCTCAGTAGTGCATGAGGGGAGTTCAAATGTTCATTTCCTTTGTTTTCTCAGAGAGTGGTCCTCTCTTAAAGTCCTTCGAGTTTTTCCAGTCTTACATGGGATGAGGCCAAATCATCTCAGAAAATGGTTCTTTTTAGAACGATTCACTAAAAGGTTTTTTGGGAACCAAAATGGTTCTTCTATGACCCGTATTTTGAAGAGTGTGGGGTCGCTTTCTCAGGAGAAATCTGACCTAAAGCAAACATCATATTTAATATTTAATCGCATGGAAGATTTTGTGATTCTTCTTTTCTGTGAGATTTCATCTCTTTAAAAAAATAGCATAGTGACTATCTCCGAGATTCAAAATGTGTTTTTTCTTTCTCGTAATAACTCTTATATTATGCAGATTCACAGCTGATTTTGTGTCATTTGTTTTAATTACTTGAGCTGTTGAAGTCTACCAGTCTTGACGTGGTTTCATACTGACAGATTTATTTTAGTCTTTGCTGAAAGGGACATTTTGGCATCAGTAATAGATGATGACAGCGCACACACTGCAGATTCTTCACACACACTGCCATGTTTCCGGAGAGAAACCACATTTAAATATGAAAGTGTTAAAGAGGACTTTCTTCAGTGTAATGTTGCTGATAGTTCTTCTCTATATCAGTGTCAGTGTTTCTGAACTCCTGAAACGCCTCCATTGAGTTTCTTCTGGGAACACATCACAATATTCCTCATAATAATTAATGCGCAGAATAAAGGGGCGGGGCCTGGTTGAGTTAGTTAGTAGTGTGTTAAACTGGTGATATTCCATTGTTTGAATCATGCAGGAATGACAGGAAGTAAATAAAATGTAATATAAAGTTATATATTATTATGTTTTATTTGATGTATTTATTTTTGTTTCATTCATTTCTATTATATATATATATATTTTTTTTTTTATATATATATTATTATATTATATCAATAACCACAAAATAAAAATGAGGGCTAAACTAGTAAACCCCTAAATCTATTTTTAATGTAATAAATAATATCTAAAATATTTAATTATATTATATATATATATATATATATTTTTTTTTTGTATATATCTCATTGAAATAGTTAATGCGCAGAATAAAGGGGCGGGGCCTGGTTGAGTGGGTTAGTAGTGTGTTAAACTGGTGGTTATGGTAAGGCGATGAGATTAAACAAGATTAAAAAGAGGAATGACACTGTTGAACCCTTTAAAGCTCCTATAAATGGCCTCTAAATGATCAACATGATCAAAATTTGTAAATTTCTCTATCTCTTTCAGTCCTTCTGTCGTCTTATTGATCGTTTAGACTCGTCTTTTATCAAGTAAAAGTCTTTTATTATAATTGTATAAACGTCCTTCAGCTCGAGCTTTTTGTGTCTTTCTGCTGTCAAATCTGGTATTATCAAGCAAATCTAAGAATAACTTTGATATTGTTAGTAATATGTCAAGATGAACACTTACTGGACTGAAGCAGCTTCGGTTTACTTGATTATCCAGACATCAGTTTTTAGAGAAATCACGAGAATCAGATATGATCATCAGGCTTTAGAGGAAGGTTTATTTGTTCATCTCTCAATCATCAGTGTATTACATTGCATTATATGTTTTAAAACTAGAGCTTTGATCATAATACTAAGCATTTAAATATAATCTTAAGACATATTATTGTGCAATTATTGATATTTATATGCATTTTAAGTCTGCTATACTGTTATGAATATCTAATTGATTTACATTACAAGCATCAGAATTTCATCCCTTTTTATCCATATAAATATAATCTGCACAAAATTGCATATTTTTGCTCCGTTTGAGTCTCTGAATAAAATGTAGCTGTTTTTTTTCCTCCATATTCTCACGATTTCATACTAAATGAGCCATAAAAGCCTGATGTATGAGATATGATGATGCAGTGTGACTGTTGAGTCAGATATTGTGGAGAAGCGTGTTGTTCGTGTGTGTTTTCAGCACTTACAGACTGAACTTGTGAAGTAGTGCCAGTGACTTTCTCAGTCGTGGATGATATCTAATGCATTCAGCCGAAATCCTCTAGAGCCACGGACACACTTTTTACATTTTGTTCATCTCTCTAAAGACAAAACACACTCTTATAAGCACTAAAGGTCTGTGAGACCTGCATTCACATGTTGAATAACGGACATACTAAATAGGAAAGCTCCTTTACTCATCTTCATGTCGTTCCAACCTGGTGTGTGTCGTCTTCTGTGGAAAACATTACAAAAAAATTGATAGAGAAGAATGTTCATGGACATTTATATTAGATTTTTTTATTATACATTTGATATTTTGGCTTAAAATACTTGATTTATCCCTTAAAGTTTGTTTTTGCGTGGTTTATTTATTTATTTTTTCTGATTTATGGAGTGATAAATAGAGATATTCAAACTCCCTTCAGTAAAAAAACTTTATGTCAACAAAATGAAACAATAATCTTGAACCTGGCTTCATCCAATACTGAGATTTATTTTCTGTAAATTAGTGTATGTGTAATTAGAGTATGCTTTAATTGCATATTTAAAGGGTCATGACCCCCCCCCCCCCCTTTCAGCTCAAGTCTAGCTCACAATATTTTTTACAAATGCATCTTAAATGTGTGTGGATGGCTGTGAGAAGAAGGGAGTGGTATTGCCATCACTGTCATCGCCAGTGGCCCATGCATATCGACTGTCACTAAAAATCAGTGGTAAAACTTGACGAAATGCTAGTTTTTTTTCTTTCTTTTTTTTTTTTAGCTGACAAAGTATGATGTATTTCTAATGAAATACACTTACACTTTTATTTTAGTCCTTTCAAAAGTAACTGGATGCCCTGCTACATATATTAGCCTACAGTAATTGTAAGTCTATTTAAAACATATGAATGTGCATGTATAATTATAATGTCATTATCAGAAAGCCGAAAATGATCTCTTATAGTTGTTTATAGAATCAATTATATCACTTAAAATACCACTAATTCCCGGGCCAATTATAATAACATGCGCCAATGGCATTTAAATGCACGGATGCATAATCAGATTAATGAATGAAATACAACTGTTCACGAACAGAAGATTGTATTTGACTCATGATGCATACGCAATGACAATGCCTACTGTAAATATAGTTACAACAACGATTAGAGTTGTTTGCATAAAATGCAGCTGTGATAGGCTACAATTTATCTCCATAAATAATATTTTATCAATTCTGCGCATATATTTTCACTTACTTGCATCAATGGCTCGATCAATATTATCATCACATATTTTACATTTACATTTTTAACCGTAGGTTCGATAAACAATTCAATATATCTAAGTTTGTGTATAATTTACACGTAGTAAAATACTGTATGTGCTGCTTATAAACAACACCCCACATATAATAATTTATGAAACTCGCTGTTGTGTTGTCTCGCGCTCGCCGTCAGATCACCGGAAGTACTGACGCACACACTGACGTTCGAACGTCAACGGTCGCCATATTGTCCACGGAGCGAATAAAGATGGACAGTGACAGAAATGTGCAGTGGCAGCTGTACGCAGGGCTCTGTGGAGGAATCCCCAGGGATAAATAGACACATAATAGATGGCGGTGCAGCGGGTCCTCTGCCCAATCGCGCTCGCGCCGCAGCGAACGAGCCCAGTGTAAAAGCCCCCAGTGTCTTCTCATAGGATATGAAAACTCACTTTCATGACCCTTTAAACATAACATTTAGAAAACTCACCAAAAATGTTTTATTTCTTAATGTGATCATTCTTCATTCATTCATGGTGATATCTATTAGTTAATTTTGTTGCCTATTCACCTGGTGTCTTGCCTTAAATAGCATTAACCAATATTAATAAATGTTTTAAAAAGTATTTTCTCATTTTTACTTTGTTAGATTATGAACGAGACCTTATTGTTACTGTTTATTTTAAACTTGTCTTTTATTGCACAAAACACAATATAACAACATGACAGTATTGAATACAAAAGAAAGAACCCATGCCACTCTCTCTCTCCCTCTCACACACACACACACACACACACACAAAGATAGAAAAGGAAAGAGAGAAAATGAGAGGACAAAACTTGTCTTCTAGAAGCTGCTGTTTGCAATGGTCCGTTACCAATGTGATTGCATAAAAAGATTACATAATATGTTGCACGTATATAACATGTTGCACATTGACTGTAAATAAAGCGAAATGTTGTTGACCGTATGTAATCAGATGCACATGCAGGCCTGTAGGAGTTTAGGGGTGAAGCGGCACATGATGGAGTGGAAGTGGAGAACAAACATCGGTTTCTCAATGATCATTGGCAGGAGACAGAAACAAAGCCACCGACGGCCTGTTTAATTTACCAGACCACTAAACATGATAGGAATCAATGTCCAACCTCATTAGAGCACTTTCTCATTTATTCTAGCAGTCAGTGGGGGACCGAGCTTACTAAACGTGCATAGACATACTAAACAAGCTTATAAAGTTTACATATGTTTATGCATATTCTATAAATGCATTTTGGAAACACTTTACAATAAGGTTTCACTATTAACTACATTAGGCAACATGAACTAACAATGAATACTGCAAAATTGTTAGTTTTGACTGGTTTTCCAGTACAAATCCTAAATCAAGATACATTAAAAATACCAGTGCTATAAAGCATTTATTGATCTTGGTAAATTTGAACATTTAGTACTATGCATTATTAAAAGCAAAAGTTGTGTCTGTTAACATGTAATGCATTAGCTAATCTTAATGTTTGTGACGTCAGAAACACCAGCGATTTCAAAGCGTGTTTTTGAGACTGTCTTTGGTTCACTGCAGCTTTAGGCAGAAAATACTCAGCAATGCTGTCGACTTATGAACTTACACATGCTTTGTGTTAAAGCACATTAAAAACACCACATAGACACATAAACAACATTAAAAGCTGGATTTCACCACAGGGTGATTTTAACTAATGTGACCTTAGTGTGAAGTGTTACCGGAATATGTGTTAGAAAGTAAATAATGTATTTTTTTATGGTAAAGGTAACTCGCTTCATGCATAATTCATGCAAAACAAAAGCACAATCCACATTCCTCGCGGATTATGCCCAGTGTTACCTAATAACTGAACATGAATGCTGTTAATCACACGTCGCCAACACTCTCGTCATACGTGTGGATTTTCTCCCTGACAGAGAATGCTTCAAACTGAAGTGTCGGCTGAGAGCTTTCTAGGAAAGGGTGTGTTGATCCTGCGAAGAGCTGATGCAACTAATGCCGGATGGTTCAGTTGGTGATGCCGGGCCACTTTCAATCAGAGGAAATTGCGTGAACTTGTGACTATGATTAATGCGATGACGTGCAATCACAATGAGTGTTGTGTGATGAATCATCTCTGACTCCATGTGTTGAATCAATTAACCCTTTAAAGCAGAAGTGTAGACGTTTCTGTTTTACCGAGTCCCCTTGTGGTGAAATCCAGCTTTTAATGTTGTTTATATGTATATTTGGTGTTTTAATGTGGTTTAAGACAAATCGCTGGTGTTTCTGACGTCACAAACGACCTTGTAACCAATCAGATCAACGTGTGATCGTCAACCAGTGGATCTCTGAGTGAGTGAGTGAGTGGAGGCGGGGCTCATTTGCATATTCATAGAACCGTGAATACTAAATGAGGCGAGGGTGGCGAGTTACATTCATGATATTTTATGGCATGAAGAATTGTTTTTCAATGAAAAAACTTTTAAATGTCATTTTGGTGATCAAACATGAGTTTTAAGGGATACAATTTAACTTTAACTCTATAAAGCTGCTATATTATATCTGATACGCAAACTTCCTCATCATAATCAAAACTTTGCTGATAAACCTGTCGCACACGATCTTCTGTCTTTGTTTTCTGATTGATAGTTTAGACTTTTTAGTTAAAAGGTCTTTTAGTATAATTGTAAAACGTCCACCTTTAGCTCATCTTTTGAGCTGTGAAATCTTTACAGATCTTTTTTTTTTAAAAAGAATAACTTTTATATTGTTAGCAATATTTCAGTATGAACACTTACTGAACGGAAGCCACAGAGCAACTTACTTTTTGTACATATTATTGCTCAGTTTGTGTATCTATTAAGCTGTTTTTTCCTCCATATTCTCACTATTATACTAACATGAGCTGTCATGTTTTTTTATTTAAAAAAAATATTGTGTCTAAAGGTTCAATAAACAAACAATTAGATTTTTTTCTGAGTACTTCATGTCAGGCTTTACAGTGTTAAGGATGAGCCTGTTTGACAATGCATCATGAAAAACTGCATATACTGTATATAGAGATATGTGTCCATCTTTAAAACGGCAAAAGTCTGGAAATTTGTGCATTTAAAGGTTTAAAAGTGTTTGACTTTGTCCAACCAAACACATGCTTCACCTCTATCAGTTTACTAATGCACTGAGGAAATGGCCATAACATTTTTTTTTATTATTATTTTATTTATTTTAAGCATGCAATGAAAAAAATGTTTACAATATGTACAACATAAGACAATAATTGAAAGAACACTGATGATCAATCAAATAAAAAAATTAATCGCTGCTTGAAAAGGAGTGGGATGAAGTTAAACACTTCAAACCCCTAATACATTAGTTTACTTCCTTTGATATAATCCACTTTTTTCCAAAACACAAGCACATATATCTTCATACATTTATACAATATTCTAGCAACAACAAATTTTAGCTTAAACAACTTAATTTTTATAACATTCAAAAATCATTTCTTTAAATCTTTTCCTGAATTGTTTTATATTTGGACATTCCTTAAGCTTATCATTTAAGTTGTTCCACAGTTTCACCCCTTGTATGGAAACACAAAAACTTTTCTTCCTACTATGTACCAATGGTAATATGAAATTTAATTGTCCTCTCAACACATACCCTCCTTCTCTCCGAGTAAATAACTTTTGTACATTTTGAGGTAAATCATTACGCTTTGCCCTATATGAAATTGGCACAGTCTGTAAATCCAACAAATCTTTAAATTTTAGTAATTTGGACTCCATAAAAAAATATATTGGTCTGTTCCCTATAACCTGCCCCATGCTTTTGAACACATGCTTTTGAAACTGGGATTGTAACAAATTGTAAAAAGGTATTTTGTGTTTCAGTAACAAAAAGTTACGGACGCCTCCAAACTACTTCATCATGAATCTTGCCGTGAGTGACTTTCTGATGGCCATCACTCAGTCGCCGATCTTCTTCATCAACTGCATGTACAAGGAATGGGTGTTCGGAGAAATGGGTAACTAATTTCCCAATCTTCCCACTTAGGGCCCTATTTTAAAGGGGGTTTTGATTATGATTTCACTTGCCAACTAATTGTCAATTAACTTTAGCTAGTGTGTAATGTTGCTGTTTGAGCTTTTCAGATGTTGTTTAAGTTCAAAGCAAAGGGAGATATTATCTTGCTTTTACAGAAATGGGTTTTTAAGGACTACAACAAACGGCTGGGAGACTACACGTCATTCCTCCCGGGATAGTGACATCACTAATCCTAAAATTAGCATAAACCCCGCCCCCAGAACACGATTTATAGATTATCAAGACATAATATGCTAATTAATGTCTAGAAGATAACATAAATTCTTCAACTAACCATTCAGAAATGCCCAGTTGCTTCTACATGTTGTCACTTCTTGAGTCTCTTGAATCCTTCTTGAATCCACTTTTGCTAGTTTAACGACGGGACAAATGGTTGCTGCTCCCGGCGCTGGTCTAAAAGGGTCGTCTCTATTCTCTTAATGATTAATGGGTGTTTTGTCTCTATTCTCTTAATGAGTAATGCATATGTTTCAGGCGTAACGTGCAATAAACCAATCAGGGTCTCATCTCCCATTCCCTTTAAAAGCCAGTTGCGCTCGAGCCATGGCGGATTCACTGTTTAAATGGAGGAATTAGCAAGCGGAAGGACTGAACGCTTCTCTAGTGAGGAAACGGATCTGCTCATGCGTGTGTGTGTGTGTGTGTGTGTGTGTGTGTGTGTGTGTGTGAGGTTAAAGCGCAAGCAGACCATCTATAGGACAAGCCGGATTCCACCATGTCGTTATGTACACAGTATTCATCTTTTACATTGTAATCCTTTTATTTTTAATATTTGACATTTGTGTGCTGCTGTGCGTCCCTGTGTGTGTAATAAGCAGAGTGTGTGTGCGTGTGTAATAAGCAGAGTGTGTGTGCGTGTGTAATAAGCAGAGTAAGTGTGTGTGTGTATTAAGCAGAGTATGTGTGTAAAAAGCAGAGTGTGTGTGTAAAAAGCAGAGTGTGTGTGTAAAAAGCAGAGTGTGGCAGAGTGTGTGTGTAAAAAGCAGAGTGTGGCAGAGTGTGTGTGTAAAAAGCAGAGTGTGTAATAAGCAGAGTGTGTGTAATAAGCAGAGTGTGTGTAAAAAGCAGAGTGTGTGTGTAATAAGCAGAGTGTGTGTGTAATAAGCAGAGTGTGTGTGTAATAAGCAGAGTGTGTGTGTAATAAGCAGAGTGTGTGTGTAATAAGCAGAGTATGTGTGTAATAAGCAGAGTATGTGTGTAATAAGCAGAGTGTGTGTAATAAGCAGAGTGTGTGTAATAAGCAGAGTGTGTGTAATAAGCAGAGTGTGTGGCAGAGTATGTGTGTAATAAGCAGAGTGAGTGTGTGTGTAATAAGCAGAGTATGTGTGTAATAAGCAGAGTGTGTGGCAGAGTATGTATGTAATAAGCAGAGTGAGTGTGTGTGTAATAAGCAGAGTATGTGTGTAATAAGCAGAGTGTGTTGCAGAGTATGTGTGTAATAAGCAGAGTGAGTGTGTGTGTAATAAGCAGAGTGTGTGTGTAAAAAGCAGAGTGTGTGTGTGTAATAAGCAGAGTGTGTAAGCAGAGTGTGTGTGTGTAAAAAGCAGAGTGTGTGTGTGTTATAAGCAGAGTGAGTGTGTGTGTAATAAGCAGAGTATGTGTGTAATAAGCAGAGTGTGTGGCAGAGTATGTGTGTAATAAGCAGAGTGAGTGTGTGTGTGTAATAAGCAGAGTGAGTGTGTGTAATAAGCAGAGTGAGTGTGTGTAATAAGCAGAGTGTGTGTGTGTGTGTAATAAGCAGAGTGTGTGTGTGTAATAAGCAGAGTGTGTAAGCAGAGTGTGTGTGTAAAAAGCAGAGTGTGTGTGTGTAAAAAGCAGAGTGTGTGTAAAAAGCAGAGTGAGTGTGTGTAATAAGCAGAGTGTGTAAGCAGAATGTGTGTGTAAAAAGCAGAGTATGTGTGTAATAAGCAGAGTGAGTGTGTGTGTAATAAGCAGAGTATGTGTGTAATAAGCAGAGTGAGTGTGTGTGTAATAAGCAGAGTGTGTGTGTGTAATAAGCAGAGTGTGTGTGTGTAAAAAGCAGAGTGTGTGTGTGTAAAAAGCAGAGTGTGTGTGTGTAATAAGCAGAGTGTGTAAGCAGAGTGTGTGTGTGTAAAAAGCAGAGTATGTGTGTAATAAGCAGAGTGAGTGTGTGTGTAATAAGCAGAGTGTGTGGCAGAGTATGTGTGTAATAAGCAGAGTGAGTGTGTGTGTAATAAGCAGAGTGTGTGGCAGAGTATGTGTGTAATAAGCAGAGTGTGTGGCAGAGTATGTGTGTAATAAGCAGAGTGTGTTGCAGAGTATGTGTGTAATAAGCAGAGTGAGTGTGTGTGTAATAAGCAGAGCGTGTGTGTAAAAAGCAGAGTGTGTGTGTGTAATAAGCAGAGTGTGTAAGCAGTGTGTGTGTGTAAAAAGCAGAGTGTGTGTGTGTTATAAGCAGAGTGAGTGTGTGTGTAATAAGCAGAGTGTGTGGCAGAGTATGTGTGTAATAAGCAGAGTGAGTGTGTGTGTAATAAGCAGAGTGTGTGTGTAAAAAGCAGAGTGTGTGTGTGTTATAAGCAGAGTGAGTGTGTGTGTAATAAGCAGAGTATGTGTGTAATAAGCAGAGTGTGTGGCAGAGTATGTGTGTAATAAGCAGACTGAGTGTGTGTGTAATAAGCAGAGTGTGTGTGTAAAAAGCAGAGTGTGTGTGTGTTATAAGCAGAGTGAGTGTGTGTGTAATAAGCAGAGTATGTGTGTGTTATAAGCAGAGTGAGTGTGTGTGTAATAAGCAGAGTATGTGTGTAATAAGCAGAGTGTGTGGCAGAGTATGTGTGTAATAAGCAGACTGAGTGTGTGTGTAATAAGCAGAGTGTGTGTGTAAAAAGCAGAGTGTGTGTGTGTTATAAGCAGAGTGAGTGTGTGTGTAATAAGCAGAGTGTGTGTGTGTTATAAGCAGAGTATGTGTGTAATAAGCAGAGTGAGTGTGTGTGTAATAAGCAGAGTATGTGTGTAATAAGCAGAGTGTGTTGCAGAGTATGTGTGTAATAAGCAGAGTGAGTGTGTGTGTAATAAGGAGAGTGTGTGTGTAAAAAGCAGAGTGTGTGTGTGTAAAAAGCAGAGTGTGTGTGTGTAATAAGCAGAGTGTGTAAGCAGAGTGTGTGTGTAAAAAGCAGAGTGTGTGTGTAATAAGCAGAGTATGTGTATAATAA
>CM060625.1:23488536-23531036 GCA_030578275.1 Meda fulgida
CAGTGGTGGGACATAGGTAAGGTCAATATACAACAACTGTGCCTACAGTATACTCTCAATGTCACAAAGGACAGGACTAGATGTATGAAAACTTTGGAGAGTGAAATAGAGAAGCTGCAAAGTTTGGCAGACTCAACAAGAGGAGGAGAACATTTTAAAGTTCTCAAAAAGAAAAAGTCAGCTCTATCTAACCTGTTGGGTTTCTCTGCTCAAGGAGCTCTGGTTCGCTCACGTTATCAAAATATTGCCAAAATGGATGCACCTTCTCATTTTTTTTCCCGCCTTGAACGAAAAAATGGACAAAGGAGGCTTATGCACTCTCTGCGGTCCAGCACTGGACAATTGCTGCAAGAGTCTGTGGACATTCGTAAATCTGCAGTTGATTTTTACGAGAATCTCTTCAGGAGTGAGTTCCAAGAGAGACCTGAGGTGGCGCAGTCTTTCTATGAGGGCTTACCCAAGGTTTCTGAGGAGGCTAACATGGAGTTGGATGCTCCAATCTCTGCTGATGAACTATATTCTGCGTTGCAGAGTCTAGAAAGCGGTAAATCTCCAGGCATTGATGGACTTCCTGTGGATTTTTTTTAAAGCTTTCTGGCCTGTGATTGGCAAAGACTTATTGCTTGTTCTCAGAGACAGTTTAAGAAAAGGACATTTACCTTTGAGTTGCAGGAGAGCAATCCTCACTCTTCTCCCCAAAAAAGGGGATTTACAAGAGATAAAGAACTGGAGGCCGGTTGCTCTGCTCTGCACGGATTACAAACTTTTGTCAAAGGTGTTGGCAATGAGACTGAAAAACGTTATGGAGTATGTCATTCATGTTGACCAGTATGACTACGGAGCAGTTGCGGAGTAACTGGTATTAGTAAGGCGGAGTAACTGGTATTAGTAAGGCGGAGTAACTGGTATTAGTAAGGCGGAGTAACTGGTATTAGTAAGGCGGAGTAACTGGTATTATTAAGGCGGAGTAACTGGTATTAGTAAGGCGGAGTAACTGGTATTATTAAGGCGCTCTAACTGGTATTATTAAGGCGGAGTAACTGGTATTATTAAGGCGGAGTAACTGGTATTATTAAGGCGCTCTAACTGGTATTATTAAGGCCGGAGTAACTGGTATTATTAAGGCGCTGTAACTATTAAGGCGCTGTAACTGGTATTATTAAGGCGCTGTAACTGGTATTATTAAGGCGCTGTAACTGGTATTATTAAGGCCGGAGTAACTGGTATTATTAAGGGGCTGTAACTGGTATTATTAAGGGGCTGTAACTGGTATTATTAAGGAGCTCTAACTGGTATTATTAAGGCGCTGTAACTGGTATTATTAAGGCGCTCTAACTGGTATTAAGGCGGAGTAACTGGTATTATTAAGGGGCTGTAACTGGTATTATTAAGGCGGAGTAACTGGTATTAAGGCGCTGTAACTGGTATTATTAAGGCGCTGTAACTGGTATTATTAAGGCGCTCTAACTGGTATTAAGGCGCTGTAACTGGTATTAAGGCGCTGTAACTGGTATTATTAAGGCGCTGTAACTGGTATTATTAAGGCCTGGTATTATTAAGCCCTGGTATTATTAAGGCGCTGTAACTGGTATTATTAAGGCGCTGTAACTGGTATTATTAAGGCGCTGTAACTGGTATTATTAAGGCGCTCTAACCGGTATTATTAAGGCGGAGTAACCGGTATTATTAAGGCGGAGTAACCGGTATTATTAAGGCGGAGTGTGGCGAACAGGACGGCCGAGGGGCGTGAGAGAACGGCGCGAGGCCGGTGGTGCGATTGCTAATGAGCAACACATGTGAGGCACACCGGTCTCGCATCTCTCACGGAGGAGCGGAAGCATAAAGGAGGAGCGACGACGTTGATGATCGAGAGAGGAACAGGCCTGTATTTTAGTTGTGTTTTGTTTTTGTATTTTACTTTAGTTATATTTATTTTCGGTAGCCAGCAGTCGTCCGCGAGGGGCTGCTGGCGGTATTTTTGTTTGTTTGTTTTATTTAAAATAAATTATATTTTGATTGTTCGCCGGTTCCCGCCTCCTTCTTCCCTGAACATTGCTACACTGGTGCCGAAACCCGGGAAGAGGGAGGAACGCGCTGTCAGAGAGTCCTCGCCGGTGTGGGGAATCCGCGGTGCCATCGAGCATGGTGCGCGAGTCGCCGCCGCTCGCCGTGGGCCGGAGCCTGCTGCCATCCGCCGAGCGAGCGGAGGAGCAGGGAGCGGGGGACTCGCGGCCACGGACGCTCGAGGCGGGGCGCTGGAGTGAGTTGCCGGTGGGACGGTCGAGCTCGCTGCCGGCCGCCTGGGTATTGGAGGGGCGGCTGCCATCCGGGAGGGAGAGGAGGAGTCGCCGCCGCTCGCCGTGGGCCGGAGCCTGCTGCGTCCACCAGTGAAGGGGAGGAGCAGGGAGCGGGGGACTCCTACCGTCTGCCCAAGGCACCCGAGGAGCCGTCGCCGTCCACCGGGCGGCGGAGGAGCGTCGAGCCGTCCACCGAGGGCTACCCAGCGTCGCCGCCAGGCACCGCGGAGGAGATCGCCTAGCTGGTGGGGGACCAGATGGCAGCGCGTTGTGGGAACCGGACCAATTTTTTTTTCTCTCTCCCCTCTCTCGATCTGTCGCTCCTCATGCTTCCGTCTCCGTTTCCCTCGGTTTGTCTGTCCATACTCCCCAGGGATCGCCGCCGCCGGGGGGGGAGTAGGCACAGGCTCGTGAGTACCCCCCGGCCTGTGAGGGGCGATGGGGGTATGTGGCGAACAGGACGGCCGAGGGGCGTGAGAGAACGGCGCGAGGCCGGTGGTGCGATTGCTAATGAGCAACACATGTGAGGCACACCGGTCTCGCATCTCTCACGGAGGAGCGGAAGCATAAAGGAGGAGCGACGACGTTGATGATCGAGAGAGGAACAGGCCTGTATTTTAGTTGTGTTTTGTTTTTGTATTTTACTTTAGTTATATTTATTTTCGGTAGCCAGCAGTCGTCCGCGAGGGGCTGCTGGCGGTATTTTTGTTTGTTTGTTTTATTTAAAATAAATTATATTTTGATTGTTCGCCGGTTCCCGCCTCCTTCTTCCCTGAACATTGCTACACGGAGTAACCGGTATTATTAAGGCGGAGTAACCGGTATTATTAAGGCGGAGTAACCGGTATTATTAAGGCGGAGTAACCGGTATTATTAAGGCGGAGTAACCGGTATTATTAAGGCGGAGTAACCGGTATTATTAAGGCGGAGTAACCGGTATTATTAAGGCGGAGTAACCGGTATTATTAAGGCGGAGTAACCGGTATTATTAAGGCGGAGTAACCGGTATTATTAAGGCGGAGTAACCGGTATTATTAAGGCGGAGTAACCGGTATTATTAAGGCGGAGTAACCGGTATTATTAAGGCGGAGTAACCGGTATTATTAAGGCGGAGTAACCGGTATTATTAAGGCGGAGTAACCGGTATTATTAAGGCGGAGTAACCGGTATTATTAAGGCGCTGTAACCGGTATTATTTTTATTAAGGCGCTGTAACCGGTATTATTTTTATTAAGGCGCTGTAACTGGTATTATTAAGGCGCTGTAACTGGTATTATTAAGGCGGAGTAACCGGTATTATTAAGGCGGAGTAACCGGTATTATTAAGGCGGAGTAACCGGTATTATTAAGGCGGAGTAACCGGTATTATTAAGGCGGAGTAACCGGTATTATTAAGGCGGAGTAACCGGTATTATTAAGGCGGAGTAACCGGTATTATTAAGGCGGAGTAACCGGTATTATTAAGGCGGAGTAACCGGTATTATTAAGGCGGAGTAACCGGTATTATTAAGGCGGAGTAACCGGTATTATTAAGGCGGAGTAACCGGTATTATTAAGGCGGAGTAACCGGTATTATTAAGGCGCTGTAACCGGTATTATTAAGGCGCTGTAACCGGTATTATTAAGGCCGGAGTAACCGGTATTATTAAGGCGCTCTAACTGGTATTATTAAGGCGCTGTAACTGGTATTATTAAGGCGCTGTAACTGGTATTATTAAGGCGCTGTAACTGGTATTATTAAGGCGCTCTAACCGGTATTATTAAGGCGCTCTAACCGGTATTATTAAGGCGGAGTAACCGGTATTATTAAGGCGGAGTAACCGGTATTATTAAGGCGGAGTAACCGGTATTATTAAGGCGGAGTAACCGGTATTATTAAGGCGGAGTAACCGGTATTATTAAGGCGCTGTAACTGGTATTATTAAGGCCGGAGTAACTGGTATTATTAAGGCCGGAGTAACTGGTATTATTAAGGCGCTCTAACTGGTATTATTAAGGCGCTCTAACTGCTCTAACTGGTATTATTAAGGCGCTGTAACTGGTATTATTAAGGCGCTGTAACCGGTATTATTAAGGCGCTCTAACCGGTATTATTAAGGCGGAGTAACCGGTATTATTAAGGCGGAGTAACCGGTATTATTAAGGCGGAGTAACCGGTATTATTAAGGCGGAGTAACCGGTATTATTAAGGCGCAGTAACCGGTATTATTAAGGCGGAGTAACCGGTATTATTAAGGCGGAGTAACCGGTATTATTAAGGCGGAGTAACCGGTATTATTAAGGCGGAGTAACCGGTATTATTAAGGCGGAGTAACCGGTATTATTAAGGCGGAGTAACCGGTATTATTAAGGCGGAGTAACCGGTATTATTAAGGCGGAGTAACCGGTATTATTAAGGCGGAGTAACCGGTATTATTAAGGCGGAGTAACCGGTATTATTAAGGCGTAGTAACCGGTATTATTAAGGCGGAGTAACCGGTATTATTAAGGCGGAGTAACCGGTATTATTAAGGCGGAGTAACCGGTATTATTAAGGCGGAGTAACCGGTATTATTAAGGCGGAGTAACCGGTATTATTAAGGCGGAGTAACCGGTATTATTAAGGCGGAGTAACCGGTATTATTAAGGCGCTGTAACCGGTATTATTAAGGCGCTGTAACCGGTATTATTAAGGCGCTGTAACCGGTATTATTAAGGCGGAGTAACCGGTATTATTAAGGCGGAGTAACCGGTATTATTAAGGCGCTGTAACCGGTATTATTAAGGCGGAGTAACCGGTATTATTAAGGCGGAGTAACCGGTATTATTAAGGCGCTGTAACCGGTATTATTAAGGCGGGGTAACCGGTATTATTAAGGCGGGGTAACCGGTATTATTAAGGCGGGGTAACCGGTATTATTAAGGCGGGGTAACCGGTATTATTAAGGCGCTGTAACTGGTATTATTAAGGCGCTCTAACTGGTATTATTAAGGCGGAGTAACCGGTATTATTAAGGCGGAGTAACCGGTATTATTAAGGCGGAGTAACCGGTATTATTAAGGCGCTGTAACCGGTATTATTAAGGCGCTGTAACCGGTATTATTAAGGCGCTCTAACTGGTATTATTAAGGCGGAGTAACCGGTATTATTAAGGCGGAGTAACCGGTATTATTAAGGCGGAGTAACCGGTATTATTAAGGCGGAGTAACCGGTATTATTAAGGCGGAGTAACCGGTATTATTAAGGCGGAGTAACCGGTATTATTAAGGCGGAGTAACCGGTATTATTAAGGCGGAGTAACCGGTATTATTAAGGCGGAGTAACCGGTATTATTAAGGCGGAGTTACCGGTATTATTAAGGCGCTCTAACTGGTATTATTAAGGCGGAGTAACCGGTATTATTAAGGCGGAAGAGGAGATCATGTGCTTCTCTTGAGCTGAGCCAGAGCGATCTCAAGCTACAGCGCCAAAACGGTATTTATGTTTTTGAATTTCGTAAGAAAATGGACGTAATTCGAAATTTGAGACTTTATTTCATAATAATAGTCACAGAGTGTCACGTAAACACACAGGGGACAGAAGATCCAATTGCGTATGTATTTAATAGGGTAATCCAAACTCGTAGTCATACAGGCAGGGGTCCAAAATCCATAAGGGCAATCCAAAACATAGAACACAAACAGGAAAACGCAAGGCACAGAAGTGTTAGGACATTAAACAAGGACTCCGTAACAGACACTAACAAAGACAGGGAATATATACACAACTCTAGCAAGACTAACACAGAACAGCTGGGAACAATGATTACGGGGAACAGCTGAGTGCAATGAACTGATGAGTGACAGTGACAGACAGAATGCTGGGAATTGAAGTGAAATGTGAAGGACACCGTGAGAACGAGGACCTCTAGTGATAGACAAGGGAACACAACCAGACACTGTGACACAAAGCACAAAGATTATTTCGATTTATTGGATGGGATGCACGCTACAATGTTCTGCGCGCTCATCAAATGAAAGCAGGATGACTAATCGATTCTTGATATTTAAGAATCGATATCGGTCCGTAAAAATGAGAATCGATTAATATCGGCAAAACGATATTTTTTTACCCAGCCCTACACACACATATTATGTAAACACAAACTTTTATTTTGGATGCGATTAATTGCGATTAATCATTTAACAGCCCTAATTATAAGTGTGGGAGAAAAAAATCGATTCTCTCTTCAACGATTCTCGATATTTTGATATCTCTACAATGGGTTATTTTGAACCCGGACAGCAACATAGTTTCGGCCCAGATCTGGCCCACATCTAGGCCGTGTGGAATCCGGATGTGGGCCGGATCTGGGCCGCATAATATAATTCTGGGCCGCTAAATATAATTCTCCACTAAGGCCGCATTTACACTACAGGTCTTGATGCCCAGTTCAGATTTTTTGACTAAATCTGATTTTTTGGTAACACTTTACAATAAGGTTAATTTATTAAACATTAGTTAATGTATTACAGGGCTCTAGAGTGCAACCAAAATTTGTAAGGGTGCGACTAAAATATCTCCTAGGTCGCACCGGTGCACCTAACGTCCTCACATCCGCTGCCTCTCCACAAACCTAGCGCTTGTTCTCCTTTGTCGCAACTCACACTCATGGTTGGATCATATCGTGATCTAAACCAATCAGAGACAGAGATGGGGCGGGTCTTTGCCTCTGATTGGCTGTGGTCCAGATGTTCCTGTAGGCCTACACTGCTCCGCGCTGTGTGATTGAAATTGCGACCTGAGCACCCGTTTACAGTGTCAGTGAAATGTGACCCAATTCCGATTTTTTGCTCATATGTGACAGATCGGATGTGTTCTATGACCGTGTAAACAGGAAAAAAACGCATGTATTCGTATATTTCGAGATCGGTTTGAGGCCTCGTTCATATGTGGAAATAAATCAGATATGTGCCATATTTTCTGAGGCATTAGGCAACGTCTCCGCGGTTTAATGACGAGAGCAACCCCGAAGCGCATCTGCAAAGGGACAGATGACGAAACGTTGTGTCGTCGTAGGAGAGGAATGTGGACAAACGTTGACACAACATATAAAAGGTTGGCTTGCTCATCCTAAAATTTCGGACCCACTGCTCCTCATTAATCTCATGAAAGTGCGTCTATAGCACGAATTTTATTTATCATGCCATTTAAGCCAAAAATATTGCGTGCATATGATACGCACTTTATGGCGTGCAATACACACGTTTACAGTGCGTATCAAATGCACGCAAAAACTACTTTGGCGTGTAAATGGCACAAGAAATAAAATTCGTGCTATAGACGCACTTTCATGAGATCGTGTATGTTCCCACCAGTCCTGAGATCTCTCTCGCTGCGCGTTCGTCCATCTGTGCAAGAACCCCCTTTAAACATGCGCGATGTTTCAGATCTGTGTCGAGTGTAAACGCATGAGTCGGATATGGGTCACAATTTAAAGAACGTGTTAATGGACGGTCAAAAAAAATCAGATATCGGCAACAAATCAGAATTGGGCACCAAGACCTACAGTGTAAACAAGCCAACGGCAATCAGCATCAGCAAAATAAACGCATGAAAACAGACGACGAACAATGAAAAGAAATAGACAGAGTTTTTTCTTTAAGAAAAAAAGGCCCAACACTCTCCCCGTCAATGCTCCGACACCAGCCCAGACATGGAGCTACTTCAGCCATCAGTTCAGGGAAGCACTTTTAAACAGTAGCACTTTCTATTTCTATTTTGAAATGTTTTATTCTGCTTAAAATGTTTTAGTTTGGCAGGTCAGTGAAGCACTTTAAGCAAATTTTTTTTTTTTTTTTTTGTATTTTTATATACAGTATAATTGTGCTTCAAATAACAAAAAAAGTATTTACCTACACCTCATTCTTGTTTAAAATCATTTACATAATATATATTAATGTATGGAGCGCGATAAAAAGGTGACCTTGAAATTGTGCCGTAAAAAGGCGACGTGGCCGAGGAAAAATTTGGGTGCACCTAAATAAAAAAATTAGTCGCACCAGTGCAACCAAGGCAAGAAGTTAGTCTGGAGCCCTGTATTAACTAACTTGAAATAATCATGAGCAATACCTTTGTTACTGTTTTTGTTCATCTTTGTTAACGTTAGTTGATAAAAATACAGCTGTTCATTGTTTATTCATGTTAGTTTATTAATGTTAACAAGATTTTAATAAAGTATTAGAAAATGTTAAAATTAACATTAACAAAGACTAACAAATTCTGTATAAGTTCATTTCATTATTAATTAATGTTAACTAATGAATCTTATTGTAAAGTGTTACCGATTTTTGTTTTGATGACCCACTTACATCTTCTTTTAAAAGTAACCCATATCTGATATCGCCAAAACGAACAAAAATAACATTATGATATCAAGATATCAATTTCATCGTGAGTTTAATTTATTGACATGGATTTCATAGAAACATTTTTAATACAATAGTTTCATCCTTGTTTCAAAGTCATTATATAGTAAAAATTTTTCTTCGAAAAAAGTGCGAAAGTTATAATTGTGATGATTATGGCATAACAGCTTATGAAAACCCCAAATTCAAAATCTCAGAAAAATAAAATATTACATGAAATCAATAAAAAAAGGATTTTAAATACAGAAATGTCGGCCCACTGAAAAGTATAATCATGATATGTATATAGTTATAAATACTAAATATATTAGTTTCACATTTTTAATTTGAATTACTGAAATATATGAACTTTTGCACGATATTAACATTTTTCGAGTTTCACCCGTATATACACAGATCCATTAATAAAGTTAGTGCGTACTATTGGTCTCGTGGAAGAACTTGTGTTAAGCATGTCAGAGGTTCTGGGTTCGGATAGGTTTTTCCCTCATGAGAACCTCATGTGTTCATCAGAGATTGTATATCAAGAGTGGGGACATTGTGTGCATTTTATTTTGTGCTAGCAACTAGCACTCCGGATGATTTCAACACATTTCAGCACCAGATCGACTCTTATTTTTTCTTAAGTTTTGTGCATACACAAACACAAGACAAACAACAATGCCTATCAGAAAGCCATCACTGTACAATGCAACAGTCTACAAATATTCATCACTTTTCTTTAAAATAAAAGATATAAATTAAAATAAATGAGTTGTGCAAATCAGGTGATACAAATTATTGTCCAGAAGTGAACTGCAGTGTCCACACATCTCACTCTCATCTGTTAAATCCAAATCTTTGGCTTATTCAATAAAAGTATTCCAGATATTCTCAAATAATTCTTGTTTGCCTTTTAGCACATATGCATTGAAGCAGTCATTTCTGCAAAAGGATTCCCGACCAAGCATTGAGTGCATAACTGAACATAATTATTTGAAGGTTGACTTTTTTTTTGTATTAAAAACACTTCTTTTATTGGTCAGATGAAATATGCTAATTTTTTGAGACAGGAATTTTGGGTTTTCGTGAGCTGTATGCCAAAATCATCAGTATTAAAACAATAAAACACCTGAAATATTTCAGTTGGTGTGCAATGAATCTAAAATATATGAAAGTTTAATTTTTATCATTACATAATGGAAAATAATGAACTTTATCACAATATGCTAATTTTTTTAGAAGGACCTGTATGTAATCATCTGTAATGGCCGAGCAGACAGAATCTGCCGTAACCAGAAAGTGCCTCTTGGTCTACATGTTTTTTTCCCAAAATAAAGCTATACATCTTTTGGCATTAAGCAGACTAAGGTCTATAAATGTATGTTCATTTTTAGTATAGTTATGCTTCTCGTGATATAAGCCCAAAAGAAACAATTTTGGTTCTAATATTAGATCGACTCTTATTTAACAAAAAAGAACTAATACTTTATAGTCAACTAGAGATGTTTAATTTGTTATTTCTGTACCACGCAATGTTCAAAAAGTCGCTTTTTTCAGTCGCATTGACGGGAATATACGATCTGTCCGATTACACAGCAGACGCAAATGCCTGTATCCGATTCATGTCTTGGGTGGGTCTAAAAGCTTCTGCTTCATACACGTCTGACCCAAATGAAAATTCTCCGTGTATAAGCCCTGATTTAGAGGGTCTATCTGCTTTTAAATCCCCAGGAGTGCAGAACGAGGTGTTCTTGTTTTGTGTGCAAAGGCAAGCGCCTGTCAATTTAACCCATTTAGGCCTAAAACGCCTGCTAAAAAAAGGCCTTTTTATGTCTAAGTACTTTTCTGTAAACCCCCTCCCAAAACCTAAGGGTTTCCAGAAATATTTGTCAAAGCCTACACTGTAAAAAAATGTTTGTTGACTTAACTCATTATTTTGTGTTATCTTTTTGCATGGGTTTTTTTGAGTTTAACTAACTTATTTTGAAAAGTGTCCCTGACAAATTTGGAAAGGTTTACCTGACATATTATAAAGTACAATGAACTGATTTAATTTAGTTAAGTAAACTTTGAATCTAAGTTTGGCCAGCTAAAGTTAAGTTTTCTTAACTACATCCAATAAGTTCGGCCAACTAAAGTGGTGTTTTGAAAATCAATTTTTTAGCCACCATTATAGTGATCAGTGTTTGCTTTAGTTGGGCTCGTGACCCTTAAACTGTTAACATGAGATATTGTTTGGCAGTTGTATCTGAGTTATAACTACCAAATGATCAAAGAGAAAAGGTGATTCTGATGGTGTTGGTTATGTTTTAACATACTCATTACTTGAGAGTTTTTTAGTGATTCTATAGTAGATGATATTCAAGCTTTTTTAATATAGTCCAAAATATTTCTTAAAAGTTTTTCTGATCAAAACACTCTGAAAAATGATTTTATTTAGACACACTGACATCAATAATCAGCCTGTGAATCTCAACATTGGTGACAATTATAAAGCATGTTGCAGTGCATTCTGGGTGCCACCAATCAAAACTCATTCATGGCTCCCACCATGAATTGCGGTATGAATAAATTATGATCTGAAATGTCTTAGTAATATCCTTTTCCAAATTGAATATTCTGTTTGTCACCATTGTTGAGATTCATACACTGATTCTTTATGTCTGTGTATATTTAAAATATATATATTTTTTTATCAGAACAACTTTTAGGAAATCTTTTGGATTATTTAGACATTTCTAGATCTTGTACTGTAGAATCACTGTGATGTTGTAATCAACATTATAAATTTAAAGTCAGAGATAAGGCTTTAAATGAGCTTTGTGATGCAAGTCAAGCGATGATTATGTCAAAACATAACCAACAGTGTCTGATCACCTTTTCACTTTGATTATCTGGCAGTTATAATTCAAATACAACAGCCGAAACAAAATATGTTAGCAATTTAAGGGTCACAAGACCAACTAAAGCAAACACTGATCACCATAATGGTGGCTTAAAAAATTAGATTTTCTCCTTTGGTGATTCTGCTTGTTAACATCAGGTGTCTTCAATAATGGTCAATCATCACTCAATGAATCACTTAATTAGCTCTTTAACTTTAACACTCCCAACTTTAACAAGCCATATAAACTCCCAGGAGAGTTCATTTAACACTGGAGTTTTTGCTGTGAATAATTCTGAAAAAAATGCTTTTACTAATGATTTATTATTATATTATTTGTTAACAGAAGACTATGAAACGCTTATTATGAACTAAAAACTCACAACAATCACTTTCACTATATAAAATGTCACACTTACTGTGTATCAGTCTACTTCTTCTGAAGACACACGTGTAAGGAATTTTTTTTGTGTAATTTAATGAATCCGTGCTCATGATTGTAAAAACATTGTTGAAGTTGAAGATTTATGTTTGAAGCGGTTTTAAAAGGTTGAAGTTTAGGTTTTAAGACCATGCAGTCTACCAGACTGCAAGATAGATAGATAAATTAAGTTTAGTTTACTATCAAAGCATTAGAGTATAATTGAAGTAAAACCTGCAGAAAATGTAGTGCAATTGTTTCAACTAACATTTATAAGTTAAAATAACAAGTATACTTGTTAATTCAACTGAAAATCTAGTGCAGTTGTTTAAACATACATTTTTGAGTTAAAATAACAATTTTACTTGTTCATTCAACTTTCAATCTAGTTGAGGACAAGAAAACTTAAGATTTCTTGTTGTCTGGACAATCTAGTTATCTCTACTCAAAAAAATAAGTTGAAATAACTAAATTGCTAAAATATTTTTTATAGTGTACTAAAATCTTTTTAAAAATGTTGACCAAAACAGTAAAGACACTCAACTAAAACTTACTGTATGTTTAGGCTTATTTTGACCAATCACAAAGCATTTTACTAGTCACATGAGTTTGAAAAAAAAAATCCCTAAGCATCTCTGTCACTCACCCCAAGAATATTTCAGCCAATCACAGTGCATATAATTGGCCATGTGCCTTCAAAAAGACGACACCGCTTAAAATGACGCAGGCGTGTTTGCCGGGCTTAATGGTGACTACACACAGATGTGCGATCCGGTCTTAAAGGTGAACACACACAGATGCGCGATCCGGTCTTAAAGGTAAACACACACAGATGTGCGATCCGGTCTTAAAGGTGAACACACACAGATGCGCGATCCGGTCTTAAAGGTGAACACACACAGATGTGCGATCCTGTCTTAAAGGTAAACACACACAGATGCGCGATCCGGTCTTAAAGGTGAACACACACAGATGCGCGATCCGGTCTTAAAGGTAAACACACACAGATGCGCGATCCGGTCTTAAAGGTGAACACACACAGATGCGCGATCCGGTCTTAAAGGTAAACACACACAGATGCGCGATCCGGTCTTAAAGGTGAACACACACAGATGTGCGATCCTGTCTTAAAGGTAAACACACACAGATGTGCGATCCGGTCTTAAAGGTGAACACACACAGATGTGCGATCCTGTCTTAAAGTTAAACACACACAGATGCGCGATCCGGTCTTAAAGGTAAACACACACAGATGCGCGATCCGGTCTTAAAGGTAAACACACACAGATGCGCGATCCGGTCTTTAAGGTAAACACACACAGATGTGCGATCCGGTCTTAAAGGTAAACACACACAGATGCGCGATCCGGTCTTAAAGGTAAACACACACAGATGCGCGATCCGGTCTTTAAGGTAAACACACACAGATGCGCGATCCGGTCTTTAAGGTAAACACACACAGATGCGCGATCCGGTCTTAAAGGTAAACACACACAGATGCGCGATCCGGTCTTAAAGGTGAACACACACAGATGCGCGATCCGGTCTTAAAGGTAAACACACACAGATGCGCGATCCGGTCTTAAAGGTAAACACACACAGATGTGCGATCCGGTTTTAATGGGTTAAAAAAACTGACATTTTCAGGAATTTATAAAGACGCCCCTGGACAGAACGTAAAAAGTGGACCTGTCCGGGCAAAAGAGGACGTTTGATCACCCTAGTGTAAAATCAAAGGCTTTCTCACCAGAAAACTCTGGAAATGGCTGTTCATGCATTTATGACGTGCCGGCTAGATTACTGCAATATTGCACTATATCAACTCCTCAAATTGCCTGTCTTCATCAGTCCAAAATGCTGCGGCCAGACTTATTCATAAGTGTCGCGAATATGACCACATCTCTCCGATTCTCAAATCTCTATACCGGTGGCCAGTTCCACAGAGAATAGCTTTTAAAATTCTACTGTTTTTAAATCTCTACAAAACATATCTATCTCTCTGAACTCGGTCCAGAAGCGTAAGATCTGGCTCTAGAAATACATGTGATATTGATATGAGTGTAGGTATAGGCAGGGATAGATTCAGAGGCATAAGGTACTGCAAATATTATATGCAACAATAATACAACTATGCATTGACATTTACTTTTGATACTTGAGTATTTGAGTCTGATACAGGAGTTTTACTATATTATATTATTGAGTCTGAATGTGTTTTCCCACTTACACAGAACGTTTAGGGAACGTTCGTTTATGGTTCTCTAAAGGTTAGTTTGAACCAAACCAAAAACTAACGTTTTGGGAACATTCCCTCTGGGTTATAACGTTCCCTGAACGTTAAGAAAACTTTCCATGCAAACGAAAACCTTAAGGGAATGTTCCCGCAACCAAAAACTAACGTTCCCAGAATTTTGTGGGAAGCATAAATTGCTAGCTGGGTTAGCTACTCCTGTTTTAAGGTTGCTCTTAGCTTTGCTGCTTTTATTTGTGTTTTGTGTGTTGTTATGCAGGTTTTATTTTCTTATATGGTTGTTCTGTAAAGCACTTTGTTGAGTGGCTGTTGTAAATGTGCTATATAACTAAAATAAACATGTCTAACTATCAGAATATCAGAATCCAGGCGCTTTCTTGCTGCTTACACGTTTGCGTGGGTCATATTCGAATCTGTCACTTGAACCATGCAGTGTAAATGCGGCCATTTTGTTGCTGTCTGGGAAGTTTCTCCACAGTCTTTGACACTGTGTTGTAACCGTTCTTGGGTAGGTTCGTATATCCCAGAAGGCCTCATGACGTCCTGCACGTGGGACTATGTGACGTCCACTCCAGCGAACAAGAGCTACACCTTGATGCTCTGCTGCTTCGTGTTCTTCATCCCTCTCGGCATCATCTCTTACTGCTACTTCTTCATGTTCCTCGCCATTCGTAACGCCAGCAGGTACAACACGCACACACTCCTGCCATTGGCATGAGGAACGTGATTTCACCAAGCAAAACATGTTTCTGGATCAGCGTCCTTGTGGATTATGGAAGTAAAACAATGACAAATGTTTTTGCAATAAAAAAAGCTTACTACTAGGAAAAAAATATGCTTTTCATTTAACCCTGCTTGCATTTTAATGCATTGAATTTTTAGGGCTGGAATTCAACATGGTTGTATATTTAAGCTGTGAATATCTCAATTAAAAACATTTTTTCACACACGTTTTCATTATTAAAAATTAAATAATCCATATTCACCTTTCAGATTTCACTTCCGGAAATGTTCATTCTGTTTAAAAATACAACCTATAATATTCCACTGGCAATTTTCAGTGCATTTTATTTCACTTCCACAAATTCAGTGGTTCAAATTCGACAGAAAAATTCAACATTTGACATCCGGGAACGGCAGGAATATCAGTAGATTGCCGATTGATAACGGGTCAGAGAGTCATTCATTCATAAAAACGGATTTACAGAAATGGAGCAAGCGGTAAGTATTTGTGATGATTATCAGGGTCAGAATATATAGAAAAGCTGATAAAGACCAAAAAGCCCTAAAAGTCAAAAGCCCTAAAAACACAATGCATTAGGCTAAAATGCAAGCAGGGTTATTAATGCAATGCATATTTTTTCCAAGTAGAGCAATTCAACAAGCTTTTTTGTTTCACAAACATTTTTTATTATTTTACTTCCATAGTTGATCCTGGAACAACATCCAATCAACCAATCAGATTTGAGGGACACGTTTGCAGGGATTCCTGGGAAAGTTTTGACTCCTCTACCTATTTTCTAAGCTCTTTGTGAGTTCTCAGCTGGTAAAAATACCATCATATGTGCGCACAAACAATGAGCAAATTTAGCACACAGAATTGTTTTTGATGTTTGGTAAGTTCCGCAAAATAAACGACAAAAACAGCGTTTTTGTATCTTCAGGTTTGGTGTTAAAAATGACAGTGTGAATGCTAAGCAAAAAACATCCGGTTGCATAAACTGCTAAGACTAGTCTTACAAGTTATTCAGCAAAAATATCTAATTTTTAAGACTTCAGATCTTTTTCAGGTCAGTTATATAAAAAACGTATATAGGTCTAGTTTGATACCGGAAAGTAAGATTAAGATATACTTTATTGTGCTAAAGGGAAATTTGTTTCCATCCTTCAGCTTTACAGAGACAACACAAAAACAAAATACAAAAAATAAAACGTCTCTCAACACATTCTCTCCCCAAACATGCTCCCTATATACATTTAGACAGGTACATGTATAGTAAGCTAGGCACATTAACGCCTTTCATTGGCAGGCAACTGACATATTGCACAACCCCGATAATAACAAATGACATAATTTACAGATCAAGACTGATTACCCCTAACTAACTGCTTACACAAGTTCTTAAGACACAGTCTTGACATAATGGATGTGGTTATGCAACTGCTGGACTAAATGAACCAGGATATGGACAGAAAAAGATTAAGAGCATAAAAGTCCAGGTTAGAGATGCACATACATAGACATTTTCATGCACGTACTTTATCTTTCTTGGCTCTGACCAAAAGAACCACAAGAACTGAACTACCAAAAATGTGAACAAACTCTTAAGTTTAGGCTATCATGTTATATAAGTTATAGGGTTAGGACTATGTTTATTGGACAGGAATGACTAATAGAAGATGTTGATCCATGTCTTTCTTGACAAAATCACGACGACCATAAACAATCAGGTCAAAGTCATGGCAGGACATCATAACTGGAACATCTACATGACGTACAGTCAGGCTTCTGTCAAATTAAATTCCAGGATTTTCCAAGCACTACTTTTTGGTTTTCAAGGACTACAACCAGATCTCACTTAGCAAACAATATCTTTATTATCTTTCAAATAAAATAAAAAACACAAATAAATAAACAAAAAGAAACTAATAAAACAAAATGGTACAAATAAAGTGCAATGACTGCGGTGACTTTAACCATTGAAAGGATATTCAAGCTGATTTTTCCTCCCATGAAAATATGATTGACCTGAAGAATGAAAGCTGGATCATATACTGTACTTGGACATTTGTATGAGCAATGTCACGCTCATGTTCAAAATGAACAAGAATCGGCACACTGACACTTCTGCTCACAAGGATTTATTAAAATATACAACGTTTCAGGCCTTGTGTTGAAACGTTGTTAATTGTAATAAATCCTTGCTAGCAGAAGTGTCTGTGCCGATTCTTGTTCATTTTGAATTTGATGCTTCATTGATCGAGCATCTGCCAAAAGTTTTTGGGACGTGTGCACAATTTCTTCTTTTTTTAATCAATATGTTGATTTTGTGTAAAAAGATTTTTATCGTTTCAAGCCCTTTCCAAGTACCTTTTCATAAATATAGCTGTTTTCAAGTTTTTTTCAGGACTCAAAACGTCAAATCCAAGAACTTTACGCACTTTGTACGAACCCTGTACAATGTAATTCTTGTGAAAAATGTGTCCAGAGATTTGGAGAAGATGGGTAGCCATGTGAGGAAGACCACGCTCATCCAACAGCAGTCCATCAAGACCGAGTGGAAGCTGGCGAAGATCGCGTTTGTGGTCATCATTGTGTTTGTGCTGTCCTGGTCTCCGTACGCCTGCGTCACGCTCATCGCCTGGGCAGGGTAACTATCACAGGCTTTTCGGGATTATTACAAACAATATCTGGAATTTTGAGTTTATGCATGGATGTTTATATATGTGCATCTCTAGCCTGGACTTTTATGCTCTTAAAGGACAACTCCGGCGCTAAATGAACCTTTGGTGTAATTACACATTGGTACACAGTCAACCGTTCTCTGAGATTTGTTTTCATGATTATCGAATGTAAAGAGTTTTATCTCTAAAAACTGTTTAGCTTGTAACGCTGGTATATAGGGCATAGAGTAATGGAAATAAAAATCGCTAGTTAATACCACTAACAAGGCTCAAAATAGCCCAACACGAACACGGTAGCATAATGAGGGTCCCTACCTGCAAACCGAAGCTTTGAGAACGGTGTAAGTGTTCAGACAGTTTAATAAGAAGATATTTATAAAGACAGTCCACTTCGCGTATACAGGCAGGAGCATCTTTGGAAAACAGTCTCGACCAGTCGAATCATGAACGAATGTATATCCCAGCCACCGCACTGGCCATTATTATTAATGGAAGGCGACGTGTGTGTGTGTGTGTGTTATTCAATCATTAATGTTAGACTCTGTGAGCGGCTCATATGAGGAGTTTCTGGTGTTTCTCCTCATTTCTGCTTCGAGATCTTGATTGTGTCATTTCTCTGAGGTTTATAATCCAGTATTCCTGTAATTCTTTTGTCTTTTATGAATTTAATAAAGAACTCTGTCTCGTATTCTGTCCACACACACCGCGTCATCTACGTCAGATGACTGTAAATGCGCAAAAACTGTTTCCATTGCAGTTTTGCAAAATATTTATTTTTCGTATTGCCAAACCTGAAAAACCACCTCATGTGTGCGTAAAAACTTTTTTGCGATAAAATAGTTTTTGCGAAATTGCCATGTTTCCATTGGGCGTATTTTCAATTCGCAATTTCAATTTGCGCAATTTGAAGGGTAATGAAAACGCGGCTATTGAGATTTTTAAAATTGCAGACCTTTTTTTGCATTTTTTAATTAAATATACATACAAACTTTTTGTTTTTGTCAGTTTGGCCCTAAACTGTGATGGCCAGTTTCATGCAGAACATCTAATCTCTCAGAGAAGTATTCTGATTCATGTGTTAGTCTATTAAAGGGAGTCAAACCATGCAGAAGATCTGAGGCTTTCTGAGAATTCCTGGGTAAAAACACATCCTTTTATAGAAGAACTGTCCAAAAGTGAGAGCGTATAGTGCGAGCCGGCTCGATGCGAACACTTCTGAGAGAGCGAATGATGAAGTGTGCTGGAGGGTAGACTACAGCCATGCATGGGCTTCGCTCCGCAACACCTCTGGGTCACTAACATGTCATGTAAACAGACACTGCAGGGGTCTTCAGCTTTATTCAGCACGCTCTCTGCTCGCTTCTTCACTTGTTTTCCAGTACAAACCCTTACGGAACAAAAATACATGGGGATATACTGCACAATTTAATGCGATATATTACATTATACATTTTCATATATGGGAAACTAGTGCTTATATTTTTCAATATACTGCAATATACATTGACCATGGCTATATATAGATACATATAAATATTTGGTTACACTTTATTTCGATAGTCCACTTTAGACATTCTACTAAATATAATTTACTTTTCAACTTCGTCAACTAACTGTCTTGTTTTCTAAAAAAAATAACGTTTTATCAAAATTAAGTGAGTTGCTTAAAACAAGGAAAAGTTAGCTGTCAATGTGGTATTAAAAATAATAATGTATGAAAAAATACACAAATTTGTTTTTGCAGTGTATCTAAACATTCTTAAATCAAGATACTGTACATGTTTTCTTGCGATATTAAGATATTGCAAAAAGTACTGAAGAACTGCCAAAAACAAGGATCATAAACGCACTCACTTAGTAAAAAAAAATATTCTCAAATCAATGTATCATTTTTTTTAATCAAGATAGATTTACTTGAGAAGCAAAAAAATTAATAAGTCTTGTTTTTTGCAATTTTATTATAAAAAAATTAGTGAGTTATGCTTAAAACAAGCAAACAAACAAAATCTGTCAATGTGGTCAGAAAAATAAACTGAATTTAAAAAGAAAAGATTATTTTTCTGACCCCACTGACAGATATGTGTCTTGTTTTAACCATAACTCACAACATAAAAAGGCTTTTGCTTAATGTCTTGATTCAAATATTTGTTTAGATATTTGTGACTGAAAACGAGGCAAAAAGACGATTATTTTTTGAAGTGCAAAGCTGACATCACAAATTCTGACATCAGTGACATCAATTTCAATGCCATAATGTGCTACTTAATGTGCTTTTGTTTGTTTGTCATGTTCCAGGTATAGCCACGTTCTTTCTCCGTATTCTAAGGCAGTTCCTGCAGTGATTGCCAAAGCATCAGCCATTTACAATCCTTTCATCTATGCCATCATACGCTCCAAATACAGGTTCGTTCAAGTGCAAACGCCTCAGCAACCACACAATATTGTGCCAAAACATATAACTGTTACGTAACATGTAGAGGAAACCACACGAAGACGAAGGAGAACAATCATAATGGTATTTAATGAACAAACGCAGCATTATTTAATCTTTATTTATCCAGGTAAACTGTTTGAGAACCACTTCTCGTTTACAAACATGACCTGGCCTACAGAAATAAATAGAAACACACTGTACATAGTCATACACATGACACATAGAACAAGCAATTAAAATAAGAGAGGTAGACGGCAATAAAAAAAAACACGAATAAAGTGCTTAAGTAAGTGTTTATAAATATGGTTCAGGATTGTCAGCAGGAACAAGAGTCAACTATGTTGTTCTGGGGATTCTGCTTAAAGGTGGAGGTTGGGATCAGAGACAATTTATATAGAGACATGCCACTTCCTCAATCCTCAATACAACTATATAGGGAAAACCCGTAACGCCAAAGATGGCGGTTGTGCACATGTCCCGTCCCTCCGGCTGGAAAGCCAATCGTTTGCTTTTAACAGTCAAGCCGGGAAACATGTAAGCCTATCGTCTGGTTCCACAGGTGAGGTCTGCGACAGCGGAGACGAGAACCCTTGCGCATGTGTAGTAAAGTATAACCTGTGGGGAAAAAGGCGTTTTAAACCTTATTTTGGAGCAAAGTCATCAAACTTTTTTTCAGCGATTTTTATCATATTTTACTGCTGTTTCTATACATGCAGTTTTTATGTCCCGGTGACCAGTGAAAGTGCAGTTCTGACTCTCTGCCCATTCATTTAGATAGGAGCTGGTCTTGTTAGTCCGGAATAGCTGCCCGGAGGCGTTGCCAAGATGGCGGCCGAGTGGCATGACTTGCCTAAAAGGACTTTGGAGACGTAAGTTTCAGGGTATTTTGTAGTATGTTCCAGTCATGTACTGCTGCGAAGCGGAAGGCATTACGTCCAGAGGTAGTAGAAGTGGGATATCCCTTAAACTTAAAGGGATAGTTCACCCAAAAATGTAAATTCTGTCAGTATTTACTCACCCTCATGTTGTTCCAACCCCGTAAGACCTTCGTTCATCTTCGGAACAGGAATTAAGATATGTGTGATTAAATCTGAGCGCTGGATCACTCCTCCATAGGCTTCTTAAGGGATCGAAACTGGCCGGCGCAAAGGTTATTAAAAACATTGTTAAAATAGTCCAGTGACTACAGTGGCTCAATCTTATAAAAAGTTTAAAAGTTTATCAAGTGAGGAGAATACTTTTTGTGCACAAAAAATAACGACTTTATTCAACTATTCATTTACTTCTCTGTGTGCCGTGAGATTTCACGTAGTGGAACTGTACAAAGCTTCTTGGTTGTACGACACACGTAGGCTCACTATAGTTTTTGCGCACAAAAAGTATTCTCGTCGCTTGATAAACTTAAGATTGACCCACTGTAGTCACTTGGACTATTTTAACGATGTTTTTAATAACTTTTCGAGGCCGGCCAGTTTCGATCGCTTAAGAAGCCTATGGACTAGTATGGAGGAGCGATCCAGCTCTCAGATTTCATCAAAAATATCTTCATTTGTGTTCTGAAGATGAACGAAGGTCTTACGGGGTTGGAACAACATGAGGTGAGTAAATACTGACAGAATTTACATTTTTTGGGTGAACTATCCCTTTAATAAAATGACTTGATCTTGTGTGATGGGTGTTATGGCCAGCCCTCCAGTTTATACACGTTACAGTGATGAGTGTGAAAGGGTGCATTAGTGTCAAAAACGTATGGCTGAATGATAGAGTGTGTCAAGTTTTTTTAGGGCTGTGTTTGGTGCCACTCTGTAAATAATATTGCCATAGTCCAAAACTGGCAGTATTGTCATCTTAACGAGGGTGCATTTGGTAAAGCATAAGTAAAGAAAGCTTTATTGCGGAAAGGCTAGTCTAGCTATATGTGTAATGAATGACAGGGATGAATCCAACCAGATGCCTATGTATGTGTTTTGACATACTCCAGTGCCGTACCGTTCATGCAGGTGATTGTAAGTGTCTTGGTAACAGGTTTTCGGACACATTTGGTCTTACTGGTATGGATGCACCGAATGTTCGGCAACCGAGATTATTCGGCCGAAAATAGCAAAAAAAAGCACTTTCGGTGTTCGGCCGAATAAGTAAAAAGACCGAATAAATTTGACCGAACAATGACGTTTTTGATCAAATAGTAACCAGCGTAGAGTGAGAGGCGTGCGCTTTATAAATGCAGCCAACATGCCCCCTTTGAGCAGAAAACACAAGAGAAGCTCATCTGGAGCGTCTGTGGCAGACGTACCCTTACTTGCAGCACTAACGCGTCTTTTAACCCTCTAGTTGACAAATGCGCCGCCGCGTTTTGCTGGATTTTTTTCACATGGCAGCAAAATAGACTTAAATACTCATTTACGTAATTTATGGTCACTTAAATGCAGACTTATATGAAAAAATAAACTGTTAAATGTCTACTTGTGTCCACTTACAATCGAAAGAAAACTGTGCTTTTGTAAAATAAAGAAAATAAACAGGGTGTGCTTTCTGGCTCTGTCTCCGTTAACTTTTTTTCTGGAGCACGTCTCTAAACTTAAACGAAACTCAGCCAATACCAGTCACACAGGCAAAGGCATATATCTTTATAATCATTTAATTGTCTACTTTTAAATTATCTAATTCAAAACGAAAACAAATATTTTCTGTTTATGTAATCTGTATGAAAAGAGAGAGATGTCAGTCATTCTCATGGCAACTCCTTATCTGCTAATCGCCACGGAGAGCGCGCGCTATATTGAAACCCAAATGATCCAGGCAATCCATGCAAACCTGTCAACGCCCACGATAAAGTGTGTAAACTGCAAAAGTAGGATTATGTCTAGGACAGTTTTTCATTTGTTGTAGGTTCATCCACATTTTTTTTTGCACTTTTCAATGCACTTTTTTAGTTACATTCTTTCAGCAGTCAGTTATAGGCCTAACATAGGCTATTCAAGAAGGGGGGCTTCAAAGATGGCCAAATAAAAATATATTTTTTATTTTACTAATTTATTTATTTTAAGTTATATTGTGCTTTGTTTAAATAATATCTGCTTGAATGTTACAAAAAATGTCAGTGTTAAATAAATTGTATTTTTGCAATTTGATTTTTTTCTCTGAAAAGCAAGACAAAATAGTAAAAAAGCATATTTTTACTATTTAATAAAATGCAATGGTGAAAAAATTGGCAAAATAAATGGAAAAAATGTGAAACACCGCGTTCGGTACTCGGCCAAGCATTTCATTATTATTCGGCTTCGGCCAAGAATTTTCATTTCGGTGCATCTCTACTTACTGGTGTTAATACGGAGATGGAGATTATCAAAGAACTGCTCTATAGAGGAGAAGCTGAGTTTAAGACTTGAAGCTGCAGACTTGGGAGACGAACCAACTGAGTACAAAATGGTGTCGTCTGCATAATGGTGAATCCGGGAGGTGCCAGCAGCTCTGGCTATGTCATTGATGTAAATAGAAAAAACCCAGCATGGAGCCTTGAGGCACACCTTTACTGTACGTTCACACCGCCGCCGACTTGAGCTTACAAAGTTACCGGAAGTCATTCATTCTCAAGGGAAGCTGGCTTCTCTTAGCTGCAAGGAGCGTCAAATCCATCGGCGTCGCGTTTTGAGCGACCAGAGCGTCAATCAGAAAGTTGAAAGTAGCTCAACTTTATGGTAATGAGCTGTGACGCCGTTCAGCGGCAAAACGCCAGCAACCAATCGGAATATAGATGTCCTTCGCGCTGGCTGATTCCAGAGAAACATACAATGTAAACTTTCTTTCCTACCAAAACATTAGTTCCGAGGAGGAACCAGCCAGTGATACTCTCCGAATTGATAATGGTCCTGGAGGGTGTCATGAACCCAAAAGAGTCAAGAGTCCGACGTCTTCTCCACAAATACAATACGGAAGCACCAAACTCAACAACTTCGCGATGATCCATAATGATCCAGTGATACACATTTGAGGATGAGCGCAACTTTTGGCGCTCGTTTTAAGCGGGAATGCAATTCATTTGCTCACAGTAACACCGATTTGACGGTAATAATAATAATAATATTAATAGCTAATTATTCTTTTTTTCCCCGACCAAATTACGGTTATAAAAATGCTGCCATTATAAAAGGTTTCTAGTGTCAGTGTATTGCTTGGTTTTTACATGTCATGTTGTGACCCTTCTCTTCTCTCATGATCGAACAGAGAATGCTGCTACGTCAGAGCGGCCAAAGCGTCAATGAGCTTCCCCGTACTTTTTGACAAGCGTCCTTGACAGAGCATCCAGAGCTTCTTTGCAGTTCAAGTTGGCGGCGGTGTGAACGTACAGTTAGAGATGATAAGTGGGTCTGACATGATGTTTTCAACCTTCAATTGCTGGACAGGGTTAGTGAGGTAACTGGCAAACCAATCACAGCTAGAGGTGGACAGACCAATACTGGAAAGCCTATGTAAAAGGATCCTATGGTTAACAGAATCAAAGGCTTTGGCGAGGTCTATAAAGGTGGCAATACAGACCTGCTTACTGTCTAATGCTGTAATTACATCATCAAGGACCTTTGTAGAGGTTGTTATGCATCCATGTCCCGTCCGAAAACCAGATTGCATGTCAAATAATGTATGATTTTTATCCAGGAAATAATTTAACTGTTTTTGGATGAGCTTCTCCAGAACTTTGGCAAAGGAATGGTAGGATGGAAATTGGGCGATAACAATTTGGGTCAGATTCAGCCAAAAATGATGGCTGATTTCCAATCAATAGGGAACTCCGAGAGCTGTAGGGACATGTTAAATAGTCTTGTGACGGGAGACTTGACATTAACGAGAACGGACGAAGACTGAGGGAGAACACAGGGTCTGAATACACTGAGCAAACAAAAGGAACTTAATTGGATCATTAACAGGACACAGGTGAATGAGATGACTAATTAAACAGACTGGGTCACAGGAACAAACCAAAAACATGATGAAACGTAGGAGACAGACCATACATGCAACAATAACGCAGTGTGTATTTTTGACCCTGATTTACAGAGACACGCTGGCTGAGAAGGTGCCGTGTCTGCATTTTCTAGCCCAGCCGTCACGTAAAGATTGCGTTTCGGTGTCGAACAGCGAATCGTCCTTCAAAGAGCATATGCTCAGCCGACAGTCATCAGGGTCAAAGGCCAAGTTCCAGCGAATCTCCTCCATGTCCACTTCAGACACGGTTAGTGCTTTACACTGCAAAAAAATGCTTTTCTTACTTAGTATTTCTGTCTTGTTTCCAGTCCAAATATCGAAAAAAAATGTAAAGGGGTGGTATAATGCCCTTTGCACAATATGTAAATTAAGTCTCTGATGTCCCCAGAGTGTGAATGTGAAGTAATATCCCACAATACCCCATATTTAAGCTCAAAATACCCCACAGATATTTTTATATAGCATGTTAAAATTGTCACTTTTTGAGGGTGAGCAAAAACGCGTAGTTTTTGTGTTAGTCCGTTTAAATGCAAATGAGCTGCTGCTCCCGGCACAGGGGCGGAGCTTCAACAGCCTGCACTCACACACACATGCACTGAACATTTCAACAACTTTAGCCTTTTATGTTCAAACCGAAGTTAGACAAAGATTGAGAGACTCAAGAAGTGACAACATGTAGAAGCAACTGGGCATTTCTGAATGGTTAGTTGAAGAATTTATGTTATCTTCTAGACAATAATTAGCATATTCTGTCTTGATAATTTATAAATCCTGTTCTGGGGGCGGGGTTTATGTAAATTTTTGTGTTGGTGATGTCACTAACCCGGGAGGAATGACGTGTAGTCTACCAGCCGTTTGTTGTAGTCCTTAAAAAGACATTTCTGTAAAAGATAATATCTCCCTTTGCTTTGAACTTTGAGCGTCGTAACTTTGCAGATGTTGTTTACACATCTCAAACAGCAACATTACTCACTAACTACAGTTAAAAAAGTGAAATCATAATCAACCACCCCTTTAAATCAAGCTGCATTTACTAAATGAGTAAAGGGCCATAAGATATTATGTCTTATTTTCTAGGGAAATAAATCCAAAGTAAGTGAATTGTTGCTTTAAAAAAAAAAAAAGCAAAATTATCCACCAATGATGTAAGAAAAATAATCTTAATTAAAACAGAAACGAGATTATTTTTCTAACCCCATTGGCAGAAGCAAAAACGCAGTTAATTTTGATTTATTTCCCTAGAAAATAAGACATAATATCTTATGGCCCTTTACTCATTTAGTAAATGCAGCTTGATTTAGGTATTTTTAGATATTTGGACTGAAATACAAGACAAAATACTAAGTAAGAAAAGCATTTTTGCAGTGTAAGAGAAGACTTGTGCTTAATCTTCAAGTTCAAGATTCGTCCACACTGCCATCATACAATATTATAAATGCACACTTTATAATTATACTGCTAAAATCTGCTTATTTATGTATATCTAGACATGTAGATTCTTAATTGACACATTTTCTACTACTGTAGGTCAGAGGTTACAACATTAAAAGCTTGATTTTCTCCACAGGGGGACTTTAAACGTGTCAATATATATGATGTATGTGCTCTAGGTCTGGAGTGATGTAGAATTAGATCCTGTGGAGCAAAAGAGTCAGATCAGAAGCTCACAATCAGCAAATCTGCTGAGAGAGGAAGGAAGGAAACCGCAAACGAAACATGGCAATGTGAAGAACAAGAGTCGAGGAGAGGAAGAGCACAGAGAAGTGAAGGTACAGTATTTGCTTCAGAGTGACTACAGTAAACATTTGGGACGCACCGATTTGAACATTTCGGCCAATACCGATAACCGATAATTCTTTATATTTGAAAGCCGATAACCGATATATTAGCAGATAAATCTAAAGTTTTTGACGATCATCAGATTAATCTGTGCAGAATAGCATTATTACTAACTTTATTAGCAAAACAATTTTCCTCCGCCAGTAACTTGTAGTTTTATGCTTCAGTCGCTATACACTGTATATATATTTTTTCGATTATTAGAGTGTTTTACTTCAAAATTAAATGTTTAATTCAATGTGTGTTTAATTTAATTCAATGTTGATGTAGCTTTATGAAGAGAAAGACTTTAGGACCCAGCGGAACAGCTCATTTGCTCCATAATTTTTTTATTTTTTTTATTTTATTTTTTGACAGGGACAATGCAAAATATACATTAACCTTAAACAGGAGAGATGCATTTTACCAGGTTGTAGCACATGTGCTAATTTCCACCTGTAGTCCCTGGGCAGGCTGAAGTCAACAAATATAAATACACATATTAAAATTACATATAACAAATACACATATTAAAAATACTTTATAGACTCTCACATACACATCAATTACAATACATTATGTAAGCATGTTTGTTTTGAAAGTAGCCATTAGATTATATAGAGATAGCTTATATAGAGATATAAGGCCATCAAGTCATCTTCTTTTATAAGCGCTTTAACAATGTAGATTTACAGCTTTACAGAGATAAACATATAATTTAAGGTAACAGAGATTGTTTTGGCTTTATAGCGGTTCTTGAATAATGTTATTTTCCAGCTAAAGTTAGTTTTGATTGATTCACTTCCGTTGAAATGATCATTAGTTATTAAATTAGGGGCCGCTAAGACGCCGGCGTTCTCTCTGAACAGACTTTAAACTGAACCTGTGAGAAACGCTGATGTTCACATGCGCATTAAGAGCTGATTCTAGAGTTATGTGCGTTTGCGTATATGTGCGCAGGTTTGTAATTCCCTACAAACCATGCCTAAACAAACTACTTATCCTGCCTATCAATTTTGACACAGAATTTTATTTTATCACTTCGGGGTGGGTTCGCGGAGCGTCAGTGGCAACAGTCATGAAATATCATGCTATATATATATATATATTTTTTTTTTTTCCACAAGAGGTGGCAAAGACTCCCAATGTAAGATATGTTGAGCTGAATTAAAAGGGTTATGCATGAAATTGTGAGTTATTTTGAATTTAAGAATGTGCTTAAATTACTATTTATTTGTTATTTATTGATCAAATCTAGTCATTTAAAGGTAAATACAATTAAAAATCTCCACACAAATTATTATTTTTTTTAAATATTGTCAAAATAAAAAAGTTTTCTGGCCAGTATAATTTTAGTGCTTCCAGTTATTTTGACCAGCGAGGGAAAGATATTTTACAAAGTATGAGCGTTAAATTGTTAACAGTAAAACCTTGCATAAATGTACATGTTTTGTCGATCACAGCCTGCAGTCACCGAGAGCGGCTCTTTGATGGATTACAGCCTTGACCTGGCGTCCGAATCCATCAACATGGCCACTGTCCCGCTTCTCATGGCCAAACACACTCCAGGAGGGGAACAGGAGAAAGAGGATGAGTGCAATACTGTGAGAAACGGTCTGGCTTTTTACGAAGACACAGAGGAGCCACAAATCACTATCGGCCCCGAATCAGAGCGGCAAATGTCGCCGAGCAGAGAAGACAAATTAATACTGGACCTCAAAAGCCTGAACTGCTCCAGCGAGCTTCTGGAGTCCGTGGAGAAATTCCTCTCCTGAGGCCTGAAGATTACGTTTGTGTTTCACTGGAGAGGAGTCAGGACACTGGAGAACCACAGTCTTCCGCTAAAGTTTCGCGTCGGCCTTTTCCTTGGCAAAGCAATCGGGCCGAATTGGTTTGCGTGCAGAAAATCAGCTTCAACTTCACGCGCTTCAGCCACAGCATGGACTGTAGAAGCATTGAGTGACACTGTTTGCAGTTTTCATTACCAAACCTACTTGCCCTTTAACGAAGAATCACAATAAGACCGAAAAACAGTCAGAATTCATTTCATTAAAGCAGTGTTTCAGGTTCAATACAAGTTGAGCTCTAAAATCATTGTGACGGCAAGTTATTGCAATCCACTTAAAATGCAAGTAACCCCAGAGAAATATGAAAACACTGAATCTTTCAGTAAAACACTATTATTTGAGCTGCGCTTTTTTGCTCGTCATGCTTCACCAAAGTATTTCCTGAGTTCCTGTAAAGTCTGATATTTTGCAAATGTTCCCATGTTTTGACATTTTGTGGTCGTGACACTGAGGTTTTATATTACATTTACATGACAATGTTCATAATGTGATTCCATCATGCAAATATGTAAAATGTCAAGTCACATTTATTGATATAGCGCTTTATGCAACAGGTTGTCTTTATGCAAAGCAGCTTCACAGAAATAAACAGGAAAATAATGGTGTTTCAAAATTAATTTACTATTTAAATGATGTGAAATGACTTCAATTTCAGTTGTAAAGCAACTGCAGAAGATGATAGTGTCATTATTCAGTTCAATGTAGATTCAATAATGGTGTCAATTTTGCGGTTCATCAATTACGAAGCAAATTCTCAATTTAGTTCAATGTTAATTCAGTTGTCTTGTGGATATGCTTTTGAAATAGTCTGTATTTTAATGTTCAGTGTCTGGCTCCATGTATTGCTCTTGTAAGTGCTTTACTGTAACTACAAATTTAATCTTTTGAGTCAAGATTATTTTTGGTGTTAATGATAGGGATGCACCGATATTAAAAATTTGGCCGATACCGATAATTCTTTATAGCTATTTGAAAGCCGATAACCGATATATTGGCATATAAATCTAAATCCACATTTTTATATATTTTTTGAGAGCCTGATCACAAAAACAAATCTCACCATTATAAGCCAAACACACAATTATGATGTTCTCGTTATAATTGTATGTAGCCGTTATGACACTGAACTTTATTGGCTTTAATATGTTGGCCAAATGTTCTAATCAGGCTGATAACAATAACATTAAAAATGAACATATGTCGGCCAATATATCGTGCACCCCTAGTTAATGGACATATATTTGATAGAGCTTAACTTCTATTGAAGCGTAAACATTTCTTCAGGTTCATCCCAGTACTGTAAACACAGTCAGATATGAGCAACCAGGTGAAGCATCTCTCTATTGATTTCTATCTTTACATTGTACACTTCTCCTGGCTGTATGTTCTCCCGGTCGCCACATAATGAAAACATAGGTTTACTTGCACCTGAACCTGTGGGACCTGTAGTTGTGTGTCCTTGCATCCTATTTTTGTAGTAAGATACGCTAGATCATGAGTGTTTTGTGAGGAAAAGCTACATGTACTTGTAAGATATGTGAATATAACAAGAAAGAGTGGCCTAAATCTTCATCACGATCCAAATTCACGTTTACATTTATGCAACATAATGCTCATATATTATGTTTGTTGAACTGATTTGTGCCAATCAAATGTTATCCAATGAAAATCCACTGGGAACAGGCCAAGTGTTGTGTATATTCCCTAATGTTCTATGTTATCATTATTATTGATATTAATTGTGCGGTTGAAAATGCAACAGAGCTTTATTGATCCCTGTACAGTGTAACATTATATTGGACTGACTGAGATTAAATGAATGGTGAACAAAATCCCTCATGATTGTTTTACGGCTGCTACTAACCAGCTTCACTTCCAGGATTATTCCTCATTCATCGGGATCTTGGAGCATTTGTTTCCTCAAGCGTTAAAGGGGCTCAGGTATGTAGAAGTCAAACTTCTATATAAACTTATATTAAGAAAAACACTCGTCTATGGGTGTCGTATTGGCGTATGATGTGTGGTATCAAGGCTCGATTGACATTTTTGGGCCAGGTGTTCAAAAGTAAAGATACATATATTGTTGATCATAATTTAATTGATTACATTAACACTATAGGGCTGTTAATCTAATTTAAATCAAATTAGTATAACAAAATCCATCTACACTGCAATTGCCTAAATAATGTTCAGCTGTTATTGTAAATCGTATCATGCTGGCATCAAATGCACTGCAAAAATATATTTCTTAGTATTTTTTCTGTTTTTCCAGTAGCCTATATCTAAACATTCTTAAAATAAGTTAAATGACTTTTTTTTTCTGAATAAATCGTCAAAAAGAAGTGAGTTTATGCTTAAAACAAAGGAAAAAAGGTCTGCCAGTGTGGTCAGAAAAATAAAAGGGAAAACAAGATTATTTTTTCTGACCACACTGACTGACATTTCTCTTGTTTTAACCTCATTTTGATACAGTTTCTCAAAAAACTACATTTATTATCGTAAGACATTTTCTTCTCAAGTATCTTGATGTAAGAATTTTAGATATGTATTTGTACTGGAAAACAAGACAAACATACTAAGCAATTTTTGCAGTGACTGCCATTTTAATGGTAGTACCATGGTATATTTTTGTTTACATAGGCTGGCGTTCTTGGCAGATTTTAATATTATTATATGAAACCCTGCTAGAGAGTCGCATCAAGCTAACAGTTACGCTATAGTCATCAAACCGTTAAAAGATTAAATATGAGGTAACTGACATTGTATTCTTATATTATTTAACCAAATATTTATATGTATTTATATTATATTTGTCTATTTTTAATAGTATTTTCCTTCACGTCCAAAAACGGTTATTCTTTACGTTTTATCATCTTGAGACGTCGAAGCGAAGTCAACCTAACTTAAGTCAGATTCATCAATAAATCTCGATCAAAGAATAACATCATTGATTAAACGTCAGCCTTAATTTACCTGCCTTTATCCAACCATTTTCTCACTTTTGATCACAGATGCATAGAGGTTTACACAACACTTTATAATCCCGATGGATCTGAGGCGAAAATGATCTCATGAATATTAATTAAGTAACCGACAATCGGGCAGTAGCCCTCCCTGATTGGCTGAAATTAAAACGCTGGTCTTCTTGAATCATGAATATTCATTTTTTGGCGCTTCTGCAAAACTGAAGGAAACTTTTTCTCCTCCCTTTTTCTCAAAAATGGTAAGAGCAGTGTTGTTTGTAGAAATGTTTTAGCCAGTAGATGGCGGTATTTGACCACACTAGTACTCTGAGTGAAGTCAAGTGAGTCTGGAACATGGAAAACAGATCTCATCTGATCAATTAGACAGTTTATCACTCACAATAGTGATTCATGTCTATCAATGTCTGATGTTTATTAATGTTGGCATCGACTAGGAGGGATGTACCGGTAATTCCTGGCATGTGCATTAACTCTTTGTTCTTAGAAAAATCACATCAGACATTATTACTAAATTATAGCTTTTCCTCTCACATTTCTCTCATTATGGCATTTCACCATTATTTTATATTACTTTGTATTTCTGTTTTCGGTCTCAAGTGAATTAACATTTTAACCATGTTAGATAAATTTATCCCAGCTCATGAACAATCTCAAAGTTTTAAGTATTGAAAATGTTCCTGGCCTTTTGAGATTTGTAGTCGATCAACCACCAGTATTTTTGCACATAGGCCTAAATAATTAATATTTCCTTGTGCCTATAATCATAATATACATGAGAAGAGTCAAATGACCACTAAACTGCATTTCTCACCGTATGATATTACGCCAGAGTGGGCATGAAAACACGAAATATCTCTGTTCTGAGCTGCATGCATAGAAAAGGAGAGAGGAAATAAGCAGAATAAAGGCTACATATAATTGTGTGTAATTGACAAGGTAAGATACATAATGAGGATAAAGTTAAACAAAGAAAGAGAAAATGGAGATTCTTAATAAAATGATAAATCATATCTATTCCCCATATGTGCTGTCAGTGTCTTTTTTTTGTTTTTATTGATTTTAAAGAATTACAACTTAAGTCAGGGGGGTACATTGAGTAAACAAACAATCAAGCAAAAAAGGAAAAAATATAAAGAAACCGTGACAAACTTAAAAGTTAAATGTGAAAATGTTTCCAGACTGAAACTCACTTTGCAGCTTTCTTATTCTTCAACCACAATATTGTGTTTAGGTATTGTTGAATTTCTGATCTTAAAATTAAAAACAAAGGCTTGTTTCCTCCAAATGTATATTTATGAATACTAAATTTAGCTAAAAGAAGCAGTTTAATTAAGTAATATTCCTTATGATAAGATTTGTCATAAGAGAAAAAAAAACAAATAACACATTTTTAAAGCAAAAACAAACTAAATGAGGACAACTCCAAAATAAATTCTAAAATGTTTCATCATGTAGACGACGAAATGTACAAAACGTATCAATGTGCTGTCAGTCTCTCGGCCTGTCAATCATCGCCCCGGTGACGTCAGAGCGTCATAATTTCCTCCAGTGTGTGTGTGTGTGTGTGTGTGTGTGTGTGTGTGTGTTAGAGGGGCGGAAGTTAGTGACACAGTTTCTGGAGTCTCTAAACTCGGTTTCTTTCTCTTCCTCACACACAGTTTGACTCCACATCGGCTTCACAGCACATCACAGGTGAGTGACATGAACACGCGTGTCCTTGCGCTTTAAACACGCGTTCTCGGGACTTTACGTCAACGCGGCGCGAGAGGAGACGCGAATGAAGTTTACAATGTAACGATTCGCGTGGGAAAAAACTCCTTAATCCTATCCCTTTTTAAGGTATTATTAGTTTCAAATATTATATAGAGGATTTATGTTGTGAATATATTAATAAGCAAAAACCAACATGTATGTATTCCGGTAATGTTTACCCGTGGTTGACCGTTAACTTTAAAATGAAGTTTGTCGGTTATTTATTTAATTTTTGGCGCCGTGTCAGTTTTGAAAAGTAAAGCGCGTTGTGATTGACTCAACGAGGAAGTGGTTTTGTTATCATAATGGTGTGTCAGTGTAACTCTAAATAAGTAGATTTACCGTTATATCAGCACTGGATGTAGCTACTTTATAAGTTAACGTTACGTAGATTGTGTGGAGAGATTTGATTACAATATCTGTCATGGGTTTCATTCTTCTATCATGTTGTACTTGAGAGTAGCTGTTTTAAATCAGAAACAAACAGGGGCAAGTTTATACGTAACGTGAAAAGAGTGTAAAATGTGTGACCTTGTTTATTTGTGCTTCACTTTAGCAGTTAAAGTCCTCGTGATGGGAGTTTGAGGTCATTTTGATGTAGTTCTGCTCTAAACTGAGGTTGCATGTGGAGTAACAGACATTTGAGGCATGAGAATGTCATTAAGTGGATAATAATGATGTTAGCTAGTTTAAATGCACTTATTAATAGTAATGTTGTGTATTTTTGGTGCTTCCCGGTGATAACCGTTCAGTGACCTTAAGCAGTTTGTGTTAAAAGTGATTTGTGTGCTTGCACATATATTTTGTTAGGAAATTGTCCCCAGAAGTGAGATTAATATGATTAAATCTGCTTTAGGGACGTCTGGGGAAGTGCTCGATCAGAAATAGGATATTTCCCAGAATGTAGATGCAATAGAAACACTCTGCCAGTGACAACCCCCCCCCCCCCCATGATGGCCCATAATGCAATAGTCAGGATTGAGACGTGATCCAGCACGCCTGAACTGAACCCGGGCCGGGTGCGGCTCCGTGTCTCCGGTCTGTAGGCTCTGGAACTTCAGCATTGGGATTCTTTAATAATAAGTTGGTTATAGTCTAGTAAAACACAAGGTTTTGTCCAGGTGCATTCCTGTTAGGCTACAAAAGAGCACCAATGAAACTCGCCATAAAGGATAATCATTAGTTGGTCAGCGTCACAAAAGCACACCTGTGTTTTACAGGGATGCTTTCACAGGTGACTAAACCAAATGGAGAATGTTTGGTCGTTTGTTTCAGAAGTCGGTGGCTAAACATTAAACTGTCAACTGTTGCAGTGAAAGTCCAGCCATGTTAGAGCCTGTTTCTTTATGTGTTGCTGTAATAAATTCCTAAATTACCACCTATGAATCGGTAGCTCAACCCTGTCTACACATGCAGTGATTTAACGGCTGTCATTTGCGTGTTATTTTAGTGCTTGGATGGATGTAGAATTGTGTAATTCCTCAGTTAAATGGAACTTTCCATAAACTAGAAAGTTCTGCTGTTTTTGGCCAATATGATGTTTAGCTTTGATCTTAAGCTAATATTCACTCTTAAAAATAAATGTTCTTTATTGGCATCTATAAAGGACCTTTAACGTCATCAATATAACCTTGTTTAGATTTTTACTGTTAAGAGAACTTTTCACTTAAAGGTTATTTTGGGGAACTTTATCGTTCTTCAATGGCATCAATTTTTGGAACTTTTATTTTTAAGACTGTTGGGAGTTAGAAATGTACAGTTACAGTTACTTTATTTCACTAAATAAAATGTTTTGCAATGTTTTTATTGGCTGGCTGGAGGCAGAGCTTTGGCATCACGTCACTTGGCGCCGTTCGCACTATAAGAAAACCAACCGTGACTGACAGATCAGTGGAAAGTGTTGGCGTTCACAATGTTTTAGTTCATATGGTGACGGACATATTAAGCTGTCCGTTTCAGAGGCATTCGGGGACATGTGTTGTCTTAACCTTAAGTTGAGAAACTTTTTTTATTGAGTTAGGCTACCTATTTTGAAGGAGTTTTTTTTACCGTCGTTTTGGATATATTGTAAACACCTGATGTAGTTTTACCATAGATTTTTCTTGCCTTCAAAATAACCATAGAAGCTGGAATGGCGTTACAAACAAACAAACCTTAAGTTGTTTTGTATTAGACTGGCCATGTTTTATGCACAAAAGTAACCAACTGCTAATATTATGGACTTAATATCCAACTGAAATGGTTTGATTGACATATTTCCTCTTGAAACAGGAAGCTGGAGTGGGACATATCAAAAGGATTTTTAAAAACAAAGTCTCATTCACCAATAATTGTGTGAATTTTTCGCATTTGTTTGCACAGGACAACTAACAAAAAATTGAACAAAAAATTGAACACAAGATTTAACAAAAACGTGCGTACGCACATTCATTTGTTCTTAACCTCATGCAAAGGTTAATAGTTTTCACCCAAACATCTCAATTGAATGGCTTAACGTAGCTTCTCTCTTTCGTTGCATATGATGACATATAATTGTTAAGATTATTTTTTAGATTTAATATTAAATGTAAGTCCACCCAGTGTACGTGTGGTGTTTTTTGCCAATTTTAAATATGTTTTAGTACAAATGTTATTGCTGAATCATGATTTGAATGCAGATTTTACACTCAAATTTCCAAAAAGTCCATCAATAAGTAAAGAGATGGATGTTCTTCACTCTAAAGAGCATTTTATTGGACAAAAGATTATATACACACCCTGTGGACAAGTTCCTTTTGTTTCTTTGTTTCTTTTGTTTGGCTTGAAGTGAATGATTTGTAAACTTTATATGTTTATACATGTTTTTAAAGAACAACTTAAGACACTTGTTTGCCATGGCCTATTCATCCTTTTGATGATATGTTTTTTTTTTTTTAGTCTATTATACTATTTTGTCTATTTTACTGAGATGATGTAAAGCACATTGGTCAAAATGTGTTGTTTTAATAGTGCTATACAAATAAAAGTGACATTGATATTATATCTGGTTAAAGTTGATCAGTCTTTGTCAGCGTTAATAGGCATGGGCTAAAGCTTCAAAAGTTGAAGAAGCTACACTTATGTTATTTTAACTGTCTGAATCATACTATTGTTGAATATGAGTAAGTGTACCCGTTATAAAGCCTGTGTGACAAACACACACAGCCCTAGTGGCTTCAGGCATGGAAAATCGATTCATTCTCTCTATTCAGGATGTTCTCAATACATGTTGTTCTTTATCACCACACCCTTGGTGTTTTCAGAGGAACGTTGCATCAGCTTCACTGATTCATACAATAGTCACATAGATAAAGTGATGCACACTCATCTTTGAGCAACTCATGAGGTCCTCATTTCCATGCAGTCATTAAACAGATGGTGTGGAGTGCTAATGTTGGCATTATATGGTGCATGTTGAGCTACATCACCTGTTTAGCATCATCATGGCTTTGTTGTAGGGATGCACGATGTATATCGGCCACCATATCGGTATCTAATGTTATCGTTATCAGCCCGATTAGAAAATTTGCCCGATATATTGAAGCCGATAAATAATGTATTATTTCCTTCAGCTGAGACTCTTCAGATGCGCAACTGTTCAACATGATGGTTTTGAATTGCTTGAAATATGACTGGAATCATTTCAAAAAGGAAATTACAGTTCAGTGCAACCAGTGCAGCGCAAGTCTGTCATATCGGCTACATAAGAGGACATTATAATTGTGTGTTTGGGACATGGCTTTTAATGGTGAGACTTGATTTTGTAATCAGGCTCTCAAAAATTATATAAAAATGTGGATTTAGATTTATCGGCTAATATATCGGCTTTCAAATATAAATAATTATCGGTTATTGATATCGGCCAAAATTTTGTCATCCACAGACTTTCATTGATCCTCATCTTCCCATATGTCCAATTTATAACAGTGCATGGAAAATCCACACAGCATGATATAAATAAACCGAGCATTTGACCGATATGAATCAGATCTGTTTTGAGGATGTGGAATGTTGAAATGAAGTTGGAATATTTTCCGTATTGTGGTTGATCTCAATTACTGATGTACCGAGAGCTTTTAAAAGGCAGGAGAGCAGGTGGATAACATTGCTTTTAACTTCTAAAAGCGTCCCTGTTGTGTCCGTGGGACATTCCTGAGCGAGACCCCCAGAGTCTAATCCGTTCTTCTGGAATGTTTCTATTTGGCTTATGCTGGATTTTACTAGGGTTTTTCCTCAACAACAACTGTGGCGCTCACCCGTAAGCTCTTAAAATACTTGCCTGTGCACAACAAGATTGTCCTCCTCCTGTCATGTTTATATAAATAGAGATTGCTCTTTTGTTTTATCTGTACTTATGAGATAAGTTTGGAATATGAACCATCTTGTCCATGGATTTATTTAGAAACTTGGGTAACACTTTATTTTCCTTGTTATTATGTTACATGTACTTGCCTTAGCAATAACAGTAAATTGTGCATAATTACATGTAACTAACCCTCAAACAAACCCTAATCCTACCCTAACCCTATAGTAAGTACATGCAGTTAATTATTATTACTCAGTACTTAAATCTATAATTACACTTTAACAATGACACCTTAAAATAGTGTAACCTAAACCTGTAACATTTATTTATGTTACAGGTCTATTTTAGCCAAATATTGGCTTTTTGTTTATATATATCACATATGACACGTCCAACTGGATAATAACTTCCTTTGATGCTTCCAAGGTGAGGATTTTGTCTTAAAGTCCCCCTGTAGTCAATCATTTTATACCTTAAAACTCATCTTTGATCACCAAAATGACATATTTAAATGTTTTTTCCTTGAAAAAAAATCATGTCTTAAAATATCTTGAATGTAACTCGACACCCTCGCCTCATTTAGTATACGCGGTTCTATGAATATGCAAATGAGCCCCGCCTCCACTCACTCAGAGATCCACTGGTTGACGATCACACGTTGATCTGATTGGTTACAAGGTCATTTGTGACGTCAGAAACACCAGCGATTTCAAAGCGTGTTTTTGAGACTGTCTTTGGTTCACTGCAGCTTTAAGCAGAAAATACTCAGCAATGCTGTCGACTTATGAACTTACACATGAACACCATTTAAAAATGCCACATAGACATATAAACAACATTTAATAGCTTGATTTTCACCTCTGGGGGACTTTAAGTTGCAGAAGGATGTGTTTAGGTGTCAAAGGCATCATGTTTTGTCTGCTGCTGTAACAACAACACTAAGTCTTTGCTCTTGTTTCTCAGGCTGTGTATTGGACTTTGGCTTTCCTCGGCCTCCCAGCGACAGTGACCCGTCCACCATGAGCAACAGCTACAGCGTGTCCTTGATCGGACCTTCCCCCTGGGGCTTCAGACTTCAGGGTGGCAAGGACTTCAGCATGCCTCTCACCATCTCCAAAGTGAGTGTCACCTTTAAATTGCCCTTTAAATGTCAATGTCAGGTGCATGAGAGACATATTGTTTTATATGTGATCTGTGCATTCTAATGCTGTGCCATCAAGCTGTTGAGTGATGATGGCGCGATACCATTGACCCTGTTATGTTGCTCATGCTCACTGTTTCTCTCTCTTTACCTGGAGTCTATCCTGTCTTCAGTATTAATCTTATCCTGTTTGAACAGTGCTTGTATTCATATTTTTGAGCAGCGTCTCAGGCAATGCATGAAAGAACTATAGGAAGCTTTTCAGGTATTGGCAATACAAACTCTTAGGTCGGACTGTACATTTCCAATGCATAAAATTCAGACATGTATACATTTACAAAAACAATGTGTGAAAACGTGCATTTTTTTTTTCTCGGTTATCCATTGTCCGTATTATTGGACTTTTGAAAAAAATCTTAATTTTTCTGAGTTTTTTTCCTGCACTGACATTTTGGTTTAATTAAATGTTTATTTATTGTCATCATGATGCACATTTTCCATCTCATCTTTGTAATCTTTGACAAAAATCAAAGAGCTCTTCATCAACTAATATTAGATTAAAGGACTAGTTTGCCCAAAAATTAATTTACTCACTCTCAAGCCATCCTAGGTGTACTGTATATGACTTTCTTCTTTCAGCCGAACACAATCAGAGTTATATTAAAGAATATCCTGGCTCTAACACACTGGCTGACGTATGGAAGCTTGTTTCTGTCACAGAATAAAACATTTTAAAAGATAATTTCGACTTTTTATCTCACAATTGCGAGTTTACATCTCACAATTCTGACTTTATTTCCCATAATTACAAGATATAAACTCACAATTCTGACTTTAAATCTCCCAATTGTGTTATAAAGTCAGAATTGCGAGATGTAAACTTCCAATTGTGAGGACAAAAGTCAGAATTGGGATAAAAAGTCGCAATTACCTTTTTTTTTTATTCTTTTTTATTCTGTGGCATAAACAAGCTTCCATACTGACGTCATATAAGGCTGTTTGCTATGTAAACATTTTTTCATTTCTCCTTTCTCTTCCCATTAATTACCAATGGAAAAGATCTACAATTTTTATTTTTACTACGTATTCTATTTCTCTCAAACCCTTTTTTTATTGCCGTAAAATGATTCGAATGTTGACTTAATTTTTAAAATATCATTGAAAGATATTTCTTTTAATATAGCACATTAGAGGTTATATTACCAGAAGGATGTAGAGTTACATTCAAGGTATTTGAATTATTTAACCTGGAAAATTGTGTAACAGGGACATAAATTTACTTTTGATATATAAAAAAGAATGTGATGACTTTAGAATTCTTTTTTTATTGCACTTGAATAGCCAGAAGTGTTTGCATTCTTGTATTTGCATAAAGTAGGTTTCGCGCCCAAGGCAGAAAGTCCTGAAGTCGCATCCGTTTTTTTGTCATTTGTCTTTTTGAGTTTCTGATGATGTCCTTGGAGACGATGAACCCTGGATCTGAAGCACATTTGTGTGTGTGTCTGTGTGTGTGTGTGTGTGTTATAGGTCTAAGTTTGATTTAACCATGTGGTGAGAGCTTAGATCCACTGAACCTCAAGGCAAAAGGGTTGTTCAGAATCTTTCAGAGCCTTTGTTCTGTGTAATTGTTTCCGCTAATAAGGAAAACTAGGGAGCGCGCTGGAGTCTGGTTTGAATAACAGATGGGCCTTAGGAGATTTTTCTAAATGCATCTGAGACCCAATTTATCAACATGAAATTTAATGTAGATGTCTTGGAGTGCTTTTCCTTCTTCTTTAGCTTTTTGAGCTTGAAGTTCTTGCTTTTCAATGAAGATTTTATCTGCTTCCTTCTTTGCATTCAGCATCTCCAGAGCTTTCTGTTTTTCTTCCTCTGCCTTTCGTTCCAGCTCTTGCCTCTGATATAGAGTTGAGAAAAATGTTTATTTCAATAAATGCATTTCGAATTATAAATGTAAACAGTGTGATGCTCATAAATCCAGCATCACTGTGGTAAAATATCACTGTAATACATGGCCTCTTGTGGCTATACTTGCTTTTAATTTATTAAACATTTTAAATAATCATGCATCCATTACAAGACAAAGCATTAAATTGAAATCATACATTTAATTTTTTTTTACATGTATAAAAACATTAAGAATAGGGAATTTACCATGGATTCTCTGTGTGCAGCGATAGATTTCAACATGGCTGCATGTTTTTCTTCTTTCTCACGCTGCACTCGGGCCTGTCTTGCCTCACGTTCAGCGACTGCTTTTGCGATGATCTCTTCCTCATTGCTGATTTCTTCCTGCTTCTGCACGGCTAACTTCTGTATAATAGTCTCTCTGTGTCTTTGAAGCTCTCTAAGGCAAAAAGAAAGACAAATACAAGACCAGTTCTGAGACAAAGCAAGCAGTGGAAAGAATTATACTTTCTCTCCAGGCTTCACACACTTCACACACACAGTGAACTTCAATAACCTTCCCAGTTAGAAGTGATCCATGAATGAGCAAGTTGTAAGAATGTGGATGTCCAATGGTATGTCAGGTAACAATCTTTTGAATTAGTAGATTTATATACAAATGTATTTATATTTGTATAAATGTTCCCGAAAAGACCTTTCACAGATTGGATCTGGTTTGCAAGCAAGTTTGAATTTGAAACAAACACTCAGAAAGAGCAATTTCTAGTTGATTAAATACACTATAAACCCGAATAAGTTGGCAAAACTCAAACAATTTGAGGTAATCAGTTACATCAAATTGTTTAAGTTAAGAAATGGCAGGTTTAAGTATGCAGAGTTTGCAGATTTTTATTTTTTAATCATACAGTTGAATAGCTCTTAACTGAAAATATTTGAGGAAGCTAATTCATACACAATTTAAAATTATCATGTAATCTCAAATTAAATATTTTTAGTAGTTGAAACTTGACTAGCTTTAACCAGCTAATTCAATAAGTGCTACCTTGCTAATTGGTGACGCAATGCTTTGATAGCATCGACATATCATAGCACTTGCTGAATGGGTACAGAAACTTAAATCATTTAACATACACTGTTGTCAAACCAAGCTCATGCTCCACTCGTCACCAACCATGATGGTAACCCCCCAAAAAACCAACAGAAACAGAACAGAAACAGAAACTCTTAAGCATAACAATACATTACGCACTACTAAATCTCACACTTAATCTAACACTCACACTTCGAATCTGGCACAAAAAACATTATATGACACTTAATTCTAGCATTTACTCTCCCTTTTGAGTGTCATGGCAAAGCTTGCTGGGAAATAGAAATCCCAGCCCAGCCCAGTTTCAGTTAAATTTAAGTTTCTCAAAATTAAAAGAAACAAGTTCATAAAACACAAAACAATGAAACAATTCAACTTACTTAAAATGTGTCAGTTTTGTGAACTCAAAAGAAGAAGAACGTTTTAAATACTCATAAAAGTTAATTTGATAGAACATATTTATATAATTTGAGTTGTCCCTACTCAAAACAATTAATTATTTTGAGCGTTAGGGTTTTCATATATGAAGCTAAAAAAAATATTTAAAAAACATTAGATGAGAAACTTATCCTTAAACTTAGAAATATCGCCTTGG
>CM060625.1:23541036-23563536 GCA_030578275.1 Meda fulgida
ATATTAATAATTTATATATTATATTTTTATATTAAATTTTTTATAAATATCTTTTTTATAAAATAGTATGAAATATTTCATATGAAACATTTTATTTATTATATTCTTATATGTTATCATTTTTTAAATATTAAATATTTTTCCTTTAAAAAAAAAATGAAATATTTAATATGAAATCAAACTTTTAGTTGCTACTGAATCAGATCCTATATTAAAACATCAGTGGAGAGATGCGAGTTTAACAAGCCAATAAAAAGCAGATTACATTATCCACGATGTTGCTTAATTTTTTTTTATCACAAGCAAAATCCCTATTCTCATATCGTAACTGTATTCCTCAGTTCTCAATATTGTTTCTGAACCCAAACGGAAAACTTTATATATTTGACATGAGCAGGAAGTGCAGAAACAACAGAAGCGAGCGATCAGATGGCTTTTCCATCTCTCTCTCACAACACACACACACACACACAATACACACACACACACACAATACACACAACACACTGTCTGGTTTCTGGTTTCACAGTTGAGTCCAGGTCTGTGTGACGTGAGAGACTCACTCCTTACTTTCATCATCCACTGCTCTGTGCTGAAAACACACACACACACACACACACACACACACACACACACTGAAACACACTGGCTTGTTGTGACTGCGATCTGTCTGTCCGTCAGCGAGTTGAAGAAAAGAGAAGCTGCTCTCGCTAGTTACCGGCTAGCAGGAGTTCTGATGACCGGCATCGTGAATCTAATCACTGAAACATGAGACGGTGGATCCTCACGTGTGTTTCTGTGGCGTGCGTGTGTGTGTGTGTGTGTGTGTTTCTGCTGTTGCTTTTACTGTAATGCAAGAGCTTTGTCAGAACATCTAGCTTTGATTTATGATTCTTGAATGACAGCAGTGTAGGAATCCTTCAAATCTCTCAACGCAAGCAGTAGATGAAGTTGAAGTCAGTTGAATAAAACAGTTCCAAAAGTAATTTATATATATATTATATCTTATGTTAGGGTGACCATATTTTGATTTCTGAAAACCAGGACACTCGGCCCGGGAATGAGATCCTCAAATGATACTCGAAGTTACTCAAAGATGCCTTATTAATTTCAGTGCATTTAAAGTAAGCTATGCCTCCTCCAAATATAAAATTGTTATATTACAATTACAAAATACTATCTATAACCAAAGACAAATTCAGATCGGCTTCTCAGAGGTTACTCAACATGTTTTATTATGACGGACTTCAAAAATAATGACTGAAATAATGATAGAGATAATGTCTCTTCTGTATTAGGAAAAAAATAAAATAAATAAGAAATAACAAAAACAAATTGAACAAAAATAGTTCTCACAAATATCTTTAGTTTTGTTCTTCCTCTTTATCCTGTTTTTCTTTCTTAATGGCCCAATGAAAAATAATAAAAACCAGGACATTTTCATCACTTTATAAAAAACAGCCAGGACGGCCAGGACAGGACGTGAAAACAGGACGTTTGGTCACCCTAGCTTATGTATTTTATCTGATAAATTAGTTTAACCAGATTAACTAGATTAACACTGGGTTGTTACGTCTGACCCAGGATCTGAGTAACACAAAAACTACCCAAACACTGAAAAAATAACCCCAAAAATGGGCTCAACCCAAGATTTGTGTGTGGAAAAGTGTAGTGGATGTGAGAATCACCCAGTTTCAGTGAAGCTCAGAGCAATGAAAGCCCTGCAGGAGACTCGATCTGAGCGGTGGAGAGCGGCTCCGGGTCCCGCAGAGAGGATCCGGAGAGGGGAGTGAAGGAAGAGCGTGGACGGAGGAGTGCGGATGGAATCTAATTTCTCCTGCTCTGGGGAAGCGTAATGTGATTTCTGGGAGAGGATCGGATGAGCCGGGACATCTTTGCATCATATATACGCACTGGGCTCTCAATGCAGGTGAGAAAATCTAATTGTTGGGGTCTTAATGTGTTCATTGTGTTTTTGGGAAATGAATCATGCCTGGAGGACGCAAACCTTTCAAGAGCTTGTTGTGAGGTCAGTGGGCATGAAAATGCTTCTTTTTTGCATTTATTTCCACATTTAATGTGGTGTTTTTTGATTCATGTTCTCCAGTGTGGTTTGAGCTCAAAGAGCTTCAATGGAAGCAAGAAAATCTGTCAGATTTTTAACCCTTATATTATGTTTCATATGATGTATAACAACACATTTTTTAATTGTTGGAACTACTAGTTAACCTAGGATTTTTTTCTTGAAATTTTGTGACTATTTCTCATTTATGGTCATGGAAATGCAATTGTTGTGAAATATGCGTATGAAATCTTTAGTATGATTGTGATTTTTAGCATGGTTAAAGTCAGGTGCACCGTGCACAGACTCGAAATTATTTTTTTTTAAAAATGTTTTCTGTTCATTAATAAAAGTTGAAATAAAATAACATATTAGTTAAAAAAACTTAAACTAAATGATAATTAGAAATGTTGCCTTGGCGATAAACGGAAATATGTTATAGTTGAGGCTACGGTGGCCGACAGAGCTCAACGTGGTGCAACCTAAAGAAGACGCAAGCAAATAGAAAAAACACCCAAACACCCGTAATTAAGAACACATCTTCATCAGTTCACAACACACGTGTGCTCCAAATACTCACAACACAACCAAATACAGAAACACGCGCTGCAAAAGCTCACAACACAACCAAATACCATAGACAGGAAAGAAATGGACACAGCGACCCCATTGATTTCAACGGAGAGAATTGAAGCCCAATAGAAGCACTCACTTCCTGATAGCCAAGCGCACTGCAGGCTCAAACTGAGCTTGATGACGTACATGTGACGTGAGCAACCTGACTGACAGCTGTACGTCTTCTAGTAGCTGTGCCAAGAGGAATCTGAATCATTCCCTTCCAAATCTCGCAGAGCCGGAGAGCGTGAGCATTAGCTGTCCATGAGCTAGCAGGAAGCAACTTTACAGCTCTCTATGGGCTTCTCCCTTGACTTTATGCCTCCACGTCCCCCCCATTGCGAGTGAGCTTCTACTTCTGTCTATACGGTAATTTTCTCTACTGTGCGACAGAGAGTCGCGTGTTTTGACGCAATCGTTAGCCTATTTTTACAAAAACGACTTCTACGGGGCCATAACGTAAGATACAAAGTAATGGAGCCTTTTACACATTGTCGTGTTTCTTTAGAAATAAATAATGGACAAAAGGAGTCTTTGGACGCCTCAGATGTAAAGTTATTCGCTGTCAAAGTGACGCCAAAATGAATGGGAGTCGATGGGATGCAAACACAGGTGATAGGCAGCTACAATGGCGGCTCCCTGAGAGGCTTCAGTTCCGGCGGATGGATTACCCCCTTGCCAAATACAGAAACGCGCTGGCGAGTAACACAGGACCACGACGGAAATGTTTCGGGGGAACCAATATAAGTGACGAACCGGACTGGGACGCGCTTATGCATGTGAGGATCCCTATGCCCTACTCGCTACTCCCTTCGCAGGGCAGACGGCAGAGCTCTTCAAGTGGGGCTTTGGAGTGAGCAGGGCACTAGTGTGCCCATTTATGTAGCCGTTTGTAACGCACTTGATGAAGGGAGCAACGAAAGACAACGTCATTTTCAACGTAATTATTTTGACCTGCGGAGGTTCCCATGACAACGCAGCACGGTGTCCATCAGCTGACGACAGAAATTAACATAACGGTTGCAAATAAATGTATTTTTTACTTTACAAACAAACTGTGAAAATATGCGTTTTATATATCCGTTATATATCTGTGTGTCAGTGTCTCTACTTTGAAAACATTGGACCCCTACATTACCTACACCTTCTTAGGAAACTATTCTTATGAAAATTTGAACATAACATGAAACAGTTTGTGTAGTGTAACTGATGTATAGATTAATATCTTTCCTTCATGTTCTTCTTCTCTATCTTTTTTTATTTATTTTAGTTTTCAGCTCATTGTTCTTTTCTCATTTCTGATGACATTGAACATATTGTTAATACATTTTTGTATATTGTATACAAGTTGTATGTCATAAGTGTTTTTCACAAGTGTTTTTTTCTATTGCATGCTTTTATTTCTTTTTGCATGAGTTTTTTCTATTTGCATGCTTTTATTTCTTTTTGCATGCTTTTTTTTTCTATTTGCATGCGTTTTATTTTCTTTTTGCATGAGTTTTTTCTATTTGCATGAGTTTTTTTCTATTTGCATGAGTTTTTTCTATTTGCATGCGGTTTTTTTCTTTTGCATGAGTTTTTTCTTTTTGCATGAGTTTTTTTCTATTTGCATGCGTCGTCTTTAGCTTGCAGCACGTTGTGGCTCTCTCGGCCACCGTATGAGGCAATACAAATATGAACTGGAAATAAACATACTTAAACTGAAATAAAAATAAATTCAACCTTAAATAGCAATATTTATATAAAAAAAGTTTTTTTAAATGAACATGAAAGCTTAAAATATAAAATTAAAAGGTAAATTAATAAATTTGTAAAATTAAAACTATAATAACAGTGAGAAGTACTGGTCTGGTGAATAAACCAGATCTGTGTCCAGAGAGATGGGGACCTATTGATCTTGATATCGATCCATTTATATCAGGCCAGTGTACACACACACACACACACAAACAACCCTTCCCTTCCCAGATCAAAGCTAAAGCACTCCCAAATCATGTCTTCATATATGACTAATTATTTAGACTGGAGTGGATTTGCATGTTTTGCTTTGGCTTAGGTTTGCTTTTCTATGACCTAATGATGATCATTGTAGCTTAAACGGGGTCATTTCATTAGTAAAATTATTTTTCAGGATCTTTCAAACAAGTAGAATAAACGTACTGTAGCTTTAAGAGCTCAAAACTTCTCCAGTCCATATATGGAAACGAAATCCTAATGATTATGACATCAAAACCATGAGCTCATCTTGTTCTCAATGACTCACCAAAAAATGATTCATGAGCAAGATCTTTTAAATGAATCAGTCAAAATTAAAAGTTTAGCTAATTACATGTTGAGCTCAGAAGTTTCTCCTGTTCATTAAGTGAAATCCCACTGATTATGACATCAAAGCCACAAGCTCATTAACATATAACCGCCTCCTTCTACATATCAATTAATGTTTATGTAAATGTGGGCGGTGCATATGCTAATGAGCCAGTGGTTGTCTCATTAATCATTCCCAAATGAAAAGCAGTGTTAATGCGCAAATCTTGACCAATCATTATCAGAGGGCATTTGCATATCTTAAAGCTCTTAAAGATCTCTTAAAGGTACAGTACCAAGAAACATGATAAACTAACTTAAAAACCTTATTTTATACGTGTACTTTAGAGAGAAAGTAAATAAAATGCTCCAGAAGTGTAAATTATTGGCCCATATAGGAGGAGGGAACATAATGTTTAATGCTCTTGACTCACACGGCTGCTCTGTTTAATATCAGACGTCAATGTGAAATAATGTTCCTCTGCGAGTGCAATCGAAGGGTCGTTCAGGGTTTCATCTTTTAAAGTGCTTCATCTTTGGCTGACGTTAAATGTTTAATTGCATGTTTATGACGTCGACTCTCAGGCTTAACTGAGAGTTTATAGACGTTTAAGAGGCTGGTGTGTCTACCTTTATTTATTGCAATATTTAGGTGTTCAGTTTTTATTTTTACTTTAGAAAATAAACACGAGCCTACGTTCAGTATGAGTAAAATACTTCAGTACTGCTAAAAATCAGAAAACTCTTAAGACTTTTTCTCAAGTCGTATTGGAATTGGTGGACTTGTAACTTGTAATGGAGTCATTTACACAATGAGGTATCTGTACTGTCCTGAATCTATCGCACCACAGCAAAAGAAATGATATTTTACTTGAGTTGTGAGTTTGCAGTCTGAATCGTTTGAGAGAAAGATTTTGAGCGATGCAAAATAGTAAAAAAATAAAACAATAAATAGCTTTCCGGTGTTTTGTTCCCACTGTCACCACATGATCAGACCGATTGTCACACAGATGATTCGTGTGAACAGGTTCTTTTAACGAATCAGTCAAGAAAAGACTCATAAGAACCATGAATATCTTTTAGTGAACTAGAGTGACATGTTGTATTGAAGTGTTGAAGACGGGACACACTGCTTTACACACAGTTTGATCTCGTGTTTCCAGACCATGTTTTGTGCTCTTGATTTTAATTGTCATTTCTGAGTTATTAAGCACGAGCGAGCCACTACAGGACCTTATCTGACGAGAGTGTGTGTGTGAGAGTGTGTCACTGTGTGTGAGTGTGCGAGGGAACAGGTACTCTCTCTCTGTTTCTGAGCATCTGCTGGAGTAACACACACACACACACACACACACACACACACACACACACACACACTCAACCTGAAGGAATGCCAAGAATCCCTGTTAAAGTTCACACTGTATCTCCATCTGAAACTGGATGGTGTGAAATGAAAGACAGCTGTGTGTGTGTGTGTGCAACTGTGTGTATGCGACTGTGTGTGTGTGTGTTTGAAAATATAATAATAATAATAATTTTATTTTACAGTAAAACTGAAAAATGTGCACACAAGCCACTCTGAGTCTCTGAAACACTGGATCATGAGCTGTTCGTGTGTAAATGAACACAGTGCCGTGCTTCGCTGTGAATCACGTTTATTTAATTAAGTTAGAGCTTTTGAGATTTGCTAACCGCACTGAGCCACATCACTATTTCTGTTTTATTGCGATTAATCGTGCAGCTCTTGCCTTTAACCGCGTGCACTGACCGATGAAGAGCTTTCTCAGAGCATATACGTGTCAACAGGGTTTTAATAAGTAGTGTAACATTCTCGTGTGTTTCTGTCCTCATGTAAGGATAGGTGTGTGTGTGTGTGTGTGTGTGTGTGTGTGTGTGTGTGTGTCTTCTGTCCTGTTACGTGTGGAGTGACTGCTGTGTGAAGAGCTTTTTTTGAAGCGTTAATGTGAGCTTTTAAATGGTGCGAGAGATAGTGAGTAAGAGAGAGAGCGAGAGAGAGAGTGTGAGTGTGTGAGTGAGTGAGCGAGTGAGTGAGTAAGAGAGTGAGCGAGAGAGAGAGTGAGTAAGTGTGAGAGTGAGTGAGTGAGTGTGAGTAAGAGAGTGAGTGAGTGAGCGAGAGTGAGTGAGTGTGAGAGTGAGTGAGAGAGTGTGAGTAAGAGAGTGAGTGAGTGAGCGAGAGAGAGTGTGAGTGAGTGAGTGAGAGAGTCTGAGTGAGTGAGAGAGTCTGTGAGTGAGTGAGTGAGATTATGTTAGAGAAAGAGAGTCTGTGAGTGAGAGAGTGAGTGAGTGAGAGAGTCTGTGAGTGAGAGAGTGAGTGAGTGAGAGATTCTGTGAGAGTGTGAGTAAGAGAGTGAGTGAGAGTCTGTGAGTGAGTGAGTGTGAGAGTGAGTGAGTGAGAGAGTCTGTGAGAGTGTGAGTAAGTGTGAGTAAGAGAGTGAGTGAGAGTGTGAGAGTGAGTGAGTGAGAGAGTCTGTGAGAGTGTGAGTAAGAGAGTGAGTGTGAGTAAGAGAGTGAGTGAGAGTCTGTGAGTGAGTGAGTAAGTGTGAGAGTGAGAGAGTCTGTGAGAGTGTGAGTAAGAGAGTGAGTGTGAGTAAGAGAGTGAGTGAGAGTCAGTGAGTGAGTGTGAGAGTGAGAGAGTCTGTGAGAGTGTGAGTAAGAGAGTGAGTGTGAGTAAGAGAGTGAGTGAGAGTCTGTGAGTGGGTGAGTGTGAGAGTGAGAGAGTGTGAGTAAGAGAGTGAGTGAGCAGGAGAGTGAGCGAGAGAGAGAGTGTGAGTGAGTCAGTGTGAGAGTGAGTGAGTGAGAGAGTGGGTGAAAGTGTGAGTGAGAGTGTGTGTGTGTGAGTGAGCGAGCGAGAGTGAATGTATGAGTGAGTAAGAGAGTGAGCGAGTATGTGTGTGTGTGTGAGTAAGAGAGTGAGTGTGTGTGTGTGTGTGTGTGTGTGTGTGTGTGTGTGTGTGTGTGTGTGTGTGTGTGTGAGAGAGAGTGACTGCGAGTGTGTGTGGCAGTGAGTGTAAGTAGTGTAACATTCTTGTGTGTTTCTGTCCTCATGTAAGGACAGGTGTTTCTCCAGATGTGTGTGTGTGTGTGTGTGTGTGTGTCTTCTGTCCTGTTGTGTGGAGCGACTGCTGTGTGAAGAGCTTTCAATGAAGCGTTAATGTGAGCTTTTAAATGGCCGGATGTATTTACTGAAGCTGTGTGAGGAAACGCTCTGCCAAAGCTCTCGTTCCTCTGCTTTCCTTCAGGCTTCAGGCGATCGCCTTTTTACACTTTAACACAAGTGTGTTTCACTGCGCTTCTCTGTGTATCAGCTGTTGCCTTCAGATCATGTTTGAGGCCTTGTCTACAATGATACGCATCTTTTTCTCTGTTTTGTCCTTCCGTCACACTGAGACGGCGTTTTTATTAATGAAAACTCTCCAAAGTGGATAAATTTGAAAACGCTGTTTTCGTGTTGTAGTGTGGACTCAGAAAACTGAGGTGTTTAAAAACGATGATGTAAGTTTAGTCACGTGACGCATGTATGTTGATGTTTATACTGGTATTAATGTGCGATTCACTTTCACACAGTTGCTGAAATATGTTACTTCACAGTTCACACACTCTTCATATCACAGTCCTGCAAACATGACAGAGTTTACTCACATTTTCTATCCTGGAGAAACATGAGAGCGGTTGCGTTTTACACCAAACATATAATGGAGAGAGAACGACCTGGACGATCAGTGAAGGAGAGATAATCTGCTAAATAACATAATCCTGTCATGCGATAACTTTATTATCTATATTAACGTCTGTAGCGTTTGTGAGGGTTTACGCATGCGCAGTAAAGGGGAATTTAGTGTTTACATGCGTTTTTCAAAAAGTTTCTCATCCATCCACACTGAAACGCCTGAAAACGCTTTTTTCAGATGTATCCGGATTAATGTAGACGTAGCCTGAGGCGTTTCAGAGCTCCTACTCTGGATGCGTGTAACACAAGCCCGTTCACTTCCTTTAAGTGGTTTCGACAGGGAGTGACATTCCCACTGTGAGGGGAAAAAGAAAAAAACTGATGATATTTGATTCTTTCATGCGCACTTCATTCATCTTTTCAACCTGTTTTAGATGAAAGATTGAAATGCGTTTCACATGCGCTGCGAGTGTGAGAAGCTGTCGTAACCTTCACTGTTCCCTTGCAGATTATCAAATGACATGTGAAGTTTGCATGTGATCATGTGATCGGGGCCTGTGTGTGACGGACGCCACCGTTGCATTTGCATATGTAGATTAGATCACTCAGACTCTGAGCCCTGAGTGGACAGCGGTTGTGCAACGTTTCACTCAGACGATTCTGTCTCAGTTCGACAGCAAAGAGTGTGTTTTGACAGGAGCTTTTTCTCTGTTTATATTTTGAACTTTGGAATCTTTTCAGTTTAGATGATATTTGTGTTTTAAATATTTTGTAGACAGAACTAGGTCTGTCTAGGACTAGAACACACTCACACACACACACACACACACACACACACACACACACACACACACACAGCTGATGCGAATTCTCCGCCCCCTCGTCAATATCAGGACCTCGTCAGTATTTCTTTCACCCTTTTATTGATGGACTGTTACATTGTGTGAGAGATTATTTGCTCCAAGTGAGAATGTTAGTGTGAAATTGAACACAGTAAGTTATATGCCAAAGTTGTTTTCAATAAAAAACATTTGCACAAAGCAAGCCGATCCACTTTTCCATGTTGATAAGAGCATTAAAATGAGAAAAATAATGGGACAAAAAGAAATCAAGAGACATTTAGAATAGATAAAAATGTGTGATTAATCGCGATTAAATAATCGTTTGACAGCACTAATATATATATATATATATATAAAATCAATTAATAATTGAAATATTTCTATATAAATATTTTAATTATTTAATAAATAAAATATATAGCCTAAACTATTATTTACATTTATTTTGTATTCATAATTAAACCTGTAAAACAATCAGTAAATAATATTCAAAAATAGTCACTTATGTGCAACAGTATAATGAGAACCAGCAATTTCTACTTAAAAATGTGTTTAATAAAACATTTCATAATACATGAAAAATATTTTTTCAGTGATATGATCATTTAATTGATTCATTTGAACAGATTCACAGAATAAAGGCGCGACCATATCTCGTTTGATATTGTTTCCACAGTTCTGTGAGTGGTGTTGTGCGCAGGGGAACCTGTCGTTCTGCGTCTGCTCAAGCGGGACACTTGTTTTGACCCGGTCCACAAAGAGTCTCATTGAGCCGCTGGACTGCTTGTTTTGGAGTCTGGGATGGAAAAGTGCAGCTGGGAAGGCTCTCCTCAATCAAACGACATATTAATAGCGAAGTGACACACGGCGCATGTTGGCGCTCCTCACAGGTTGAGCGGCGAGGAATGCCTGGCAAGTTTCTGCACATATTGTCGGGATTAGGAAACTCGCCAAAACAAATCACCTCATCCCGGTGGGCAAGACCCGTCCAGCGCCGGCCTTCTCCTGATCCAGTGTTGAGTTTCCTCGAGTAAAGATTTACTGTGACTGGAGCAGAAGTTGCTGTCCGAGATTTCGTTTTCATATTCTGACTTTAATTTGTGCATCTTGGCTTCTGTTCATGAACAGCTGAATAAATATACAAATGAATCCATTTCAGTATCAAAACTGGCTCAAGGCGATGGCCAAATAAAACAGCGTGTCCCCTCGTCAGGCCCGCATGATGTATTTGGCACAGTCACAGCTTATCTTTTATCTTAAAGGAGTCGTTCACTCCAAAATGAAAAATCTCTCATCGTTCACTCGCCCTCGTGTTCCTAACCCGTTCGAGCATTTCAACCAATCGCATGGACTTATGTTCATGTATTATTATTATTGTTATTAAGAGTATTATGATTAGTGCATTTGGTCTAGAGTTTATCTAGATTTTTTTGTACTTTATTTTATTATTTTATTATCATTATTATTGTTTTAGCTGACAAGTGCAGTTGCATATTTTTAGTGCATTATTATTGTTAATAGTATTTATTCCTTTTTGCTTTATTAATTTATCTAAATTTGAGTTTTATATTTAATTTAATTATTTAGCTATTTGATTATTTATTTATTTGTATAATTTTATTAAATATTAATAATTATTATTAATATTACTAGTAGTGCACTTAGATTTAGAGCACTTTTTTAGTGCTTTATTTATTATTTAATATTGTTATTATTATTAGAACTATTCATTTTAATTTTATTAATATTGTTATTTATAATTTATGCATTGTTTTATTTAAGGCAATGGATTTATATACATCTTATTTTAAATTTTATAACATTTCAGTCTGTTCTTCACACAAAGTACAATATGATTTTAATACACAAGTCATCTGAGCTTATGATGCTTTTATAGTGTTTTTTGACCCTTGTGGATCTTGATCTCTCTGAACTGTAGTTATTTGGAAAGTTTGTGTCTTTTGTTTCAAACTTCTCTCATGTCCCCAGAAGAACGTCAGCAGAAATGCAGATAAATGATGTGATGTGTCTTTAAGGGCTCTGTGTTGTGTTTCATCTCTCTGGTGAGGAGGTTTGAAGCCCCACACATATTAATAACGGCACTGTAATTGCTGATTATTTTCCAGGAAGACAGTGTCACAGCGGTATAAACAGAGATGACCTCACCGCCTCTGCAGATCCACACGCTCTCACAGTATCACGGTGTGCAGAGATGTTTATTTCTAAGAGTCCCTCAAAGTTTATTTAAAAGGTGAACTGAGGAAGACAGGGATTGTTATTGTTACAATGATGTAGCAGGAGTTAAAGTTCTCCTGTCCTCAATCATTTTATCCCTTAAAACTCATCTCTGATCATCAAAATGACACACTCAAATGTCTTCCTTGAAAAATATTTTTAATGTAACTTGACTCCCCTCATTTAGTATGCGCGGTTCTATGAATATGCAAATGAGCCCCGCCTCCACTCACTCACTCACTCAGAGATCCACTGGTTGACGAGCACACGTTGATCTGATTGGTTACAAGGTCGTTTGTGACGTCAGAAACACCAGCGATTTCACACCGTGTTTTTGAGACTGTCTTTGGTTCACTGCAGCTTTAAGCAGAAAATACTCAGCAATGCTGTCGACTTATGAACTTACACACGCTTTGTGCACATTAAAAACACCACATATACAACATTAAAAGCTGGATTTTCTGTTTAATTAAACTGCATTATGCACAATTTAACAGTGGAATTTTCCAAATCGTGATATTGATTTTATTTCGAGCAGCGCTACTATTTGCTGTCTGAAACTATCTCTGAATAGTTTTCCAGAATTGTATGCCGCGGCCACTCATTTAAAGTCACTATGAAATCAAAATGGTCAGTTTTTATATTTTTATGGAATATTGCAGTGTTTATTATAAATGTTTTATCAGTGCACATCATTATTGTGTTAAATTCATGTTCCTGGTAATGTTGAATCAGAATAAGTTCCTCTTGCAGCATCTCTTCTGATGATGTGGGCGGGGGCTATAACCTGTCACTCACATGAGATCAGCCAATAGCAAACCACCACCATCCAATCAACTCCCCACGGACACGGTCAAGCCCCGCCCACATCTCTTCTTGTTCCAGACGCGTTTAACTCGGATATACAGAACAATAAAAAGACATTCAACTCTTGTATCTTATACATTTCACATAAAACCAGCCAATCGTACGTTTTTAGGAAAGCTCGTGTTTATCCTCTCTGACTGGATATTGAGTATCATCTCTATTGGGTGGTCTGCAAGTGATTCTGATTTTTACCCACCAATGCAAACATTTTTCGAAAGACTTGCGCATTTCAAAATAACAGCGAGCACCGAAGCAGGAAGTTATCTTTAATAATAGCACTTTTTGTGTTTTTTTGAGTGGTGATGGATGTGTGTTAGTGAGAAGGTTTGGCTTCTCACTGTTATAACCTGCTGTTCTTATAACCTCAAGTTTCCTCGCAGACATCCACGCCGTCCAAGCAAAATCATCTCCGACCAGGTCTGTCAGCCATAAACCGAGTGGAGCTGGTGGTTTTGGGCGTCCAGAACTCAGAGAGAAGAAAGTCTGCGTTTGGAGGACGGATGTAGATACTGTGTAATAATAGGAGAAATTCCCTCGCTCATGCATTTATTTCAAAGTGGCTTTGGATGTGCTGGGCTTGTGTGAACCGCTGTTTTCCCGACGTCCACCTGCGCCACTGATCCTCCGTGTGTCTGAAAGATCAGCTTCGATTAATGAGAGTTTTGTCGTTGAGACTGCAGGAAATTAGAGGATAAACTCGCAGTGGGTCTCGCAGCCGGCTTTGGTTCCAGGGGTCCCACGTTTCTGTGGTTTTATTGGTTTCCTGAAGTGAACCGTGTCCCTCTACGCTTTCACCTCCATCTGTGCCTCCACAAACCCCTGTGTTTATATACGCAGTAAAGCTCCAGCGAGGCTTGGGTGTAGTCGACGTGAAGTACTTCTGTGTGACATGTTATAATTCAGATAAAGCTGCAGAGAGACTTTTCTTTCCAGTTGACACAAAGCAGAGCCGTTTCAAATTAACCAGCAGGCAAAAAAAAAACTGAAAATGTAAAAGAAATGGTGAGTGCTCACAAGACATAATACTAACATATCTCCCTTATATTGATTTAAATAAAAAAATGTCTTATTATACAGGTGAAACTCGAAAAATTAGAATATCGTGCAAAAGTTCGTGTATTTCAGTCATTCAAATTAAAAGGTGAAACTAATATTTTTAGTATATATAACTATATACACATGCATGATTATACTTTTCAGAGGGCCGACATTTCTGTATTTAAAATCCTTTTTTTAATTGATTTCATGTAATATTCTAATTTTCTGAGATTTTGAATTTGGGGTTTTCATAATAATCACCACAATTATAACTTTTGCACCATATTCAAATTTTTCGAGTTTGACCTATATTATAATCATTTAATAATTAAAGCATTAAATTAAATCTGCAACATGTACATACATTATAATATGTATGTTTCATTATTATTATAAATATTATATTAAATATAATAATATTTTTTTATTATGAATCGAAATATTAGCATTACATTTAATTAATATATATATATATATATATATATATATATATATATATACACACACACAGTATATTATAAATATAAATATGATATTGATTATATAATTAATATAATTGTAATATTTCTGTTAATAATACAGAATTTATAAATATATGATATATATATATATATATACATATACACATGTATATACATGTCAATTATTTAATTAATATTTCTTAATATTATAATTCTTAATATAATATACAACAAAAAAAATATAGGCCTAATTTTAATAAAAAATTGCGATTTAAAAAAAAAAAATTGGTATTGAATTAGTCAACACAAGTACCAGAGAAATTTCACAATACTCAAATGTCTTTGTTCATGAGTGTGTTTTATATCAACTACCCGTTTACAGACTCCCATTGGTCTGGAGTTGCTCCGACCGGTCCAACACACACACACACACACACACACACACACACACACACACACACACACACACACACACAAGCTGAAAGCCTCCAATGAGAAAACGAGTGGAACTCCAAGAGCTTTCAAAACAAGTGAAGGGATTTAATTACACATACCTGGAGAACTTACAGCATGGAAAACCCCTGTGCTCTCGCTGCCCACGCCGCGTCCAGCACAGCTGCACAGAAACCATCAAACGTCTAATAATGACGTCTGCTACAGAAGAAATATGCTCATCAATCAATGTTGGCCTGTCAGTCATTTACGCGCTGCCCTCCTGTTCAGGTACAGCTGTTATTCTAGGCTCAGGTTCTGTTGCTGGAACAACAACAAACAAACTATGAAAATGATCATCTCAAGTGCTGATTATGTTCTTTAATGAAATACAATGAATAGTTCACCTCATATCTTGAAAATAATTTAAAGGATATAAGAACATTCAAAATATGAACAAACAAGTGTGTAATATTTATGAATTTGATTATGTACTTATCCATTTGATTGTAAGAGCAGTACACTTGCAGAGAGACTCCGCCCACACTCTCTTCTTATTGGCTGTGATTTTGGATTGATTTGATTGAGTGCTGTACACTTGAGAGAAACTCCGCCCACACTCTCTCCTGACTCCGCCCACACTCTCCTGATTTGCTGTGAGTTTTGGATTGATTTGGTTGAGTGCAGTTCGCTTGCAGAAAGACTCCGCCCACACTCTCTCCTGATTGGCTGTGAGTTTTGGATTGATTTGATTGAGTGCTGTACACTTGAGAGAAACTCCGCCCACACTCTCTCCTGACTCCGCCCACACTCTCCTGATTTGCTGTGAGTTTTGGATTGATTTGGTTGAGTGCAGTTCGCTTGCAGAAAGACTCCGCCCACACTCTCTCCTGATTGGCTGTGAGTTTTGGATTGATGTCATTGAGTGCTGTACACTTGAAAGAAACTCCTCCCACACTCTCTCCTGACTCCGCCAACACTCTCTCCTGATTGGCTGTGAGTTTTGGATTGATTTGGTTAAATGCTGTATACTTGAGAGAAACTCCGCCCACACTCTCTCCTGATTGGCTATGATTTTGGATTTATTTGGTTGAGTGCAGTTCGCTTGCAGAAAGACTCCGCCCAAACTCTCTCCTGATTGGCTGTGAGTTTTGGATTGATTTGGTTGAGTGCTGTGCGCTTGAGAGAAACTCCGCACACACACTCTTCTGATTGGTTGTGATTTATGATAGATTTTTTGCGTCTCAGACAAATTGCTTGTCACGTTCATTAATTTTATGCTTAGGATTAATTATCATACAAATAAGTGGGATTAACGCTGAATGCATGTGCTCTACATGATCCAAATGAAATTATGTTTAATCGAATTCTTTCAAGATTGGAAATTAATCAAATTGCAAGCTTGTGAATCAGAATCAAGTCATGATACTGTGCGTGTCAATCCCCAGCTCTAGTTATGTTGTTCATACCTTGTCTAAGACAAAATTATTATTTCACATTCTCTGAGCATCTCTGTGATTTGGGTTGTGTATATTTTTTTCAAGGTTTTTGTTGCCTTTTTATCCATCTTTCGTGAAGAATGGAGGCGTTGGAGTGTTTTGATAGTATTTTGGGTGCTGGGTCATATCGCTATATATACACCATACAACTATACAATTAGCAGAAAGAGAAACCTGAAAATATCAAGAATGAATGATTAGATGGAGATGAATGACATGTATAACAGCATGCGGTAAGAACATTCTTCTGTTTATGATATATCATACAGCTATAACTATAATAACGGCAAGACATTTCCAAGCAATAGCCTATTGAGGTCATATCTGGGAGATAAGTCAGTAAACTCGAGTAAAATCACAGGCTTCGGTTATCCCGTGCGAATGCGCCGTACGATATTCAGATGTGGGGGGGGTGATTTCTAAATCACACGAGGTCCCCAGATAATACTAATCCCGTGCGAATAGGGCTTTTAACCCGCCGTCGTTGAAGAGCTGGTGTCGTGAGCTTAAAGGCCCGAAATTCACGTCCGAAATTTTCGCACGTTAAAAAATGAATACGACCTCATGTTTTGTCAATCACGCCTCCGAAACTTTCGTCTTCATACAAAAATTCGGATCGGGTTCGATTTTCTGCGTTTTTCACGTCCGTAGCAAGCATTTCGAGAGGACAATTCAGTAGCCTGACGTGATTCTAGTCAGAATGTGAGTATGATGCTCCATTGGGCTGTGATTATGGGCGTTTCAACAGGGAAAAAAATGCCTCTGCACTCAATTGGATAGACCGAATCCCATAGGAAGGACGGCAAAAACATCTTTCCGATCGACAAATGCTTTGATCGCGGTTCTCTGATCCTCTTTTAAATGAATGCGCTGTCTACATCTTCTATAACAGATGCGATGACTGAATCTACACATCTCGATTCTCCAGCGGGAGTCGTCTCTGTTGTAAACTACGGTAATTCAACCCAATCGCTCTTTGGTGACGTGATGATGACGTTACTGTTGATCATCTGTCCATCATCGTATAAAGCCCGCCCTGACAATGTGATTGGTCCGAACAGCTTTGGTTCGAGCAATGGCGGTTCTACATTGAATTACACCCTGGGCGAGACCCCCTTCGAGCGCCCCCCTCCCCAACACAAAAAACCCACCATAAAACACATATGGTTCATTTGAAAAACACAGTTAAGAGAATCCAGTTATTTAACTATTGCTATATTAATCTAACTTTCAGGGAGGAACCATTAGCTCATTGGTTACTGCCTCGATTCTATGCATGGCACACTTTTAGTTATGACTTGTTAAACTATACTTTGTCACGAAATAGAGTTTTTAAAAGTGAAAGTGGCTGAGAGCTATGGAACACAATACTTAAATCTCTTAAATAATGTCTCATAACTCTCACAGCTTCTGTGCGCGGCACCTTCTCAGCAAGCAGGGGCGCCATCGACAATAATTGAATTGAAGTTATTGAGAATAGAAAACCTCTTTGCGGCACAGGAGAGGATTTTTTTTAACCGCTCGTGCCGCCCCCCATTTGACATTTTTTATTTTTTTGATTGAACCTTTATTTAACCAGGTGAGCACATTGAGAACACTTTCTCGTTTACAATGGCGACCTGGCCAAGATAAAAAGCGTCGAGGTACAAAAAACATAAGTTACACATGTAAGTTAATTACAAGACAAAGAAGTACACAATAAACATAGAAATGTGATATGCAGATCCACAGATCAGAAAAACAAAAAACAAAAACAGGTACAGTGAAAAATGCCGCCCCGGGCGACTGCCCGCTTTGCCCATGCCTAAAACCGCTACTGTGGGCGGGGCTAAGCTCGGCTGGCATCCAGGCTTGACCCTTCGCAGGGAGTTTGATTGACAAGAGATCTGACCAATCATAATCCGCCATTTTTGTTCGACAAAGCAGTCTCGGGAGTTATTAGATTAATGTTGGAGGATTTGAACTTGAAAAACGATGTAGGCTACTGACGTCTTTCCGCGGTTAAAACAACATTCCTTCTGATGTTCTGTCATATTTATTTGATGCTATAAATTAACTAGAAGGAAGAGATGATCTGTTCACGAGCAGCTTTAACTGAAGCTCTACAGCGATCTGTCACAACACATTAAAGAGCCACAAAACGGTATGTATGGTTTAAATTTCTTTGCAAAAATGACTAAATTTGAAAGTTAAACTTTGTTTCATATCAAAAGTAAGCTGGTCTGTCCAGTGTGCTCTCTGCTCCGCGATGTATTTTTCACTGTGTGTGAACATGGTGTGTGGCGTGAGAGCGGCGTCGCTTGTCGGACATAGCAACGGTAACTAAAGGAGGCGGGTCTTTGCGAACGGTCAATTCAGAGCCACCAAATCACAAATATGAAAAAACGTATACGAATCCGACGAGCGTTCTGTGTAGGCTGCCATCTTGTGGCGACGCCATTACTGAGCTGTTACCGGTGTGTACACAAACCTCCGTGATAACGCTCCCTCGATGACAGCTACAGCCAGGCAGAATGACTTGTTGGGTTGATGATGTTAGACAGTGGCCTCCAGTCACAGATGAAGGTACAAACGATCTTACAGTTAATTATGAAAATTGCTTGGCAAGCTAGCTAGGCTAACGTTAGCTAATGAGGAAACTCTAAAAAGATCTGTCCATTTGGCAACAAAAAAAAATGAATGACATCAAATAAACAAATTCATGTTTTTCATTTGTGTCCATTATTTATCTCATTTTCACATTGCAAAAGGCAAGGGTAAGGTACAGCTAGAAAGTATACATAATGTCGACCAATTAGTGTTTTTAAACCATGGAAAGAGGTCAGTATAACAGCAGGAGAACAATTATGTCACATAACCTTACATTTAGCTCAGGAAAGCCATTTATGACCATAGCATGTTAATTGAATAGAAAAAATAGCTAGAGAGGAGATTTTGCTGAGCACTATATTACATATTTATTATATTTTATTAAATAATTGTTATTATAACAAAAACTGCATAATTTAATTTATTTTAAACCTTTAATAATACCAGCAGATTGGGCCCTCTATGTTTACAGCATTAGGTGAGATTTATTTTTTAAAATAAAATTTAAAATAAACATGTATCCAAATCTGTCAATATTGAATCAAAATCGGAATCAAATCACAAGAATGGAATTGAAATCTTGAAATCTTTGTCAAGCAATAATAAAAACTGTATCCTACCAGTCATTGTACAATGTTAACATTGTAACATGTTGTCACTAAACTTCATTAAATTCTATTTAGTTACCAAATGTTTTGACAATCCCCCCCCCCCCCCAAAAAAATCTGTCACAGTCAAGCAAATCAAAAATTAACAACAGACAACAGTAATGTTACTAACGTTACTGCCCCAATGCGCCCCTTCTGTTGTTTTAAAGGTATTTTCTCCTTCGCCTGGCATCCGATGATCAACAAAATGCCCGGGGTATTTTATGTAGCTCACAATGTTTTCTCTTCCAAATTGAAATTTTACTGCCGCCATTGAAACAATTTATAACGGAACATGTTTTCCCACTCAACATTATAAAAGTTGTAACGTTAGTGACAGTCGTAAATCGCGGCTGTTTATTCCAGTGGACGCAAGTTGCAACTAAAACAATCCACCTTATTCCTGACGGGTTTACTGCGTTCTGAATTATGGGTGGCACTTCCGGTTTGGGGAACTCCCATTCAAAAAGACTGAAACGAATCATTTCAAATCTTAAGGTTGCCCTACAAATAAAGCTGATCCTCAGTTTGACTGAATGAGCTGTCAGTTTTCTTTCATGTTTTATCTAAGAATAACATGAGAATAACGTAACACTTGGTATTTTAACGTGACATGTTATAACAAGAATATCTATAGTAAGAGCTCTGCATTTCCTCATCATTATTTTCTTTTTTGAATTTCGCTGTAATAGTATGATAAAGGTCAACATATACTGCACATTTGTGGTCTGTTCTCCCGATTTAATTTACGATGTATACCATTAATAATTCACTGGAATCCTCCCCAAATCCTCACGTCTCTTTCCAGGTTTGGTTTCACAGGTAAATACAATTTATTATGTGTCAAAATGACTGAAATCACTTTAAAATAGTATAACGCAATGCTGAAGTAAAACATTTTTTTATTATTAAGGCGTATGTTACATAATGCAGATTACCACAGTGATTTTTAACCGACCGATTTTGCTGTGGAAAGATGCTTTTTCAGAGATTATTCATGGTCTGTTGAAAATACCTTGTTGATGCTTTTACACTTTTAAATGTCCTTTTAATGTTCAATGGTTGAAGGGTGAGTAGAATAATATGTCATCGTACACGGTTTAAAAAAAATATATATATATATTATTGCGTCCATAGAGCTAGTCTTTCACTGATTGTTTACAGCTTAACGGAAGTTACACCCATAATTCACGCAAAGCTTCATGGGGCGCAGGAATACTGTGGATAGGAGGCAATGGCGCAACGCTACAACAGCTCAGTTATGGCGCCCGCCTCCGGTAGTTTCGCCGGATTCGTCTATACGAAAAGTCCTTGCACACTGAAGCCGCCTTTCCACTGCACACGACAAACGACAGCCGTCGGACCGGAAGTCATTCATTTCCAATGGAGAGTTGTACGGGAGCTGCGGGGAGTTCCGATCATATGCGCATGCGGAAAATTCGGATCCGATTTGAGCTTTGGATCCGTTAAAATATCTGAACTTCTGCGAATAGACCGTATGCGACCGGCCGACCGGATGTGATGTATTCTAATCAAAACTATGAGCGCGAGGCTAGAATTACCAATATTTTAACTCTTTAATGTTAATCTGTAAATGCTATTTCTGTAAAATGTCGGTTATTAATAATTATGGCAGAAAAAAATATTTTATAATGATTAAATCAATATTTATATTGATTAGCTCTAAAAAACTGCTATTTTATTGTAGATGTATTGAGGGTCATTTGTTTTGTGTGGATATATTATTCATGCATGCATTACATTCATTAAAATCATTCATTTTACCATCGTGAATAGCCGAGGGTAACGGTTGCTACCAATTTCAAAGTTCTGTGCGACTGACACTAGGGGGCGAAATGCGACGATCTTATGCGAATGTCGTGTGCAGAGGAAAGGCGGCTTGAGTCCGAAATTCTCGTCCGAAATTTTCGCACGTTAAAAAATAAATTCGACCTCACGTTTTGTCAATCACGCTTAAGGCCATTGCACACCGAGTCCGACATTTTCGTATGCATTTTTTCGTATTTGTGATTCAGTGGCTCTGAATTGTCAAAACATTACTCAAACACCATTCAAATGCTTGCTACGGATGAGGAAAACGCAGAAAATCGAACCCGATCCGTTTTTTTTATATATGACGGACGAAAGTTTCGGAGGCAGTGTTTAAGCGTGATTGACATAACGTGAGGTCGTATTTATTTTTAATGTGCGAAAATTTCGGATGCGAATTTCGGACTCAGTGTGCAATGGCCTTTAGGCCACACACTGCCTCTGAAACTTTCATCCGTCTTTAAAAAATTCGGATCATAATTGTATTGCATTGTTTTAAACACTAAATATTTTACTTAAAACATTCCTCAGACACTTATTCAGTTATTTATAATATACGTTGTTCAAAAAAAGCTAAAGTAGTTTCAATGTAGCTAGCTACTTTTTGATTGTAACTTGTAGTGTAGCTAACTACTTTTCCAAAAGGGTAGCTTGACTGTAGTTTAACTACTTTAACTTACGAGTAGCTTGTAGCTTGTCAAACTACAGTTTCAGAGTAGCTTCCCCAACACTGCAAGTCAGAGCCACCGAATCACGAATACGACAATTTCCGAGTGTGCAAGGGCCTTAATCCTCATCGAGAGGGGCGAAGGTTACGCGGATTTAAACGTCTGTGAAGCCCAGAGGCCTGAGTAGAAAACCTAATGAACATCGTGTCATGGTAAATCGGTCTGGGGAGAGAGTTACAGGAAAAACAAAGAGCTGGAAAGTGTGTGTGAGTTGCCAGAGCAGAAAACTCATAAAGAGAGTGTGTTTTTCTCTCCTGCACGCGTCTGGAATCTCACCAGTGCTGCACGGTTTATGTCTAATTAACAGTGGAAAATGAATTTTTTGAATTATTGAGCTGAGGATGACAAGTTCAGGTTGGTGAAGTGGACCAGCTGTGTTTTAAGTACCCATGACTGAGACGTCATTACTAGCCAAACCGTGTTTCTGAGTGTGTTTTTATGGTGTTTGCATGACCCGTAATGCTTTTGCGCAGTTTTGCATGTAGATTTATCATATCACATATTTATTATGTTCTTGTGTGTCGAATGCGAGCTCGATACGTCTGTTGGAGACACGCGGCTCATCTGAGGTCTGGTTTGTTTGGTTTTGGTTTCAGCTGCACGATTAATCCAGATAAAATTGTGATCATCAAATCCCAGAGACTGTGATGCAATTAAATAAAT
>CM060625.1:23573536-23576036 GCA_030578275.1 Meda fulgida
TGCAAAGTATTACATTTATATATGTAAATGTATTTATTAATTCATTACATATTAAAAGAGGTATAAAGTCACATGAAGAACTACATATTAAATTTATATAAGTGTATTTATTAATTCATTACATATTTAAATTAAGTATAGTCATGATGAACTGCAAAGTAGTACATTTACAGTATATATGCAAATTTAAATAAATGTATTTATTAATTCATTACATATTAAAATCATGTATAAATTCACATGATGATTTGCAGTGTAGTAAATTTAAATATGAAAAAATGTACAAGTTTTTTCATTTTCAGTCTGTTCCTCACATAAAATCATCATGATTTCAGAAGGAATATAGTTGGAATATAGTGCACAAGATGTATATGGAATATTGTTACTATGCTTTTATGATCTTTGTTGTTGTTGCTGCACAACAGTGTCTGTTTCTATTTAGTTTGATTGTATAGAAGAACGTCATCTCTTCTTTTGTGAGTCGCATGCGCTTACAGGACCGTGGTAAATGATGCTGGAATTATCAGTTCTGTTGAGCTGTCCTACGGAGGCCCTGAAGGGACATGTTGATGGGGTGTTTAATGGGGACGGGTCCTGCTCGCTCTCATGTGTTCTCGATTAGTTCCAGCACACCCGTCCCATCATACCAGCCTCAAACCCCCCGGAAAATATGCAACTGTCCATGTGCCACCCATCCTGGCTAATGCATGAAACGCAGCATTGATCACGTACACACTGCATTCCTAAATCACACACGACACGACTTCATAGTTGCAGGTTTCAAGGTGTTCTTCCAACAACAACAACTGTTTATGATCATTCACTTCATGCTGGAGTTATTAATAGAGCAAACTCGGGAATAAAAGATGCTGCATGCCGATGCGTTCACGTAATAATAACCCATTTGTGATCGAGGACACTTTTAGCACCATATGAAGATCTGACACAGATTACAATGCTTAGATATGAACATTTATTTCGTTTCATTTTGTTAAAGGGAAAGTTCACTATAAAATTAATATTGTTTGTTATTTGCTCATGCCAAACCAGTATGAGTTCTTTTATTCTGTAAAACATGATGAGATGTTATATTGGAGTGCTATTATAGGAGGGGAAGGGGCCAATAAAACAAGTTATATTAGTGTATAATTAGTGTATATATATATATATATATGTATCTAGCTGTTTATTGATCTATCAGTGTGTGTGTACATTATATATATATATATATATATACTATATATTTTCTATATTACATATTTAGATAGTATTATATAATATAAATATAAGAAATAAAGATATATGTATAATTTAATAAAATAAGTTTATTATTTAACAAACATTTGTTTATAATTTATTTATATACTTATATATAAGAAAAGAAGATATAAAAAATGTAATATATATTATATATTTAATTAAAAATATATATTTCAGTCTGCTTTTTTTCAGTCTATTTTTTTTCAGTGTATATATATATTTCAGTGTATATATATATATTTCAGTCTATATATATATATATTTCAGTCTATATATATATATTTCAGTCTATATATATATATATTTCAGTCTATATATATATATATATATTTCAGTCTATATATATATATATAAGTCTATATATATATATATATTTCAGTCTATATATATATTTCAGTCTATATATATATATTTATCTAATTATAAATAAATAATTTATTAAAATTAATAAATCTGTATTAATAGAATATTTATATTGATAATTATAGAAACATTCAGTCAATACAGGGTCATATGGTTTAAGACGAGATAATGTTGAGTATTTCTAAGTAAACTGATGTTCCGTCATAAACCGTAACGCTTCAGTCTCCTATGGCGTCAGGGTGGTGTGTGTAGACGAGATCATCAGTGGTCAGTGATCGCTCTCGAGGTCTCGTAATGATGTGAGGATGAGTCTGTGGTTAAAACACTCGAGCGATCGCACAATCCCCGTCAGACGTGATCTTCAGCAGTTCACTGTGACCGCTGAGGATTCTGGGATATTGTTCATTCGCTCGAGTGGATCTTCATCAGATAACAGCGAGTCCTCCACTTCACCCGTCAGCTGCAATCCTGTATCAGTTTCACTGGCAGCGCTTGTGTTCAGTCCTGATAATGGCGTAATCATCATAATCATCATACACTCATACGCTCATCCTCTCAGATGCTGCACTGTAACAAAACAAGTTGCTGCCTTAAATTTTTAAGTTTTCAACTTGGAGGTTTAAGTCATTTCAACTTTTTTTCAACTTTACATTTTTTTGTATCTTCTATAACTTATAAAAAAAGTTGAAAATTATTTTAATGAGTTAAACACATTGATCATAGAATATTTTACTGTGTGCTTTACCACAATTTCATAAAGGAACATTCTGTCAGTGATTACTCTCCTCATGTTCCAACCCCGTAAGACTTCGTTCATCTTCAGAACACAAATGAAGAAATGTTTGATTAAATCTGAGCGCTGGATCACTCCTCCATA
>CM060625.1:23583536-23606036 GCA_030578275.1 Meda fulgida
GTCTCAGTTTTACTGGCAGTCTCAGATGCAGTGGCAGTCTCAGATGCAGTGGGAGTCTCAGTTTTACTGGCAGTCTCAGAGGCAGTGGCAGTCTCAGAGGCAGTGGCAGTCTCAGTTTTACTGGCGGTCTCAGAGGCAGTGGCAGTCTCAGAGGCAGTGGCAGTCTCAGTTTTACTGGCAGTCTCAGTTTTACTGGCAGTCTCAGATGCAGTGGCAGTCTCAGAGGCAGTGGCAGTCTCAGTTTTACTGGCAGTCTCAGAGGCAGTGGCAGTCTCAGAGGCAGTGGCAGTCTCAGAGGCAGTGGCAGTCTCAGTTTTACTGGCAGTCTCAGTTTTACTGGCAGTCTCAGAGGCAGTGGGAGTCTCAGAGGCAGTGGGAGTCTCAGAGGCAGTGGCAGTCTCAGAGGCCGTGGGAGTCTCAGAGGCAGTGGCAGTCTCAGTTTTACTGGCAGTCTCAGTTTTACTGGCAGTCTCAGTTTTACTGGCAGTCTCAGAGGCAGTGGGAGTCTCAGAGGCAGTGGCAGTCTCAGAGGCAGTGGGAGTCTCAGAGGCAGTGGCAGTCTCAGTTTTACTGGCAGTCTCAGTTTTACTGGCAGTCTCAGTTTTACTGGCAGTCTCAGAGGCAGTGGGAGTCTCAGAGGCAGTGGGAGTCTCAGAGGCAGTGGCAGTCTCAGAGGCAGTGGCAGTCTCAGAGGCAGTGGCAGTCTCAGTTTTACTGGCAGTCTCAGTTTTACTGGCAGTCTCAGAGGCAGTGGGAGTCTCAGAGGCAGTGGGAGTCTCAGAGGCAGTGGCAGTCTCAGAGGCCGTGGGAGTCTCAGAGGCAGTGGCAGTCTCAGTTTTACTGGCAGTCTCAGTTTTACTGGCAGTCTCAGTTTTACTGGCAGTCTCAGAGGCAGTGTCAGTCTCAGAGGCAGTGGGAGTCTCAGAGGCAGTGGCAGTCTCAGAGGCAGTGGCAGTCTCAGTTTTACTGGCAGTCTCAGAGGCAGTGTGAGTCTCAGAGGCAGTGGGAGTCTCAGAGGCAGTGTCAGTCTCAGAGGCAGTGGCAGTCTCAGACGCAGTGGGAGTCTCAGACGCAGTGGGAGTCTCAAAGGCAGTGTCAGTCTCAGTTTTACTGGCAGTCTCAGAGGCAGTGGGAGTCTCAGAGCCATTGTCAGACTGAGTGGCACTCACAGTGTCAGATTCAGTCTCAGAGGCACTGGCAGTCTCAGTTGTAGCGGCAGTCTCAAAGGCAGTGTGAGTCTCAGAGGCAGTGTGAGTCTCAGAGGCAGTGGCAGTGTTAGTTGTAGTGTCACTCTCAAATGCAGTGTCACTCTCAGATGCAGTGTCACTCTCAAATGCAGTGTCACTCTCAGTGTCACTCTCAAATGCAGTGTCACTCTCAGATGCATGTAGTGTCACTCTCAGAGGCAGTGTCACTCTCAGATGCAGTGTCACTCTCAGAGGCAGTGTCACTCTCAGATGCAGTGTCACTCTCAGATGCAGTGTCACTCTCAGTGTCACTCTCAGATGCAGTGTCACTCTCAGATGCAGTGTCACTCTCAGATGCATGCAGTGTCACTCTCAGATGCAATGTCACTCTCAGAGGCAGTGTCACTCTCAGATGCAGTGTCACTCAGATGCAGTGTAAGTTTCAGATGCAGTGTCACTCTCAGAGGCAGTGTAAGTTTCAGAGGCAGTGTCACTCTCAGATGCAATGTCAATCTCAGATGAAGTTTCAGATGCAGTGTCACTCTCAGATGCAGTGTCACTCTCAGAGGCAGTGTAAGTTTCAAGTGCAATGTCAGTCTCAGATGCAGTGTCACGCTCAGAGGCAGTGGCAGTCTCAGAGGCAGTGTAAGTTTCAGAGGCAGTGTAAGTTTCAGAGGCAGTGTCACTCTCAGAGGCAGTGTAAGTTTCAGATGCAATGTCAGTCTCAGATGCAGTGTCAGTCTCAGATGCAGTGTCACTCTCAGAGGCAGTGTAAGTTTCAGAGGCAGTGTCAGTCTCAGATGCAGATGCAGGGAAAGATGTTTGTTACCTGAGAAATTCATTGAGCACGCTGTACTTCTATCCCCATACAGTCTCATTTGAATTCCTGTCAAAAAATAAATATGAATTTTGGCATATTTATGTTTAACAAATCACATTATTGATAGTTTATTGTATGGATCTATGTTTTCAAATGGATTTTTTTTGTTAGGACTTTTCCCTGCCAGCCTATATGCACAAGCCACACCTGCATAAACCATATTTCCATATTTACCATAGTAAAAAGCAATAGTAATAATTAGTATATAAATTATATCAATTAAAAAAATGAAAAGAAAAACTAAACTAGAAATGTAATGAAGTATTTCACAATACCTTTTAGAGCTGGGCTTGTCCTGAACAGAGTATCTTCCTCCTTATCCAGAATGACTGCAAGACCTAGAGCAGCAAATACAAAAATATATATAAATTGTGCACTCATCATAACGCATTCAATGGAAATAATTTACTGCCCAAGTAATAATTTACTTGATTTGCTTGAATATATGCTCAGATGACACAATAACAATGCGCTCACCTTGATATTTTGTGAAATGCCACTCAAGTTGTCTCTTGGTTGTCTTCCTTATCATTTTGTCTTGTTTGGTGTCCTCCAACTGCATTGTATTAGGTGAATGTTTGTTCACCCTGGTAACGTTAAAACAGTATCGCAACAGCAGCAGACTAACAGTGAACAGCATGACTCGAGACTCGAAAACAACTTTTTATAATTATCAATTACAACGTTTTATTATTATTAATAGTAATTATTATATATGATTATATTTATTGTATTATATATATATATATATATATATATATATAAAACATAGAAGAGATTCAAACTACATAGAAATTACAAAAATACAGTTCATGCCACTGTCATTTGGTCTATCAATCACTTGCGGAGTTGAGAATTTTAATAGCGTTTGGAAGAAAAAAAGGACGAAAAAAATATAGGCCTATATAGGTAATTAAAATAAAATAAAAATATTTATATTAATAATAAAATAATTAAAAATTAAATGTATGAATAATAAAAATAGTATAACTTTTTATAATAATATCAATGACATATTATTAATTCTATATAAATATTTTGTAAACAGTTGTGTCGTGTGTGCAGATTTAACTGTGATATTAGCCTAGATCTGTTTGTTTGAGTGTCACTACTGACACTATGTAGTGATCTTGTTTGATTGCAGTGACCGAACCGACACACTTGACCTTTGACTGTTGGTCAGTGTGTTCAAGTGTGTGTTGTGTGGCCGTCCTCACACACAATCACACCCTGTTAGCAGATGTGTCGTACGGTAGACATCGAAACGCTTGTGAGGAGATCAGTTTTTGTTTTTCTGATCCTAAAGCCCGGCTTGTTTCGCTGCTCTTTGTTTGTTCTTTTTTCTGGGTTTCTTTGATATTTGCGTGTGTTCTGGCGCGGACCGGATGGTTTGTGGGATTTTAATTGGCGAGTGGAGTCAGGTGGCGCCACCGGTTGCTCAGAGCCTCGTTAGCGCAGCGCTGTGTAACCGCTTTGTCTCTACAGTGTGAATATGAACACTGGTGCATGAACTCTTGACCTCGTCCTTTCATCTATAATCACCCGAACCCTGAGCCAGACCTTCACCGCCGCGCGTCTGTCGCCAGCACATTATTACCATTCATTTTTATTACAAATTCTTTTTTAATATATTGAAATTATATATATATATATACAGTACCAGACAGAAATTTTGGGAACATTACTATTTTTAATGTTTTTGAAAGAAGTCTCTTATGCTCAACAAGCCTGCAATTATTAGATCGATTATACAGAAAAAAACAATAATGTTGTGAAATCAAATTACAATTTAAACTAATGGTTTTCAATTTTAATATACTTTAAAATATTATTTATTTCTGTAACGCAAATCTGAAATTTTATCAGCCATTACTCCAGTCTTCAGTGTCACATGACCCTTCAGAAATGTTTTATAACCTGTGATACTTTTTTCAGGATTCTTTGATGAATAAAAAGTTGTTAAAAATGTAGTACATCAAGTTAAACTAAATGAAAATGAGAAATGTTGCTCTCATTTTCACAATTCTATATCCTAATAACATTGAAAACATATTTATCTTTGTGTGTGTGTGTGTGTGTGTGTTTCAGTAATTGTGCTGTGTTTTTTTAATAATTTTAATTTTTTTAATACGTCTGTATAGTTTTGATTAATTTAAATGTCCGTTTTAGCATATTTTAGTACATCTTGCCAACCTAAATGAAAATGAGAAATGTTGCCTTTCCAATTAAAATAAAATAAAAAAAAAATAAAAAAAGAAGATTAATTAATAAATAAAATAATTTTTAAAAATTCTGTATTTTTATATTTTTATTTATATTTTTATGCCAGTTAACAACGCAAATGTTTTATGGTTTTAGGTTTAGTTAACTATGGTAACCTTGATGTTATTGAATATAATTGAATTGAATTGACACAGTAGAGTACAGTACATTAGAGTACAGTAGATTACAGTAGAGTACAGTAGAGTACATTAGAGTAGAGTACAATAGAGTACAGTACATTAGAGTACAGTAGATTACAGTAGAGTACATTAGAGTAGAGTACAATAGAGTAGAGTACATTAGAGTACAGTAGAGGACATTAGAGTACAATAGAGTAGAGTACAGTACATTAGAGTACAATTGAGTAGAGTACAGTAGAGTACAATAGAGTAGAGTACAGTACATAAGAGTACAATTGAGTAGAGTACAGTAGAGTACAATAGAGTAGAGTACAGTACATTAGAGTACAATTGAGTAGAGTACAGTAGAGTACAATAGAGTAGAGTACAGTAGAGTACAGTACATTAGAGTTCAGTAGAGTACAATAGAGTAGAGTACAATAGAGTAGAGTACAATAGAGTAGAGTACAATAGAGTAGAGTACATTAGAGTACAGTAGAGTACAGTTGAGTAGAGTACAGTAGAGTAGAGTAGAGTACAATAGAGAGTAGAGTACAATAGAGTAGAGTACAATAGAGTAGAGTACAATAGAGTAGAGTACAATACATTAGAGTACAGTAGAGTACAGTACAATAGAGTAGAGTACAATAGAGTAGAGTACAATAGAGTAGAGTACAGTAGAGTAGAGTGGATCGAATCACTGTAAGAGTGATGCCGAGGCTCTGTACATCTGAAACACACACACACACACACTCACACACACACACACACACACACACACACACACACACACACACACACACACACACACACACACACACACACGGAGTCTAATGTAATCAGGCAGGTGTGGGGGTCACTGAGGGTTTATGGGTCGGGGTCGTGACCCCTGGTGTCGGTTCGGCTTTGTTGGACTGTCTTAATTAGAGCCTTTGGGTTCCATTGTGCTCGGACACTTACCAGAAATCCCTTCATTAAACGCTCCTGTGAGTTTGGCAGGTTGGCCTGTTTTTGCACATTAATAATGGGAAGGAAGTGCTAAAGGAATGCTGTGGGCTCAGTTCATGTTAAGATCCATGTGCAACATCTGTGACGGGCTGAAGATGACCACAGAACGGACCGCATATTTACAGTCATGCACATACAGCACAATGGATGTCTGCACCTAAAACCATAAAAAAAGTTATTAGCAGAATATAATAAATATCATTATAAATGCATTTGCTTTGTGTAGATAGTCTTGAAATGTTGGCGGTGACTGTGGTATTAGTGTAATAATTGAGCACTGAATTATTGCACAAATGAATGCATGCAAACAAATCTACCTCCGTGAACATGGATTTGTTGTGTCCATCATCAGAGTGTTAAACACAGCTGTGTGTGTGTGTGTGTGTGTGTGTCAGTCGTGGTTCTGTCTGTAATATAGTTTCACTGGAGTAGAAACAAGCGTGTGTGTTTCACTGGATAGTCCGTGTGCAGAAGACAATAAACCCCCTGCGTTCAGTTTTATTCTGCGTTATTAGTGCGACTGGATCATTTCAGATATTCATCCAACAGTCTATCATTATAATTTTATTATTCAGCAGGGTTATTTTAGTATAATTAATATACTATTAAAATATGTATTAATATTTTGAATTAGCTTTTATTTTTATATTTTCAGTTCAACAAATTGGGCTATAATAAACCAAAATTAAAATTACATAATTAAAGTAATAATATTAATATTATTAATAACTTTTTATAAAAATATCAATTACATATTATCAATATATTATTATTATTATTATGAATTATACAGCAGTTTTAGGATTCATTTTATTCTTCAGCAGTGTTATTTAATATAATTAATATACTATTCAAGTATTAATTTGAATTAGCTTTTGTTTTGATATTTTCAGCTTCCATTTTAAAGCTGCATCATGTAACTTTTGCATGAAGTGGTTAATAAACAAAACTGCATGCATTTTGCATAAGAAAACAACCATAATGAAACGATCTTCATAATAGATGATGCTTTACAGTGAACTCTGATTCATATGGCAGTTTATGTTCAATAAAACACCTTACTCTCCTGTTGAGTAATAAAAACATCATATCTGCAGAAATATACATATGCAGTCTGTTTTCATTGGTATATATATTTAATACACCTGTGACTATATATATTTATATAATTCAGATTGAAGTAAAAAAATTCCCCTTGACTTGCATCACTTTTGAAAACCAGCAGTGATGTCACTGTGATATTTGCATACTGACTCATGATTGGTCATTGGTAGTTGCATTGAGACTGTAGAAAGGGTGTCGTGTTTCTCACGCACAGAAAAGCAGCATTTCAACAAGAAACAAAGACGAAACCTTTCTTCAAACTCCAAAATGAAAAGGTTTAGGAATCTGTAACTGGAAACTATGATTGATCAGTGACGAGGATTAGAGAGGACAGTGTTGAGGTCTGGTGTGTGGAGGTGTCAGACGCTGCTCTGGATGACCTTTCAGTGCACACTCACAGGAAAGGGTTTTTGTCCTGTTGCTGACTCAGGACGTCTGCTCAGAAAGACACGTTTAAGAGCGGTTTGTAGACATTACATGGAGTTAACGGTGGTAAAACTACGGTGGCCGAGAGGTGCAAAACAAATCACAATTATAAAACCAAAATAACAATTCAGAAAACACAACGACATTTCAGAAAACACAACGACAATTCAGAAAACACAACGACATTTCAGAAAACACATCGACAATTCAGAAAACACAACAACAATTCAGAAAACACAACAACAATTCAGAAAACACAACAACAATTCAGAAAACAACGACAATTCAGAAAACACATCGACAATTCAGAAAACACAACAACAATTCAGAAAACACAACAATTCAGAAAACACAACGACAATTCAGAAAACACAACGACAATTCAGAAAACACAACAATTCAGAAAACACAACGACAATTCAGAAAACACAACGACAATTCAGAAAACACAACAACAATTCAGAAAACACAACAACAATTCAGAAAACAACGACAATTCAGAAAACACAACGACAATTCAGAAAACACAACGTCAATTCAGAAAACACAACAACAATTCAGAAAACACAACGACAATTCAGAAAACACAACGACAATTCAGAAAACACAACAACAATTCAGAAAACACAACAGCAATTCAGAAAACAACGACAATTCAGAAAACACAACGACAATTCAGAAAACACAACGACAATTCAGAAAACACAACAACAATTCAGAAAACAACGACAATTCAGAAAACACAACGACAATTCAGAAAACACAACGACAATTTAGAAAACACAACAATTCAGAAAACACAACGTCAATTCAGAAAACACAACAACAATTCAGAAAACACAACGACATTTCAGAAAACACAACGACAATTCAGAAAACACAACGACAATTCAGAAAACACAACGACAATTTAGAAAACACAACAATTCAGAAAACACAACGTCAATTCAGAAAATAAGACAATTCAGAAAACACAACGTCAATTCAGAAAACACAACAATTCAGAAAACACATCAAAAATTCAGAAAACACAACAACAATTCAGAAAACACAACGTCAATTCAGAAAACACAACAACAATTCAGAAAACACAACAACAATTCAGAAAACACATCAACAATTCAGAAAACACAACAACAATTCAGAAAACACAACAACAATTCAGAAAAAACAACGACAATTCAGAAAACAAGATAACAATTTAGAAAACACAACAATTCAGAAAACACAACAACAATTCAGAAAACACAACAATTCAGAAAACACAACAATTCAGAAAACACAACGACAATTCAGAAAACACAACGTCAATTCAGAAAACACAACAACAATTCAGAAAACACAACAACAATTCAGAAAACACAACAACAATTCAGAAAAAACAACGACAATTCAGAAAACAAAATGACCATTCAGAAAATACGACAATTCAGAAAACACAACAACAATTCAGAAAACACAACAATTCAGAAAACACAACAATTCAGAAAACACAACGACAATTCAGAAAACACAACGTCAATTCAGAAAACACAACAACAATTCAGAAAACACAACAACAATTCAGAAAACACAACAACAATTCAGAAAACACAACGTCAATTCAGAAAACACAACAACAATTCAGAAAACACAACAACAATTCAGAAAACACAACAACAATTCAGAAAACACAACAACAATTCAGAAAAAACAATGACAATTCAGAAAACAAAATAACAATTTAGAAAACACAACAATTTAGAAAACACAACAATTCAGAAAACACAACGACAATTTAGAAAACAAAATGACCATTCAGAATATACGACAATTCAGAAAACACAACAATTCAGAAAACACAACGACAATTCAGAAAACAACGACAATTCAGAAAACACAACGACAATTCAGAAAACACAACAATTCAGAAAACACAACGACAATTCAGAAAACACAACGACAATTCAGAAAACACAACGACAATTCAGAAAACACAACGACAATTTAGAAAACACAACAATTTAGAAAACACAACAATTCAGAAAACACAACGACAATTTAGAAAACAAAATGACCATTCAGAATATACGACAATTCAGAAAACACAACAATTCAGAAAACACAACGACAATTCAGAAAACACAACGTCAATTCATACAAAACTGAGAAGGTAGGTATATTTTGAGAATGGCACACGTGTTGCTGATTGGACGAGACACCTGTCAATCAAGCCATTTACTGGAAGTACCGAGGGTAGAAAAGCGATTCGTTTTTACATTGAAGTCTTCACGGTTACTTTTGTACATGCATGCAGCTTTCTCTACCGTGAACGAGATTACAATGTTATTCCCCGATGCTGATGTACAGATCAAACGTTAAATCTGAAGTAGTAGACACATATTTCTCTCGGTTGTTTAGTTTCCTTAACTTTATATCTCGGCGCAGTGCTGCAGAACTGGGGATTCCCTCAATACGTCATTCTCCAGGACTGGAGATCCTGCGGTCAGGACACTTAAAGCAACTCGATGGACAAAACGCAGTACGATAAAAGACCAAACTCACACCTAGATTAATAGGCTACAGGTAAGCAGATGGACCAGAATATGAACGTAACGTGCAAAGTTTCACGCTAAGTGATTGCCCGTGAAGTATAGGCCACTGGCTTAAGCTGGCCTAGATATTCCTACATTTAGAGACCGTCTCTAAAGTGACATACGACATTGGTACACACGTTTCTAACTTCAATAGCTCTTATTTTGTTTTTATAGTTGTGATTTGTTTTGCACCTCTCGGCCACCGTATAAAACCACTCAGTCGTGGCTTATTGCTTTTATAAAGTGTTAGGAACGTTCGGTATTTATATTTATGGAAGGGGCCACCGGAGGAAAATAGGGGAGGGTCATGTCTTATTTTTTAGTCTAGGGGGAGGGTCACTCAACTTTTGTATTCATGAAAACAGCAAAATTTCAAAGTGGCTGTTTCGGTGCATATTTTCCATGTAGCTCCCTTTACAGCTAATATGATAAAATATACAATGACTGAGGAGGCCTAGTGACGAGTCCATAGCAACCAGTTAATGCGTTGAATTTGTTACTGTGCTTTGTTGAATGGTCTCAATGTTTTAGTGTTATGTTTCATGTGAATACGTATGCAGGAAGTGTGGCTTATTGTGTTTCCACAACAATGTTAGTGAGTAAATCTACTGAAATGGCCACCATAACAGTGAAGTGTGAAGTGTTTACGCAGAGGTTTGTCATAGTTTTAAAAAACCCAATGGCTTCTGAACATCTTTGCCAAACGCAAACCAATACAGAAATCAATAAATTATCAGGGAGGGTCATGCATTTTTTCACAATCATTTTAGAGGGTCATAGAAAAATGTATTGCTGGCGAAGGGAGGGTCAAGTCTTTTTTGACAACAGATCTCAAAACTAACAGTCCCTAAACAACTGCAATATGCTCAATTTGTTCTATTAATAATCAGAATGAGCAATTGTTTTAGCTCATCCAATCTGAATTTAGCGTGTGTTGTATAATGTGTATAATCTCTTGATTTGGCACCAGCCGTCACGAACAAGCGCCTCGTTAGAAACTGGTGCTGTTTTTGGCCTTGAAGATGGAAAATCCCGTCTGATCGCGTCTGATTTGCAGCAGATTTAACTGGTTTACACACAAACATCTGATAATTTCAATGGTTTTAGATCAGGATGAGGTGAACAGAAACATGAATCTGTCTTAGATTTGTTCAGTGACAATTATTGCATATTATGTGTTGCATTTCAGTATTTGAATATTTGTGTTCAAACTTTTATTTATTTGTGTGTACTAATTAGATAAATATTCCCTATATTTACATTGAAATATGTTATATATTAAAATTGTGCACTGGCCCTTTAAGAATTGTGACTGTAAGTGATGCGGTTGTGTGTCCTTTATAGGAAATAGAGTCGAGTCGCACCGTTTTCTTTACCGTGATATTTAGGATTTAAGAATATATTTTGTTTCTTTTCTTTTATTTGTTTGATTTACTAACGAGTCTCGATTAAAGGAAGAATTTACATGCACCGTTTTCTTCATCTTCATTTTATCCATTATACTTCAAATTGTGCTTCACTTGAATATAATTAAATTATATTTATATATAATATATCCATATAGGGCCCTTTGAAATCTGTTTCATCCAATTCCCCCCCCCCCCCCCACCCAAATTATTATTTTATTTTTTTTAGTGTGTTTTTCATTTTCTGTTTTAATGGTTTATTCAAGTTGAATAATCAAAAATGAAATCTAATCTATTGAATTTATACAACTTTAACAATTTAATAATTTATTAGAATTTTAACAATTTTGCCTTATGAATTGTGTTTTATTTTCCAGAAACTCTGTGTTGCCTGTAGGGGTGTAACGATACACGTATTCAAATCGAACCGTTCGGCACGAGGCTTTCGGTTCGGTTTTCGGTACGCATTTTCAAACCGAACGGTTTGTTGAACAATTTTTCCTGCCGACCAAAACTTCGTTATTTCAAATGTAGGCGCGTGGCAAGCGCGCTCGAGATGCTGGCACGACCACAACATTACCCAACATCAAATGGCAAATGTAATGTAAGCGGAACGAAACTGAGCTACTCGTTATTATGTGGTTGACGCCGACGGACTGTTTATCAGTTTGGACCAATGCAGCGCGAGCTGATCTTGATTAAGCAGCACTGTTACTAACATAGGGTTACTACACAGCGCTGAGACATCCAGTAAAGAAAGCCTTTGAATTCATCGCTGCGAGATCTAGTGAGAAACATTCACATTTCTCCGTTATTAACGGGTCAAACAGCGCTGACGTGGAAACCAGGGAGAAACATTGTGCCATGAATGAACTATTCAGTGTCCACAGATCAGCAACATCACCATTACTGTAGTAACACTCACTGTCACCATGGGTTTACTGTAGTAACACTCACTGTCACCATGGGTTTACTGTAGTAACACTCACTGTCACCATGGGTTTACTGTAGTAACACTCACTGTAGCCGTGGGTTTACTGTAGTACACTCACTGTAACCATGGGTTTACTGTAGTAACACTCACTGTCACCATGGGTTTACTGTAGTAACACTCACTGTAACCATGGGTTTACTGTAGTAACACTCACTGTCACCATGGGTTTACTGTAGTAACACTCACTGTCACCATGGGTTTACTGTAGTAACACTCACTGTCACCATGGGTTTACTGTAGTAACACTCACTGTAACCATGGGTTTACTGTAGTAACACTCACTGTCACCATGGGTTTACTGTAGCAACGCTCACTGTCACCGTGGGGTTACTGTAGTACACTCACTGTAACCATGGGTTTACTGTAGTAACACTCACTGTCACCATGGGTTTACTGTAGTAACACTCACTGTAACCATGGGTTTACTGTAGTAACACTCACTGTCACCATGGGTTTACTGTAGTAACACTCACTGTCACCATGGGTTTACTGTAGTAACACTCACTGTCACCATGGGTTTACTGTAGTAACACTCACTGTAGCCGTGGGTTTACTGTAGTACACTCACTGTAACCATGGGTTTACTGTAGTAACACTCACTGTCACCATGGGTTTACTGTAGTAACACTCACTGTCACCATGGGTTTACTGTAGTAACACTCACTGTAACCATGGGTTTACTGTAGTAACACTCACTGTAACCATGGGTTTACTGTAGTAACACTCACTGTAGCCATGGGTTTACTGTAGTAACACTCACTGTAGCCATGGGTTTACTGTAGTAACACTCACTGTCACCATGGGTTTACTGTAGTAACACTCACTGTAGCCGTGGGTTTACTGTAGTACACTCACTGTAACCATGGGTTTACTGTAGTAACACTCACTGTCACCATGGGTTTACTGTAGTAACACTCACTGTAACCATGGGTTTACTGTAGTACACTCACTGTAACCATGGGTTTACTGTAGTAACACTCACTGTAGCCATGGGTTTACTGTAGTAACACTCACTGTCACCATGGGTTTACTGTAGTAACACTCACTGTCACCATGGGTTTACTGTAGTAACACTCACTGTAGCCGTGGGTTTACTGTAGTACACTCACTGTAACCATGGGTTTACTGTAGTAACACTCACTGTAGCCATGGGTTTACTGTAGTAACACTCACTGTAGCCGTGGGTTTACTGTAGTACACTCACTGTAACCATGGGTTTACTGTAGTAACACTCACTGTCACCATGGGTTTACTGTAGTAACGCTCACTGTCACCATGGGTTTACTGTAGTAACACTCACTGTAGCCATGGGTTTACTGTAGTAACACTCACTGTAACCGTGGGTTTACTGTAGTAACACTTACTGTAGCCGTGGGTTTACTGTAGAACACTCACTGTAACCATGGGGTTACTGTAGTAACACTAACTGTTGCCGTGGGTTTACTGTAGTAACACTAACTGTAGCCGTGGGTTTACTGTAGAACACTCACTGTAACCATGGGTTTACTGTAGTAACACTCACTGTAGCCATGGGTTTACTGTAGTAACACTCACTGTAGCCGTGGGTTTACTGTAGTAACACTCACTGTAGCCGTGGGTTTACTGTAGTAACACTCACTGTAGCCGTGGGTTTACTGTAGGAACACTCACTGTAGCCATGGGTTTACTGTAGTAACACTCACTGTAACCATGGGTTTACTGTAGTAACACTAACTGTTGCCGTGGGTTTACTGTAGTAACACTAACTGTAGCCGTGGGTTTACTGTAGAACACTCACTGTAACCATGGGTTTACTGTAGTAACACTCACTGTAGCCATGGGTTTACTGTAGTAACACTCACTGTCACCATGGGTTTACTGTAGTACACTCACTGTAGCCATGGGTTTACTGTAGTACACTCACTGTAGCCATGGGTTTACTGTAGTACACTCACTGTAGCCATGGGTTTACTGTAGTAACACTCACTGTCACCATGGGTTTACTGTAGTAACACTCACTGTCACCATGGGTTTACTGTAGAACACTCACTGTAACCATGGGTTTACTGTAGAACACTCACTGTAGCCATGGGTTTACTGTAGTACACTCACTGTAGCCATGGGTTTACTGTAGTAACACTCACTGTAACCGTGGGTTTACTGTAGTAATTAAGTAAAGTGATTAAGTTAATCTGAACTAAAATAAACCTTTGTTTATAACTACTACAATATAATATTTCATTTTGTCCAAGGAGTTGTTTTGTTTTATATGCTCCTAAGAAAAGTCAAGTATAGCTCCGTCATTTCTCAAAGTAATAAAATATCATACTTTATGATGTTAGTTTTAATAAAAATATTTTTTTAAAAAATGAAATCAAGGAATTTTCTCTGGCATTTCTCTCTTTTTGCTGTAGGCCTATCGAAAACGCACCGAGCCGAACCGTGACACAAGTGTATCGTATCGAACCGAACCGTGAATTTTGTGAACCGTTACACCCCTAGTTGCCTGAGTTTAAATTTTTCTGGATTCTGTGTTTTATGATTTAATACAAATTTATTATCAAAAAACGGAGATAATCAAATTAATGCATAAAAATTTTATGATTTATTAAATCTTTTAAAATGTAATCAAATGCAATATGAACAATTCTTTTCTCTTGTTTTTTTGGCAAACAGAGTTTTAAAACATAGATGGAAATTGTGTAATATTCCTTAAAAACACTTCTATTATTACTCTGAGAAGTACATACTGTACATTAGTAATATTCTAAAGTCTACGGTTCTTATAATGAACTTAGATTAGGTTTATGGTTTTCATACAGAGGCAGTAGCTGCTGTTTCATAATGTGTTTCTCAGATATTGAGTTTTCTCATTAGCGCTCACAGTAACACAAGCTGATGTCATTTACACAAGCGCCATAACACACACTTCCTAAGAGTCACATCTGTGGGATTCACTTGCACTTCTCCTGGAATGAGTCTGAGTTGCTTACTTAGTTCTTAGGTTTGAACCTTGGATTACAAGCTCAGATATTTGCCTGCTAATTAACCAGTAGCTGTGTGTGTAAGAACCCAAACACAGCTGAGCAAACACACACGCACACAACCACACACGCACGCACGCACGCACGCAACCACACACACACGCACGCACGCACGCAACCACACACACACGCACGCACGCACGCAACCACTCACGCACGCACGCAACCACACACGCACGCAACCACACACACACGCACGCACGCAACCACTCACGCACGCACGCACGCAACCACACACGCACGCAACCACACACGCACGCAACCACACACACACGCACACACGCACGCAACCACTCACGCACGCACGCACGCAACCACACACGCACGCAACCACACACGCACGCAACCACACACGCACGCACGCAACCGCACGCACGCAACCACACACACGCACGCAACCACACGCACGCACGCAACCGCACACGCACGCACGCAACCACACACACACGCACGCACGCAACCACTCACGCACTCACGCAACCACACACGCACGCAACCACACACGCACGCACGCAACCAGACACGCACGCAACCACACACGCACGCACGCAACCACACACGCACGCACGCAACCGCACGCACGCACGCACGCAACCACACACACGCACGCAACCACACGCACGCACGCAACCGCACGCACGCACGCAACCACACACGCACGCACGCAACCGCACGCACGCACGCAACCACACACACGCACGCAACCACAGGCACGCACGCAACCACACACACGCACGCAACCACACACACACGCACGCAACCACACGCACGCACGCAACCACACACACGCACGCAACCACACGCACGCACGCAACCACACACACGCACGCACGCAACCACACACGCACGCACGCAACCACACACGCACGCACGCAACCACACACACGCACGCAACCACACACACGCACTTAATCACACACAGGCAGGCACGCAACCACACACGCACGCACGCAACCACACACGCACGTACTCAACCACACGCACGCACGCAACCACACACACGCACGCACGCAACCACACGCACGCACGCAACCACACACGCACGCACGCAACCACACGCACGCACGCACCCACACGCACGCACGCAACCATACACGCACGCACTCAACCACACGCACGCACGCAACCACACACACACACGCACGCACGCAACCACACGCACGCACGCAACCACACACGCACGCACGCAACCACACGCACGCACGCAACCACACGCACGGACGCAACCACACACACGCACGCAACCACACACACGCACGCAACCACACACGCACGCACGCAACCACACACACACACGCACGCACGCAACCACACGCACGCACGCAACCACACACACACGCACGCACGCAACCACACGCACGCACGCAACCACACGCACGGACGCAACCACACGCACGCACGCAACCACACGCACGGACGCAACCACACGCACGCACGCAACCACACGCACGCACGCAACCACGCGCACGCACGCAACCACACGCACACAACCACACACGCACGCACGCAACCACACACACGCACGCAACCACACGCACGCACGCGACCACACACACGCACGCACGCAACCACACGCACGCACGCAACCACACGCACGCAACCACACACGCACGCACGCAACCACACACACACACGCACGCACGCAACCACGCATGCACGCAAACACACACGCACGCATGCAACCACACACACGCACGCACCCAACCACACACGCACGCAACCAACCACACACGCACGCAACCACACACACACACACACACACGTACGCATGCACGGAACCACACACGCACACACGCACGCACGCAACAACACGCACGCACGCCACCACACACGCACACACAGACACGCACGCAGGCAACCACACGCATGCACGCATGCATGCAACCACACACACAATACACACTGTTTCAAAGCAGCTTTACAGGAAATGCACAGATTACAATATACAGTGATCTGATATCAGAGGAAACTGTCCTGTTATACATTTCACAAATGTTCATATATATACAAATCACAGCTAGCTAAAAATGTATTAATTTAATTTGATTCAGTGTCACATGATCCTTCAGAAATCACTCTAATATGCTGATTTGATGCTCAAGAAACGTTTATGGTTATTATCAATGATGAAAACCGTTGATCTGTAAATAAGACATTTCTAAAGAACAGCATTTATTTTAAATAGAAATGTTTTGTTACATTATGCATGTCTTTACGGTCACTTGTGATCAATTTAATATGTCCGAATAAAAGTATTAATTCTTTCCGTACAATTTTTTTTTTTAAATGCCAACTTACATTTTTTATGCTAGTACAAGTATGCAAGTCAAGTCATCTTCATTTAGCGCTTTTAACAATGTAGATGTTTCACAGCAGCTTTACAGAGATAAACATATAATTGAAGGTAACAGAGATTGTTTGGGCTCTTTTAGCGGTTCTTGAATAATGTTGTGTCCAGGCAAAGGTCCTAGTCAGATCTGGAGTGTGTGTGTGTGAGAGTGTGTGTCCAGGCAAAGGTCCTAGTCAGATCTGGAGTGTGTGTGTGTGTGTGTGAGAGTGTGTGTCCAGGTGAAGGTCCTAGTTAGATCTGGAGTGTGTGTGTGTGTGTGTGTGAGAGAGTGTGTGTCCAGGCGAAGGTCCTAGTCAGATCTGGAGTGTGTGTCTGTGTGTGTGAGAGTGTGTGTCCAGGCGAAGGTCCTAGTCAGATCTGGAGTGTGTGTGAGAGTCTGTGTCCAGGCGAAGGTCCTAGTCAGATCTGGAGTGTGAGTGTGAGTGTGTGTGTGTGTGTGTGTCCATGCGAAGGTCCTAGTCAGATCTGGAGGGTGAGTGTGAGTGTGTGTGTGTGAGAGTGTGTGTGTCCATGCAAAGGTCCTAGTCAGATCTGGAGTGTGAGTGTGTGTGTGTGTGTGTGAGTGTGTGTGTCCAGGCGAAGGTCCTAGTCAGATCTGGAGTGTGAGTGTGTGTGTGTGAGAGTGTGTGTGTCCATGCGAAGGTCCTAGTCAGATCTGGAGTGTGAGTGTGAGTGTGTGTGTGTGTGTGAGTGTGTGTGTCCAGGCGAAGGTCCTAGTCAGATCTGCAGTGTGAGTGTGAGTGTGTGTGTGTGTGTGAGTGTGTGTGTCCAGGCGAAGGTCCTAGTCAGATCTGGAGTGTGTGTGTGTGTGTGTGTGTGTGTGTGTGTGTGTGTGTGTGTGTGTGTGTGTGTGTGTGTGTGTGTGTGTGTGTCCAGGTCAAGGTCCTAGTCAGATCTGGAGTGTGAGTGTGAGTGTGTGTGTGTGAGAGTGTGTGTGTCCATGCGAAGGTCCTAGTCAGATCTGGAGTGTGAGTGTGAGTGTGTGTGTGTGTGAGTGTGTGTGTCCAGGCGAAGGTCCTAGTCAGATCTGGAGTGTGAGTGTGAGTGTGTGTGTGTGTGAGTGTGTGTGTCCAGGTGAAGGTCCTAGTCAGATCTGGAGTGTGAGTGTGAGTGTGAGTGTGAGTGTGAGTGTGAGTGTGTGTGTGTGTGTGTGTGTGTGTGTGTGTGTGTGTGTGTGTGTGAGAGTGTCCAGGCGAAGGTCCTAGTCAGATCTGGAGTGTGTGTGTGTGAGAGAGTGTCAAGCAACTGTATTTATAACAATGTAAAAACACATTGTTTTTCTTTTCTAAACTTCCTCCAAATTGCACTTTTGTTAAAAATCTTGCAGTGTTTTTTTTTTTAAATGCTCTAAAAAGCTCTTTCTAGAAGAGTGATTCCCCCCCCCTCCCCCCGCATGATTCCCGCTGTGACGCTTTCTCAGTCCTCTGGAGGAGTTCTGCTTTACATTACCCAGCATTCCCGGTGAGTGACTTCAAAGCCTCGCTGATCGTCTCCGTCTCCGTGACGGTGCATTGTGCTGGATTTGCATATTCATGAGGATCATCTTTCTCTTGCTCACCAATGGCTCACGGTTGGGATGCTGGGAGCTTGAAAAGCAGGACAACATGAAGCCTGAAGAAACTCTCAGGAATTAGAACAATTAAACGCTCAGGGTCTGTCTTTAGCTGGAGCGCTGTAGAGTTCGGCCAACATTCATCGTTTTTTCATGCACTGGTCAATTCAGACTGTTTGGCGTTTCATACTGTGGATGTCTTCAGCTAGTCTGAAACAACAAACTATACTTTTAAGTGTTTATTTTATTGCACTTTATCTATTTGCGTCGGTAGATTTCTTTAAAGAGTATTTTCTTCACTTACATTCACCGAAGTTTACAGATTTATTCCGAGGATTTTACAGAGGGGATTGTTCATATATAATTCACCTCATTTTATTCATAAAAACATTGTGAAAAGGTTTTTTTCTCCACTTCAGTATTACTAACATACACCAATATTTTTCTATTTTATTTACATTTTGGTCAAAGTTTTAGTACTGTTGTTTGTTCATATATATATATATATATATAATGTTATATAATTCAGGAGAAATATACTATATGAACAAACCCCTCAGGTAAAATATTTTGAATATAGACAGAAAAAAACACTGTAAATGTTGGTGTATGTTAGTAATACTGAAGTGGAGAAAAAACCTTTTCACAATCTTTTCACAACCTCAAACACATCTCAACATAAACTTTTAAGTCTAAAATGTCAACAAAATCAAACAAGAATTTTGAATGGATTTTTAATTAGCCTACATAATGCCTCATTTCCATATTCAAACATAACATTTCAGAAACCTTGCAATTCTTAATGTGATCAAACAACTGTAAAAGTGTATGTTGAGATGTGTTTGACCTAGTTCCCCTGAAAAGCGCCCGGATTGAGAGAAGCAGATGTTAGTCTGGTGTGGAGATGCCGATGCTCTGATGGATCGCGATCCGATGGGCTTTTCCACCTGTCGCCTCGTCGAGGAATGTCTCTCCCAGATCCCGTGACTGAACTCTCAACGGCCTCTCAAAACCAGCGACAGAAAATCCCCTGTTGAAATTTCACAGTGGCAGGGGTCATTCCCTCGGCTTTTGTAATTCAAGAGTGCGTGCCTTCGCCAGCGCCGGTGCCCGCTTCCTTTGTTCTTCACTTGAGTTGTGAATTTTGCGGTTGTCTCAGAGATTTTCCAGCGGTGTGTGAGCGACAGAGACGTCTGGCCGTAAACCCACACTTGCTTTTTCTCATGCAAGCAAACGTTAACTGCACCTTTTGTGTGTGTGTTTGTTAATTTAAGTTTTAGTTTTTACTTTTACCTTTATTGTCATTGCATGGTATACAACGAAATGTGATATCTCTCATAGAAAACAAACCATTCATCAAAATTACCCACATAAACCAACACATAAAAACAATAACGATAAAAATATTTAAAGAGTCTTGTGCATGTTATTGCAATGATATGTATACACGTCCGTTCAAAGTTATTGAAGCAGCTGCGGGGGAGAGAGGAATATAATACGCTCTTCAAAATAGGGATCATTGAAGAACCATTTTGGTTCCCAAAAACCCTTTTAGTGAATCGTTCTAAAAAGAACCATTTTCTGAGGTGATTTGGCCTCATTCCACCTCGTGTCAGTTCAAACATCCAAAATCAATGTTTTATTAACTTTGAGAAAGGATTGTGTAAGATAAATAATCATTCTGTTAAATTTAATGTAATGGTTCTTTATCTGTATCATTGACTCCATAAAGAACCATTTTGTTCCACAAAAGTTTATTTATAGTGGAAAAAGGTTCTTTAGATTATTAATATGTTCAAAAAATGGTTATTTTTAGAACGATTCACTGAAAGGTTTTTTGGGAACCAAAATGGTTCTTCTATGACCCGTATTTTGAACCTTTATTTCTAAGAGTGTAGAGGAATTTGACCGCAATAAAACCACATAAATGGATAGTGCACTCAAAAATAATGTCATTTACTTTATTATCCAGACTTCGGAACCATATAAAGCCATTTTAATATGTGCATCAAGGCATTTGACTTCAGAAGATCTGTGCATGTGCTGTATGTACACTACCAACAAAAGTTTTGTTTTGAAAGAAATTAGTAATTTAGTTTGACTCAGATGCATTAAATTGATGAAAAGTGACGGTAAAGACATTTCCAATAAATGCTGGACTTTCTCTATTCATTAAAGAATGTATCACAGTTTCCACACAAATATGAACTGTTTTCAACACTGATAATAATCATAAATGTTTCTTGAGCATCAGATCATCATATTCTCCTGATTTCTGAAGGATCATGTGACACTGAAGACTGGAGTAATGATGCTGAAAATACAGCTTTGATCACAGGAATAAATGACACTTTATTAGATATTCACATAGAAAACAGCAGATTTACACTGGTATAATATTTACTATTTTTACTGCATTTTTGATCACATAAATGCATCTTTGGTGAGCAGAAGAAACTCTTTCAATGACATAAAAAACCTCACCGCCCCTGAACTTGTACTGTTGCATTTATTCATCTTGCATGTGCTTTTTCCCGACGCAACTTGAGGAACAACCAGAACTCGCTAGAATAGAGATGAAATCTCTATACTGTATTTTGGTGCTGAACTGAATGGCTTCATTTAATTATGGAAAAGACAACAAGTTTGGAACAACATGAGGGAGAGAAAGTTTGGGTGAACGTTACTCTCTTATATGATATTTATTTGTCATTTTTGGATCTTGAATGAAGACAGAAGTGCTCTGTTCGGTTACACTTTATTTCTATAGTCCACTTTAGACATTCTGCTAACTAGAAGTAAGTTTGCAGCTACATGTCAACTAACCGTCATTAGAGTATTAGTAGACTGTCAGCGTAATATCTGCTAACGCTTTATTTGACAGATATTCTATAAGTAACTTGGCAAGAAACATGTCAACTTTTTGTACTAACCCGAACCATAACACCTAACCTTACCCTTACAGGCTACTAATACTCTAACACGTGTCCTAACTACACGCCTTTTCCATGTTAATCAGAGTTTTTGTCCAATCGGCGACGGAGCAACGAACACAAAGTGTGGCGATGCTAATCTCAGGCTCTGTTTATGTGCTTTATTTAACGTGTAATGTGTTAATGAGGCGACTGGTTTTAGCTCGTTAGGTCTCCGTAGATGGTTTCACTGGCATATTTTTATTTATTAAGTCATAAATGGTAATTTATCTTACTAGTTTGTTGACCTGTAATCATTTCATTTACAATCTCCGCTCCGTTAACATTCTGGCTCTAAATATCCCACGTATAACAACTGAATTTGGTGAGATGCTTTTAGTCACGCTGCTCCTTGGTGTTGGAAGTTTTCTGTTTTTATCCCTCTTGAACAGTTTAAACAATTACTTAAATGTTATAAATTTGAACAATGCACATGTTTTCAATGACCCCTTTTACGTCATTTTTAAATTGTGTTTCATGTACTGTAAATCTGTTGTGTTTGTTGTGATTTTGTGAAATGTGTGCAGGGCTCCCTTGTAAAAGAGATTTGAATATCTCAATGGGACATCACCTGGTAAAATAGAGGATAAAAAAATAAAATAAAAAATAAAAGTCATAATTTAGTGCTCCAGCTTTGAGGC
>CM060625.1:23608536-23623536 GCA_030578275.1 Meda fulgida
GGAATTGGTCAAATGTGCCTGGAAAATATTTTTTCGGAATATTGACTTGCCTAATAATTATGCATGCACTCACTGTGTGTGTGTGTGTGTGTGTGTGTGTGTGTGTGTGTGTGTGTGTGTGTGTGTGTGTGTGTGTGTATAGACGGTTATAATGTTCCTCCATCTCTGGGGTTTTTCTGGCCCTGAAACGATGCATCTGATCTGCTGAACATGTGAAGTTCTGCAGTTCTGGCTCTCGTCTCGGCTTGATGTAATCTCAGTATAGAGACAGAGTGACTTTGCATTGTGAGAGGCTGCCTCCTTGTCATTTATGATTTATATTCAATTCAATTCAAATTTATTTGTATAGCGCTTTTCACAATACATATTGTTTCAAAGCAGCTTTACAGAAAGTGCATATTTGCATATTTATAGACCTTATGCACCAGAGTGCGCCGCTATCTTCATAATATTGTCTTTGAACTTCTGTTTTTGTGTCGCTCTGTAGATCCCTATGGCATCGCTGTCGAGGAGTGATTAGCTGGTGACGTGGATTTACTTATTCTAGAGTTATCATGAGCATTGTAATGTTTATCATGAGCATTGTAAAGCAGATGTCTTAACAAACGTCAAACGGCAAATTTTTTAAACGAGCCGTTCATTTATAACTACGCAAGATCGCTGTGAAAATACAGACCAGAAGTCAAAAAGACAACGAGCGCAGCTCTGAAAGGGGCGGAGCTACAGAAGCTCTATAACAAAAGACAGAAAATGCCTAGTGTGACAAGGTGTACAGCGAACAAGCTTAAAAACTACATTTTTATTAGCTTCCGAACCGTGAAAGCCAGCCTTTAAGGAGACACAAGTGGATACAGGCAATAAGACGTGAAGCATCAGCAGGAATAATGGGGAAATTGTGGGATCCTGACACTCGGTATGTTTTTTTTTTTTTTTTACAAAATCATGTTGCGTTCCAGTGGGCGTAGTTCTCAGAGTAGCTCGAGAACTAGTTGCGCTCTGTCTCAATTGATCCAATTTTATGTCCTGAAACGCTCGTTTTTTGGGGGTCGACAGCTTATAAAAATGTATTTCTGGGTTATTTAGCATGTTTTCTGTACACCTCGTCACACAGCAGCTTTTAGACATTGTTTTGTTTTTTGTTATAAGTCAGAAATGACAAGGAGGCAGCCTTTCGCAATGCAAAGTCAATGGAGACGGTTGGATTGCCCCCCCCCGGTGTGGGCGTGGCCTAAATGCGCTCTGTCTCTATGGCACTAACTCTTCCTCAGCTTCGGCTGGATGTAGGTTTGGCTGAGATCGGGGCGAGAGGAGGCGTGCCGTGGCCCGAGGTGAGAGTCCCACATCACCTGACGTATCAATGGCTTTTCTCATGCACTGCTGTGTTTTCACTGGATGCTTTGTGTTCTTTATCCCACACATAATGAGCTGTCAATCAACCACTCGCACCCTAAAGGGGAGATGAGGAAATGCTTAACCAACCCCTAGTTTTACAGCCCTCTGAGGGAGAATACATGGAGTGAAATTTGCTTTCATGTTTTTGAGGAATTTACCATGAACTGTTAAAGTAGTTTACAGTGTTGATAACTAGTTGTTTTAAGGGATTAATTAGTTCACTTCAGAATAAAAAAATCCCTGATAATTTACTCTCCCCACATCATCCAAGATGTTCATGTGTTTCTTTCTTCAGTGGAACAGAAATGAAGGTTTTTGAGGAAAACACTCCAGGATTTCCTCCATATAGTGTCTTCAATGGGGTCCAACGTGCCGAAGGTCCAGATGTGAGTTTCAGTGCAGCTTCAAAGTCTCGACACGATCCAGCCGAGGAATACGAGTCTCATCTAGACAAACCAGCGACATTTATAACACAATACACATTTATATACTTTAACCACTAATGCTGGTCTTGCACTCGCTGTGATGCGACACACATTACATAGTCAGGTTGGAAGGTCACGGAAGTACCGACCTGGTATTTACAAAGTGAACATGCAAAGACTTTTTCAGCCCTGTTTTTCGCCCTATCCTACATTTTCCGCCTACGTCACGTGTGACCTTCCAACCTGACTATGTAATGTGTGTCGCATCACAGCGAGTGCAAGACCAGCATTAGTGGTTAAAGTATATAAATGTGTATTGTGTTATAAATGTCGCTGGTTTGTCTAGATGAGACTCGTATTCCTCGGCTGGATCGTGTCGAGACTTTGAAGCTGCACTGAAACTCACATCTGGACCTTCGGCACGTTGGACCCCATTGAAGACACTATATGGAGGAAATCCGGGAGTGTTTTCCTCAAAAACCTTCATTTCTGTTCCACTGAAGAAAGAAAGACATGAACATCTTGGATGACGTGCGGGAGAGTAAATTATCAGGAAATTTTAATTCTGAAATGAACTACTTTAATTCAAACATCACTAGTACTATATTAGTATTAGGTTTCAGTTTCCAAACAAATGCACAATAAAATAAATTAATGGTTTAAGAACTTTTCATTTTATGTTGCTTTTACATATATTTATCCAGACACCTTGTCTCATTTTTTAAATGTTGGAGTACCTTTTTTCATATCTGGAGAAAATGTACTAAAAAAAACTTGGGATTAGAAAAAAAAATGGTTTATGTTAGCAACTTCTGAGAACGCGATAACAACCTCTCAGTGATGTCAGAGTGTTTCTGCACAGGGAATTATTCTCATGAAATGAATTCTAGCTAATAAACTGTTACAGCAGCGTCCTTACATTAAATCATCACTAGTGCTAGAGCTCATAGTGATGTGATCAAACCTCAAGTATTACACAGTTTCCAAACCGTACAGAAAACACACTAGTAAATGCACCATAAAAAAAGGGTCCCACTTTATATGAAGTGGCTTTAAGTACTATGTACTTATTGTGTTCATGTTGTGTTGTAAAACACTTGCTGCTATTGAGGTGTGATACGGGGAAGGGTCAACCGTGTAAATTACATGCTGGTATTTTTAAAATATAAGTACAATGTAAAAACATGTATGTACACAATACGTCCATTGTATCAAATTATTAATTTCAATGTAAGTACATAGGACTTAAAGCCACTTAATATAGTGGGACCAAAAAACTTTTCTGTTGCATTTACATCTATTTATTCAGTCTCATTTTGTACATTTTGCAGTACCTTTTATATGTCTGGAGAAAATTTAAGTTAACAACTTAATGTTGTTTAAGTTTCAGAACGCGATAACACCCTATCATTAATGTCAGAGAGTTTTGCACAGGCAATTATTTTCCTGAAGTGAATTCTAGCTAATAAACTTGCAGGAGGAGTTAATGCGCGGTGGTCACGTGACCCGCCGAGCGCTGGGGGCTGTTTCTGGGGGTCGACCTCCTTTCATCGGCCCTCCCTCTCTCCTGTGTGTGTGTGTGTGTGTGTGTGAGGAGGGTCGCGGTCGAGATCAACTTCTGCTTTTATTGTCTCTCCACAAGGTGTCCGGAGTGAAGGGGCCGTCCCAAACGCAGCGAGAGAGTAACACCCTCTTTCTCTCTGTGCATCGCAGGCCGACCGTCAGTGTGGAGCAACTGTGGAGGGAGGAGTGTATGTGAGTGTGTGTTTCCATGCCCTGGTCGCGCGGGCTGGGATGGAGCGACAGGTTGGGACTGGGAGACGCTGGACGCCACTACTGGTTCTGCTGGGAATGATGCACTCGTACGCTCAGGGTGAGTCAGTGTGTTTTCTGTGATCTGTTGTTCACCATCGGTCTGGGACTGACGCACGTTTCGAGGCACGGCTTGTTTCATGTTTAGAATATATATGACCCTGGATCACAAAACCAGTCACGAGTCGCACGGGATATCTGTGGCAATAGCCAATAATACACTGTACGGGTCAAAATGATCCATTTTTCTTTTTAGGTCAAAAATCAGTAGGATATTAAGTAAACATCATGTTCAATGTAGATATTTAGTAAATTTCCTAGCGTAAATATATATGTTTGTGAGTGAATGCAGCACAATCGCCAACATAAATGCACAACTTTAAAGGAGATTTTCTCAATGTGTCGATTTGTTTGCACCCTCAGATTCCAGATTTTCAATAGTTGTATCTCTGACAAATATTGTCCTATCCTAACAAAGCATACATCAATGGAAAGCTTATTTATTCAACTTATTTATTTGCAACATTTCCAAAAATGGACTGGTTTTGTGTTCCAGGGTCACATTTGTCGTAATACCCCCTTCACATTCTCGTTGGCCATCAGATGTTCTTTATTTTATGAAGTTAGAAAAGATACGATTTTCCCTCAAGAAGTGTTCAAATAAGTGTTGGAAGTTGTGGAGTGCACTCTTTCAGTATATTAAAGAGATTCATTTCTCAACCAGCCCTAATTAGGACAGTTGGGCCTGATGGGTAAAGAGTAAGATTTGGTTTTTCTTTTACAAATGTCATGAACAACTGATTTCTCAACAATTTTGACTGTGGTTTGTTGTTGTTTATTAATATTGGTACACAATGTGTTTATCTATGCTTTTTGTCACTGTTTAAACTCTTATTTGTGTTCATAATCAATAAAAAAACCTGGGAAAAAGAATATTTGTCGGACGGGCGCCAGAAATACACCAGGGAGAACTATATAAAATACATTCTGTTTCAAACATGCATGTCTCGTTACACAGAGTTTTAGGTTGAAATATACAATCAAACCGAACATTATTCAGACACCAGATATCCTTTTGTTATATTGTTGTACTAGTGTGTGAGGACACTATAGTTCATTTATGTAAGTGAGGAGAGCAAAATAAAGTAAACTGTGACATATTACACACAAAAATTCTTCATACAGCGACTACCAGTAAAATATATACAAATTTGGGAGCAAATATGATTCCGACACTTTGAGCTGATCATGTTTTCTTCAGTGTTTTTCTGTAATTGCTAATGCTCTTTTACACACAGACTGAACAACATGAAGCATTGCTTGGTCACTGGTGGAGCTAAACTGGTATTATCTAATAGTGTAGTTAAATTTACCAGCTGACAGATATTCAACATAATTCATGTGTGAGAGTCTAACAGAAGGACGGACAAAACCAGTGAAATATCAACCGATTCTTGTCATATTTTATTACCATTTTCTAAACTATAGCGAATAAACTGATAATTTGAGAAATATTGAAGCTGTCTGAATACATTTAGGTTTAACTGTATGTCAATTAATAGGAGTAATCATGAATACTAATTATAAAAGAATCAGAAAAATACTGTTTCAGTTTCAAATTCATGTCAGGACTCTTAACGAGTTGTGAACTATTCATTTTAAGAAGACATTTTTGTCTTTATAAGGTTTTGTTAAAATGTAAAAATGATTTTCCGAGTCTGTTTCATGTGTCGGTGATGCGAGTTTTAGGCTGAAATGTTTATGCAGTTTCGGATCAGCCGTCAAATCTCCTGCCGTGACAAATGAACTTTTAAAAGTCTGTCCATTAATATGATGAATAATCATGGATCATAATGATAAAAGAATAATAAAAATGCTGTTTGAAATAGTTTTAGGAAGTTTGCCGCACGAAGTTTGTGTTTTTTTGGGTAACTGAAAAGTTTCTGATCACCTGTCAGATGTGGTGACAAATTAACTTTTAAAAGAGCATTAATATGATGAAACAATTGTGAATCATAATTATAAGAGAATCGAATGTACAACATGTATATGCTAGGTTATCGAATTTGATCAAGCGGTTCATTGTGCTTTAACGTGTATAGAGTGATGAAGCAGCAGAGCTTGACGTGTGTGTGTGTGTGTGTGTGTGTGTGTGTGTGTGATGAGCTTGACGTGTGTGTGTGTGTGTGTGATGAGCTTGACGTGTGTGTGTGTGTGTGTGTGTGAGAAGCTTGACGTGTGTGTGTGTGTGATGAGCTTGACGTGTGTGTGTTTGTGTGTGTGTGATGAGATTGACGTGTGTGATGAGCTTGACGTGTGTGTGTGTGTGTGTGTGTGTGTGATGAGCTTGACGTGTGTGTGTGTGTGTGTGTGTGTGTGTGTGTGATGAGCTTGACGTGTGTGTGTGTGTGTGTGTGAGAAGCTTGACGTGTGTGTGTGTGTGTGATGAGCTTGACGTGTGTGTGTGTGTGTGATGAGCTTGACGTGTGTGATGAGCTTGACGTGTGTGTGTGTGTGTGTGATGAGCTTGACGTTTGTGTGTGTGTGTGTGTGAGAAGCTTGACGTGTGTGTGTGTGTGTGTGTGTGTGTGATGAGCTTGACGTGTGTGTGTTTGTGTGTGTGTGTGATGAGCTTGACGTGTGTGATGAGCTTGACGTGTGTGATGAGCTTGACGTGTGTGTGTTTGTGTGTGTGTGTGATGAGCTTGACGTGTGTGATGAGCTTGACGTGTGTGTCGCTGCTTCTGAGTTTTTGCTTGTTGGTGAGGCATTTAGCGAAGTCTGAGACGTGGAGAAGTGATCTACTGTCAAACACTTGTTAAAAAGTTGAGCGTCAGGCTGTAAAATCAATTTCACACACACACACACACACACACACACACACACACACACACACACACACACACACACACACGCACACACACGCACACACACACAAATACAGATGAACAAACACTCACACACTGACACACACACACTAACACAAACACTGACACACACACGCACACACTAGCCCTCACCTAAAATAATTGAAACGTGTGTGTCAGAAATATCCCGCAGCTGGTGTGTGTTCTCCAGGGTTTACTGCTTCAGCTGTGCCCGACACACACTGAACTTCACTGAGCTGAACGTGCATGTCGGTTGTTGTGTGTTTGTGTTGATTATGCTTTTGTTACGTTTATATTTATGCATTTAGCAGACACTTTTATCCAAAGCAACAAAAGCTATTTGTAACCAAGGCAACAATATTCATAATATACAATGCCAGGTTTATTCGACAACTAGATTAGGAAACTAGATCGTTTATGTGAAATCATTATATACCCTGTTTATTTTCATACACATTCCTGGTTTTATTGTGGATGATTCATATTCACAAGACAACTTTTTATATCTTTCAATCTCTAATTGTCATCAGTCTTATTTTTAGAGCTGCTAATTTACCATCATAATTAGCATATTTTGGTTGCTCTGTGCTTTTGTACATGCATTCATTGTAACATTATAAATATCTTTTGATCAATTTAATGCATCCTTGATGAATGAAAACTTTTAATTGTGGTGTATGACAGTTTCCACATTAATCTGTCAATAAATATCAACAGCACAGGGTTTTCTGAGTGTTGATTAATGTTCTTTGTCTCTTTTTAAATAAAAAATAAATACAAATAAATAGAAATAGAAATTTTTAATTGCACTGAACTATTTGTATCAATCTTAATGAAAAAAGTCTGTATAATCAATATGTTTTATAAATATTCCATCCAAATCACTTATAAAGACCAGCAGAAGATTTTTCCACAAAATTATGAAGCCGTACAACTGTTTTTAACATTGATAATAATCATAAATGTTTCTTGTTTATCAGATCATCATATTCTCCTGATTTCTGAAGGATCATGTGACACTGAAGACTGGAGTAATGATGCTGAAATCACAAGAATAAATTATTCACAGAAATATATATTCACATAGAAAAGACATTGGAATAATATTTCACAATTTTACTGTATTTTCAAATAAATCCAGCATAAGAGACTTCATTCAAATACATAAAGCGTAATTATTCCAAACTATTGTATAAATGTATGTTTCAAATGCATGTTTGCATTTTAGAAATATGCCACATTATAAAAGTAAACGAAAAGTAAAGATCAGCCGATCTACGGGTCTGGCGCTATCACTTTTAGCATAGCTTAGCATAGATAATTGAATCTGATTAGACCGTTAGCATCTCTCTCAAAAAAATGACCAAAGAGTTTTGATATTTTTCCTATTTAAAACTTGACTTTTCTGTCGCAACTTTTCATTTTCCATCGTTCTTAGTACACGATGAAGAGGCAAGTTTTAAATAGGAAAAATATCAAAACTCTTTGGTCATTTTTTTTGAGAGAGATGCTAATGGTCTAATCAGATTCAATGATCTATGCTAAGCTATGCTAAAAGTGCTAGCGCCAGACCCGGAGATCGGCTGAATGGATAAAACGGTAAAACTGTTTAACTCCAGTGGAGCTGGAAAATGAGCCTCTTTCCAAAAAAAGTGGAGAGTTCCTATAATTTCCACCTGTGCAGGAGAGCGTTTTATCATAGGTTTTAACATTTTTAATTTTTGACATTTCTGTTTCTAAACCGCTCAGTTTACGTGCCAGATTTCAGCCGCTGTTGTGGTGTGTGTCTCTGAGTTTAAGACTCGTCTGTGTTCATGCATTCCTGAGCCTTTCTAATATGTGGAAACGTCCGTGTTTCACAGTAATCGTGTGTTTAAAGTGTTTCTGCTCGGCAGACTGATAAGAGGGAGAACTGGTGCCTTCAGTGTTTTATGGCAAGGTCAGTGTGGAGATAACAAACACATCTGCGCTTATGAAGGACCTTCTTCTCATCTTCTCTTCCTTGAGAAGTGTTATTAGTCTGATAAATTAAACTGCGCTTCATCTCTTACATCTCATAAAACACACTTAAAGGGGCAGTGCACCCAAAATTTTAAATTCTGACATCATTTAATAACCTCAAGTTGTTGCAAACCTGCATGAGTTTCGTTCTTGCGTGGAAATTAAAAGAGGATATGTTTGGAAACCTAACAGTTGTTGTTCCCCATTGACTTGCATAGTATGAAAAAAACAATGGAAGTCTATGGGGACCAACTTTTGTTTAATAACCTGCACGTTCTTCAAAATATCTTCTTTTATGTTCCACACAAGAAAGAAACTCGTACAGGATTATTGTTTTGACCCCATTGCTTTAAGCATAAACTCTTAATATTTGATAAATTGGTAACACTTTACAATAAGGTTTGTTAGGTAATGTATTAACTGCCAATTTGTTTCAGTATTTATTAATCTTTGTTAATGTTTGTTCATGTTAGTTCACAGTGCATTAACTAATACAACATTTGATTTTAATAGCGTATTAGTAAATGTTGATATTAATCAAATGTGGAAGAAGTATTGTTCATTCTTAGTTCATGTTGAACTAATGAACCTTATTGTAAAGTGTTACCGATAAATCTGCCAGGAAATGACGTGACTTCGCTTCTCCGCTGAAGTGTGTTGTGTGTGTGTGTGTGTGTGTGTGTGTGTGTTTTGTCCACCTGGATCGAACAGGTGCTGCTGGTCTCTGTGAAGTGCTCTGCGTTCTGGCTCTCCATAACATGAAATCATGAGTCAAGGACAGACTGGAGTGGGAGAGAAGTGTGTGTGTGTGTGTGTGTGTATGTGTGTGTGTAGACGCAGCAGACCTTCACGGTTCCTCCCGCACATGATTCATCAGGAGTTCCTCCTTCCCGAACGCTCTTCCCCTCGTGTGGATCAACACACTCTCATTACAACAGTTCTGTGCTGTTTCTGGGGCAAATTCCCACAGGGAGCCTGAAGAGATGAGGAGAGACACAAGCAATGTTCCCAGGAGAGTGTGTGTGTGTGAGAGTGAGTGACTGAGTGTGTGAGTGAGAGATTGAGTGTGTGAGAGTGTGTGTGACAGTAAATGTGTGTGTGTGTGTGTGTGTGTGAGTGAGTGAGCGAGTGTGTGAGAGAGTGAGCAAGCGAGCGTGCGAGTGAGTGAGTGAGCGAGCGTGCGAGTGAGTGAGCGAGTGTGTGAGAGAGTGAACGAGCGAGTGTGAGTGAGCGAGCGAGCGAGTGTGTGAGTGAGTGAGCGAGCGAGTGAACGAGCGAGTGTGTGAGTGAGCGAGCGAGTGTGAGTGAGCGAGTGTGTGAGTGAGCGAGCGAGTGTGTGAGAGAGTGAGTGAGAGTGTGTGTGTGAGCGAGTGAGCGAGCAAGCGAGCGAGTGTGTGAGTGAGCGAGCGAGTGTGAGTGAGCGAGTGTGTGAGTGAGCGAGCAAGTGTGTGAGTGAGTGAGCGAGTGAGTGAGCGAGTGAGTGAGCGAGCGAGCGAGTGTGTGAGAGAGTGAGTGAGAGTGTGTGTGTGAGCGAGTGAGCGAGTGTGTGAGTGAGCGAGTGAGTAAGCGAGCGAGTGAGTGAGCGAGCAAGTGTGTGAGAGAGTGAGTGAGAGTGTGTGTGTGAGCGAGTGAGCGAGCGAGCGTGAGTGAGAGTGTGTGTGTGAGCGAGTGAGTGAACGAGCGAGTGTGTGAGTGTGTGAGTGAGCGAGTGAGTGAGTGAGCGAGCGAGCGAGTGTGAGTGAGCGAGCGAGCGAGTGTGAGTGAGCGAGTGAGTGAGTGAGCGAGTGAGTGAGCGAGCGAGCGAGTGTGTGAGAGAGTGAGTGAGAGTGTGTGTGTGTGAGCGAGCGAGTGTGTGAGCGAGCGAGTGTGTGAGTGAGCGAGTGAGTGAGCGAGTGAGTGAGTGAGCGAGCGAGTGAGTGAGCGAGCGAGTGTGTGAGAGAGTGAGTGAGAGTGTGTGTGTGAGCGAGTGAGCGAGCAAGCGAGCGAGCGTGTGAGTGAGAGTGTGTGTGTGAGCGAGCGAGTGAACGAGCGAGTGTGCGAGTGAACGAGCGAGTGTGTGAGTGAGTGAGCGAGCGAGTGTGAGTGAGCGAGCGAGTGTGAGTGAGCGAGTGTGTGAGTGAGCAAGTGTGTGAGTGAGCGAGCGAGTGTGTGAGTAAGTGAGCGAGTGAGTGAGCGAGTGAGTGTGTGTGTGTGTGAGTGAGTAAGAGTGTGAGTGAGCGAGTGAGTGTGTGTGTGTGTTTGAGTGTGTGAGCGAGTGAGTGTGTGTGTGTGTGAGTGAGCGAGTGAGTGTGTGTGTGTGTGAGTGAGTAAGAGTGTGTGAGTGAGCGAGTGAGTGTGTGTGTGTGTGTGTGTGTGAGTGTGTGAGCGAGTGAGTGAGTGTGTGTGTGTGAGTGTGTGTGTGAGTGAGTAAGAGTGTGTGAGTGAGTGAGCGAGTGAGTGAGTGAGAGAGTGAGCGATTGAGTGTGTTGTGAGAGTGAGTGTGTGTGTGTGTGTGTGTGTGTGTGTGTGCTAAGGCGTACATCTTTCATAAACAATTCCCAGGATGCATTGCAATGAAAAATGAATCTAAATTAATATCTCGGATAAACAAAGAATGATACAAATATTGACTATAAATAGAATTGTTATATTTGGTGATTGAACGGGTATCAGTGAAAATTGTGTTATTAAAAATGTGCAGTTTAAATTATTTATTTTTCTTAAAAAGGAGGCAATGTACAAAAATCACCATTCAAATAAATAGTAGAAATAGTTCAAATAAATCTGTCAAAAGTTGGGAATAATTAAGAATATTAATTTTTAATGTTTTTAAAAGAGTCTCTTCTGCTCACCAAAGCTGCATTTATTTGATCAAAAATACAGTAAAAACAGTGAAATATTATTCTAATGTAAATCAGCTGTTTTCTATGTGAATATCTAGTAAAGTGTAATTTATTCCTGTGATCAAAGCTGTATTTCAGCATCATTACTCCAGTCTTCAGTGTCACATGATCCTTCAGAAATCAGGAGAATATGAGGATCTGATGCTCAAGAAACATTTATGATTATTATCAGTGTTAAAAACAGTTGTGATGCTTCATATCTGTGTTAAACATTTACTGTGCGCAGAAGAACATTCATACGTGATTATAGATGGAATATTTATAAACACATATTTCATAAAGATCGATACAAATAGTTTAATGTGCAGTTTAAATAGTATTTCAATTTATTAAAACGAGACAGAACGTTAATCAACACTCAAATAAATGTCCATGTAAGTTTCAAACCCGTGATGTCGATGTGTATTCTCGTTTCACACAGTGCGACTCGCTCTGAGATATGAGATATTGTTTGAGATGTCGAGTCTTATGAAGATTGCTCCTGATGTTTTCCTGAATCAGATCTCTTATTGCAACCGCTGCTGTTGTCCAAGGTTATGAGTTCCTGCCAAATATGACTGCATTCCTTCTCAGGAACACGTGCTTTCTCTCCCTTTTCTTTGATAATTAAACGTCCTTTTAAACAGCTGTGGTTAACTCTCTCTATATACAGCTAAATTGTTTCATGAACAAAATTAATACTTTTATTCATCAAGGACTCAAAATGGAGTGACAGTAAAGGCATTTATAATGTTACAAAGTATTATATTTCAAATAAATGCTGTTCTTTTGGACGTTCTATTCATCAAAGAATCAGTTTCCACACAAATATGAACTGTTTTCATCATTGATAATAATAATCATAAATGTTCTTGAGCATCAGATCCTCATATTCTCCTGATTTCTGAAGGATCATGTGACACTGAAGACTGGAGTAATGATGCTGAAATACAGCTTTGATCACAGGAATAAATTACACTTTACTAGATATTCACATAGAAAACTGCTGTTTACATTAGAATAATATTGAACAATATTACTTTTTCTTTGTGTATTTTTAATCAAATAAATACTGTCTTGGTCAGCAGAAGAGACTTATTTCAAAAACATTAAAATCCCCAAACTTTTGTATATTCAGTGAAACTCGAAAAATTAGAATATCGTGCAAAAGTTATAATTGTGATGATTATGGCTTACAGCTTATTAAAAACCCCAATCTCAGAAAATTAGAATATTACATGAAATCAATAAAAAAAGCATTTTAAATACAGAAATGTCGGCCCTCTGAAAAGTATAATCATGCATATGTATATATTAAATATATTAGTTTCACCTTTTAATTTTAATTACTGAAATACACAAACTTTTGCCACTATACAAGTTTTCGAGTTTCACCTGTATATATATATATATTTGTAAATATATGATGTATCTAAATATGTAAATTGTGATTGAACACGGATCAGCTAATTCTTATGATTTATCAATGAGTTGTTCTTGTAGTTTAGTTTTAATAAATGGGACAGTCTGAGTTGTGAAAAAAAAAAATTCAAGCAGGAAAAAAATAGTTTTGCATCATATGACGCCTGTAAATGACAACAATAAAAATCTCCACACTTTAACACGCTCGAGTGCTTGCTTTTATCACATTCCTCACGTTCAACACATGAGCAGCCGCTCGTTATCATCACAGACGAGCTTCCGTAACCAATCCGAGCAGCGCGGGAAAACCCAACGGGTTCCTGGCCGGATCCGGATCAGATTCTGAACCCGATCCTCCGTCAGATGTGGAGCTGCACCTGTGGCCCCCGGGCCCCGGGGACTGGAGCTCAGGCTCCTCAAAGAGACTCTGTTCCTGACCGGATCAGCTCGAGAGCTTCTGTCCTGGGGCCTGTACCTGATCAAACTCAGGCGTGGTTCAGATTACACGATTTTAGCCCGATTTTGGCACGATCTGTTTGACGTAGGGTGTCGTGGGGATTCGTAAACGACAACGGGAGTCGGGACGCAAGATTCGATCGTTTCATCTCGTAGTGTGTCATATGGCGCTTTTCTACTGCGTGGTACGACTCGGTTCGGCTCGCTTCGCTTTTCTACTGCGTGGTACGACTCGGCACGACTCGGCTCGGCTCGCTTTAGCTCGGTTGCTGTTCCACTGCTTTAGTAAACGTTACCGCTTCAAAGTGGGTGGGATTATGACTGATCGTTATAGTTTATCCGCTCCTCAGCAACCAACAAGAGGACCGTCTGCGATTCTTGTCCACTGACCACGATTCAGCCATTTCTTTTTTGGAAGTTTTTTTTCTTCAAGCAAGTCAAGCAAGTTGTTTTAAAACAGGTTCTACAGCGGTGGCTGTTACTGGCTATTAATATCTAGCGGGTTTGATGTCTTGCAAATACAATGACGCTGGTAGTGACGATTCTGTCTGTCTGACCAATCAGTGATCTACAGTGCTTCCCACGTCACATTTTAGTATCGGTACGGTACGCTTGGAACCTAAACAGAGGTGGTACCATTTAAAGCGAGCCGTACCATGCAGTGGAAAAGCGCCAAAGCGTGCCGTACCGAACCGTACCGTACCGTACCATTCAGTGGAAAAGCGCCATAAGAAGTACAGTGTGTGTGTGTGTGTGCGCGCGAGTTAGTGAGCGAGCGAGAGAGTGTGTGTGTGCGCGCGCGCGAGTTAGTGAGCGAGCGAGAGAGTGAGTGTGTGTGCGCGCGCGAGTTAGTGAGCGAGCGAGAGAGTGTGTGTGTGTGCGCGCGCGAGTTAGTGAGCGAGCGAGAGTGAGTGTGTGTGCGCGCGCGAGTTAGTGAGCGAGCGACAGAGTGTGTGTGTGCGCGCGCGCGAGTTAGTGAGCGAGCGAGCGCGCGAGAGAGAGAGAGAGTGAGTTGTGTGTGTGTGCGCGCGAGTGAGTGAGTGTGCGTGTGTGTGTGTGCGCGCGCGCGAGTTAGTGAGCGAGCGAGCGCGAGAGAGAGAGAGAGAGAGAGTGTGTGTGTGGGCGCGCGCGCGCGAGTTAGTGAGCGAGCGAGCGAGAGAGAGAGTGTGTGTGTGTGCGCGCGAGTGAAGTGAGTGTGCTTGTGTGTGTGTGCGCGTGTCAGTGTGTGTGAGACGGCACGCGATGACTGGTTGAAAGCAACATGTAGTCTGACATGTTTCCACGACAAGTTTTGAGGAGTCAAAATCGCGTAATCTGACACAGTGACTATCGTAACCGACAAAAAATGGTGTAATCTGAACCAGGCATACAGGATTAGTTGACAAAAAACAAACCAATCCAACCAGGCTGTGTTGGTACCATGATGCTGATCGACTCAGGCTTTGGGAGTTTAGCTGTGATGATGTCAGTAGCGAACAGCCAATCACACGCTGAGAAAGAGAGAAGCAGCGATTCACTTCTTCTTAAAGGAGCGGCTCCTTTCAGTCCACGAGTTACCCTTATTGGCCACAACACGACGGTGAATTTTAATTTGTTATATTAAAATTACAAAATGTGTGTGATTTTTTTTAAAAACGTTTTTAAAATAAGTCTCTTCTGCTCACCAAGGCTGCATTTATCTGAATCAAAAATTTTAAAGAAATCTGTAATATTGTGAAATATTATTATAATGTAAATCTGCTG
>CM060625.1:23628536-23631036 GCA_030578275.1 Meda fulgida
GGTGGAGTGTGTGTTAGTGTGGTGAACTGTTAAAGCACACTTGTGTTCAGGTGGAGTGTGTGTTAGTGTGGTGAACTGTTAAAGCACACTTGTGTTCAGGTGGAGTGTGTGTTAGTGTGGTGAACTGTTAAAGTGTGTGTTCAGGTGGAGTGTGTGTTAGTGTGATGAACTGGTGGAGTGTGTGTTAGTGTGGTGAACTGTTAAAGCTGTTAAAGTGTGTGTTCAGGTGGAGTGTGTGTTAGTGTGGTGAACTGTTAAAGCACACTTGTGTTCAGGTGGAGTGTGTGTTAGTGTGGTGAACTGTTAAAGCGTGTGTTCAGGTGGAGTGTGTGTTAGTGTGGTGAACTGTTAAAGCGTGTGTTCAGGTGGAGTGTGTGTTAGTGTGGTGAACTGTTAAAGCGTGTGTTCAGGTGGAGTGTGTGTTAGTGTGGTGAACTGTTAAAACACACTTGTGTTCAGGTGGAGTGTGTGTTAGTGTGGTGAACTGTTAAAGCACACTTGTGTTCAGGTGGAGTGTGTTAGTGTGGTGAACTGTTAAAGTGTGTGTTCAGGTGGAGTGTGTTAGTGTGGTGAACTGTTAAAGCGTGTGTTCAGGTGGAGTGTGTGTTAGTGTGGTGAACTGTTAAAGCACACTTGTGTTCAGGTGGAGTGTGTGTTAGTGTGGTGAACTGTTAAAGCACACTTGTGTTCAGGTGGAGTGTGTGTTAGTGTGGTGAACTGTTAAAGTGTGTGTTCAGGTGGAGTGTGTGTTAGTGTGATGAACTGGTGGAGTGTGTGTTAGTGTGGTGAACTGTTAAAGCTGTTAAAGTGTGTGTTCAGGTGGAGTGTGTGTTAGTGTGGTGAACTGTTAAAGCACACTTGTGTTCAGGTGGAGTGTGTGTTAGTGTGGTGAACTGTTAAAGCGTGTGTTCAGGTGGAGTGTGTGTTAGTGTGGTGAACTGTTAAAGCGTGTGTTCAGGTGGAGTGTGTGTTAGTGTGGTGAACTGTTAAAGCGTGTGTTCAGGTGGAGTGTGTGTTAGTGTGGTGAACTGTTAAAGCGTGTGTTCAGGTGGAGTGTGTGTTAGTGTGGTGAACTGTTAAAGCACACTTGTGTTTAGGTGGTGTGTGTGTTAGTGTGTGTTAGTGTGGTGAACTGTTAAAGCTTGTGTTCAGGTGGAGTGTGTGTTAGTGTGGTGAGCTGTTAAAGTGTGTGTTCAGGTGGAGTGTGTGTTAGTGTGGTGAGCTGTTAAAGTGTGTGTTCAGGTGGAGTGTGTGTTAGTGTGGTGAACTGTTAAAGCACACTTGTGTTCAGGTGGAGTGTGTTAGTGTGGTGAGCTGTTAAAGTGTGTGTTCAGGTGGAGTGTGTGTTAGTGTGGTGAGCTGTTAAAGTGTGTGTTCAGGTGGAGTGTGTGTTAGTGTGGTGAACTGTTAAAGTGTGTGTTCAGGTGGAGTGTGTGTTTGTGTGGTGAACTGTTAAAGCACACTTGTGTTCAGGTGGAGTGTGTGTTAGTGTGGTGAACTGTTAAAGTGTGTGTTCAGGTGGAGTGTGTGTTAGTGTGGTGAACTGTTAAAGCTGTTAAAGTGTGTGTTCAGGTGGAGTGTGTGTTAGTGTGTTGAGCTTTAAAAGTGTGTGTTCAGGTGGAGTGTGTGTTAGTGTGGTGAACTGTTAAAGTGTGTGTTCAGGTGGAGTGTGTGTTAGTGTGGTGAACTGTTAAAGCTGTTAAAGTGTGTGTTCAGGTGGAGTGTGTGTTAGTGTGGTGAACTGTTAAAGCGTGTGTTCAGGTGGAGTGTGTGTTAGTGTGGTGAACTGGTGGAGTGTGTGTTAGTGTGGTGAACTGTTAAAGCTGTTAAAGTGTGTGTTCAGGTGGAGTGTGTGTTAGTGTGGTGAACTGTTAAAGCGTGTGTTCAGGTGGAGTGTGTGTTAGTGTGGTGAACTGGTGGAGTGTGTGTTAGTGTGGTGAACTGTTAAAGCTGTTAAATCGTGTGTTCAGGTGGAGTGTTTTTTAGTGTGGTGAACTGTTAAACCGTGTGTTCAGGTCGAGTGTGTGTTAGTGTGGTGAACTGTTAAAGCGTGTGTTCAGGTGGAGTGTGTGTTAGTGTGGTGAACTGTTAAAGTGTGTGTTCAGGTGGAGTGTGTGTTAGTGTGGTGAACTGGTGGAGTGTGTGTTAGTGTGGTGAACTGTTAAAGCTGTTAAAGCGTGTGTTCAGGTGGAGTGTGTGTTAGTGTGGTGAACTGTTAAACTGTGTGTTCAGGTCGAGTGTGTGTTAGTGTGGTGAACTGTTAAACTGTGTGTTCAGGTCGAGTGTGTGTTAGTGTGGTGAACTCTGAAACAACAATTGCATAAATAATGCTATGAGATTAATAATTAAAAACAATATTGAAATAAATGTATAATGAAATGCTTTAATATGAATATAAAACCATCAGTAAGAGGCGATAAGTAACTATGTTAATGTGTGAGTCATTGAATCATTCATTCAACTGATTTGTTCAAACTGCTGAATCGTTCAGGAATGAAGC
>CM060625.1:23641036-23683536 GCA_030578275.1 Meda fulgida
ACGTAAGAATTACCCTAAAATTCAAGATTCAAAAATACCTGTTCAGTCAAATAAAATACTTTTTTTCTAAAGCTATTTTTTGTAATGTTAATGTTTTAATTTAATGTAATAATGTAATGTATCTGATGATTTTCTTTGATTTAACACAATAATGACTTTAAATGATCTTTTGAGGGTAATTAAATAGGTAATGAATAGTGTAATTAATTAGATTAAACATTTTAATGGCTTGACTGCCCTTATATATAATTGTAATAAATGACAATGTAATAAAATAACACACATTATACAAACACTTCATATTTAATGTTGTTAGACAGTTTGTTAATTGCATCTAATAGATGAATAAAAACATTAGCAGTTGGTTTGTAAAAGGTTTTTTATGCATGTGTGAGTTTTCATTGCGACTGGAGTGCTGCCTTTGAACCAGTGAATCAGTTTAGGAAAAGCTTTGTCTCATTAAAGCAACACCATGGAGCTTTTCCTCTGCGGTCCCCCTACTGGTTGGAAACTAAATTGTCCATTACCGCTGTCGTAAATAATTTATCCTAGCGTTGCACACGCGCTCGCTGATTATCAGCACCGGCTTCAGAATGAACGATGTCCACGACAAGGTGGAGTATGTCACATGATTTCATGAAAGGATGAGGTATTGCGTCATCTGAAACGAAGAAAAACTAAATAATGACTATTTTAACGCTTGACGTAAAGCAAGTCAAATTTGTAGTTTTCTTATGTGTCATTCGGACTACAGAAACGCGACCCGATCTGGCAAACTTGCATAGTGTGTTTATAGCAGATATAGTGTGTTAATAGCAGATATAGTGTGGTTATAGCAGATATAGTGTGGTTATAGCAGATATAGTGTGTGTTTGTGTTTATAGCAGATATAGTGTGTTTATAGCAGATGTAGTGTGTTTATAGCAGATATAGTGTGTGGTTATAGCAGATATAGTGTGTTTATAGCAGATATAGTGTGGTGTTATAGCAGATATAGTGTTGTTATAGCAGATATAGTGTGTTTATAGCAGATATAGTGTGTTGTTATAGCAGATATAGTGTGGTTATAGCAAATATAGTGTTGTTATAGCAGATATAGTGTGTTTATAGCAGATATAGTGTGTTTATAGCAGATATAGTGTGGTTATAGCAGATGTAGTGTGTTTATAGCAGATATAGTGTGGTTATAGCAGATATAGTGTGTTTATAGCAGATATAGTGTGGTTATAGCAGATATAGTGTGGTTATAGCAGATATAGTGTGTGTTTGTGTTTATAGCAGATATAGTGTGTTTATAGCAGATGTAGTGTGTTTATAGCAGATATAGTGTGGTTATAGCAGATATAGTGTGTGTTTGTGTTTATAGCAGATATAGTGTGTTTATAGCAGATGTAGTGTGTTTATAGCAGATATAGTGTGGTTATAGCAGATATAGTGTGTTTATAGTAGATATAGTGTGGTTATAGCAGATATAGTGTGGTTATAGCAGATATAGTGTGTGTTTGTGTTTATAGCAGATATAGTGTGGTTATAGCAGATATAGTGTGGTTATAGCAGATAGAGTGTGGTTATAGCAGATAGAGTGTGGTTATAGCAGATATAGTGTGTGTTTGTGTTTATAGCAGATATAGTGTGGTTATAGCAGATATAGTGTGTTTATAGCAGATATAGTGTGGTTATAGCAGATATAGTGTGGTTATAGTGTGGTTATAGCAGATATAGTGTGTTTATAGCAGATATAGTGTGGTTATAGCAGATATAGTATAGTGTGGTTATAGCAGATATAGTGTGTGTTTGTGTTTATAGCAGATATAGTGTGTTTATAGCAGATGTAGTGTGTTTATAGCAGATATAGTGTGTTTATAGCAGATAGAGTGTGTTTATAGCAGATGTAGTGTGTTTATAGCAGATATAGTGTGGATATAGCAGATGTAGTGTGTTTATAGCAGATATAGTGTAGTTATAGCAGATATATTGTGGTTATAGCACATATAGTGTGGTTATAGCAGATATAGTGTGTTTATAGCAGATATAGTGTGTTTTAGTGTGTTTATAGCAGATATAGTGTGGTTATAGCAGATACAGTGTGGTTATAGCACATATAGTGTGGTTATAGCAGATATAGTGTGTTTATAGCAGATATAGTGTGTTTTAGTGTGTTTATAGCAGATATAGCACCGCAAAGCCAATCCAGAAGTGCCTTCATTATTTTAAGGTAAAAATTTTCCATAGTGTTGCTTTAACATCATGGTCTCTATCATACACCCGGAGCAATGCAGCGCGATGCAAGTGTGTTCTGCTAGTTTCAGCCCGACGCAGTTTTCATTTTCACGTCCTGTGCCTCGTTGTTTAAATAGCGAAAGCATTTGCGCTCATCTGTGTGCCCATGGGCTGTTCAGGCGCATTGTTGTAGTGATGCTATTTTGAGGAACTGAAATAGACTTGGCCATTGACCGACTGAACCTGCTCTAAAGTCAATGGTGCGGTATTATTCTTTTTTTATTTAAACAGCGCGTAAGTAATATGAGCTTATAGGCGGGTCTACAATGCACGCACACACTTTTTGCTTATCACACACACACATACACTCTGCTTATCACACACACACACGAGCAGATCCGTTTCCTCACTAGAGAAGCGTTCAGTCCTTCTGCTTGCTAATTCCTCCATGTAAATAGCGAATCCGCCATGGCTCGAGCGCAACTGGCTTTTAAAGGGAATGGGAGATGAGACCCTGATTGGTTTATTGCACGTTACGGACACGCCATAAGTGCACTTTAGAGCATGAGCTTAGATCGTTAAAATAGGACCCCATGTCTTTTTGTCTTCTGTTAACGTGTTTCTCCCGGTGATCTGGTCACAGGTGCAGCGAACCATCGCCAAGCAGATCCAGATGGTGAAGCAGATCGGTAAGGGCCGCTACGGAGAGGTGTGGATGGGCCGATGGAGGGGCGAACGAGTCGCTGTCAAGGTCTTCTTCTCCACAGAAGAGGCCAGCTGGTTCAGAGAGACCGAGATCTACCAGACCGTCCTGATGAGACACGAGAACATACTGGGTACGACACCTCAATCACATCACATCATATCAATCACATCAATCACATCAAATCACATTAATCACATCATATCAATCACATCAAATCACATCAAATCACATCATATCAATCACATCAATCACAGCACATCAATCACATCAAATCACATCACATCATATCAATCACATCATTCACAGCATATCAATCACATCAATCACATCAAATCACATCAAATCACATCAAATCACATCAATCACATCATATCAATCACATCAATCACAGCACATCAATCACAGCACATCAATCACAGCACATCAATCACAGCACATCAATCACAGCACATCAATCACATCAATCACATCACATCACATCAATCACATTACATCAATCACATCACATCAATCACATCACATCAATCACATCACATCAATCACATCAATCACATCACATCACATCAATCACATCACATCAATCACATCAATCACATCACATCAATCACATCAATCACATCACATCAAACACATCACATCAATCACATCACATTACATCAATCACAGCACATCACATCAATCACATCACATCACATCAATCACATCACATCAATCACAACACATCACATCAATCACAACACATCACATCAATCACAAGACATCAATCACATCACATCAAACACATCACATCAATCACATCACATCACATCAATCACAGCACATCACATCAATCACATCACATCACATCAATCACATCACATCAATCACAGCACATCACATCAAACACATCACATCAATCACAGCACATCACATCAGTCACAGCACATCACATCAATCACAGCACATCACATCAATCACATCACATCAATCACATCAGTCACAGCACATCACATCAATCACAGCACATCACATCAAATCACATCACAGCACATCACATCACATCAATCACAGCACATCAATCACATCACATCAATCACATCACATCAATCACATCACATCAATCACATCACATCAATCACATCACATCAATCACAGCACATCACAGCACATCACAGCACATCACAGCACATCACATCAATCACATCGCATCAATCACATCACATCAATCAAATCAATCACATCACATCAATCACATCACATCACATCACATCAAACACATCACATCAATCACAGCACATCACATCACATCAATCACAGCACATCACATCAATCACAGCACATCAATCACATCACATCAATCACAGCACATCACATCAGTCACAGCACATCACATCAGTCACAGCACATCACATCAATCACAGCACATCACTTCAAGCACATCACATCACATCAATCACATCACATCAATCACATCAATCACATCAATCACATCACATCACATCAATCACATCAATCACATCACATCACAGCACATCACAGCACATCACATCAATCACATCAATCACATCAATCACATCACATCACATCAATCACATCACATCACATCAATCACATCAATCACAGCACATCACATCAAACACATCACATCAATCACATCACATCAATTACAGCACATCACATCAATTACAGCACATCACATCAATCACAGCACATCACATCACATCAATCACAGCACATCACATCAATCACATCACATCAATCACATCACATCACAGCACATCACATCAATTACATCAATCACATCAATAACATCACATCAATCACATCAATCACATCACATCACATCACATCGATCACAGCACATCACATCAAACACATCACATCACATTAATCACATCACATCAATCACAGCACATCACATCAATCACAGCCCATCACATCAAATCAATGACATCACATCAATCACATCACATCAATCACATCACATCAATCACAGCACATCACATCAATCACATCAATCACATCACATCACATCAATCACATCACATCAATCACATCGCATCAATCACATCACATCACATCAATCACAGCACATCACATCAAACACATCACATCACATCAAACACATCACATCACATCAATCACATCACATCAATCACAGCACATCACATCACATTACAGCACATCACATCAAACACATCACATCAATCACAGCACATCACATCAATCACAGCACATCACATCAATCACATCACATCAATCATAGCACATCAATCACAGCATATCACATCAATCACATCACATCACATCAATCATAGCACATCAATCACAGCATATCACATCAATCACATCACATCACATTAATCACAGCACATCACATCAATCACACCACATCAATCACATCACATCACACCACATCAAACACATCACATCACATCAATCACATCACATCAATCACAGCACATCACATCACATCACATCAATCACATCACATCACATCACATTACAGCACATCACATCACATCACATCAATCACATCACATCACATCACATTACAGCACATCACATCAATCACATCAATCACATCACATCACATCAATCACATCAATCAAATCACATCAAACACATCACATCAATCACAGCACATCACATCAATCACATCACATCACATCAATCACAGCACATCACATCACATCAATTACAGCACATCACATCAATCAAATCACATCAATCACATCAATCACATCACATCAATCACATCAATCACATCACAGCACATCACATCACATCACATCAATCACATCGCATCAATCACATCACATCAATCACATCAATCACATCAATCACATCACATCAATCACAGCACATCACATCACATCAATCACATCACATCAATCACAGCACATCACATCAATCACATCACATCACATCAATCACAGCACATCACATCAGTCACAGCATATCACATCAAATCAATCACAGCACATCACATCAATCACATCACATCAATCACAGCATATCACATCAAATCACATCACATCAATCACAGCACATCACATCACATCACATCAAACACATCACATCACATCAAACACATCACATCACATCAATCACATCAATCACATCAATCACATCACATCAATCACATCACATCACATTACATTACATCAATCACATCACATCAATCACATCACATCAATCACAACACATCACTCATATCAATCGCATCACATCAATCACATCAATCAAATCACATCAAACACATCACATCAATCACAGGACATCACATCAAACACATCAATCACATCACAGCACATCACATCACATCAATCACAGCACATTACATCAAATCAATCACAGCACATCACATCACATCACATCACATCACATCACATCAATCACATCAATCACAGCACATCACATCAATCACATCATCAATCACATCAATCACATCAATCACAGCACATCACATCAATCACATCACATCAATCACATCAAATCACATCAATCACATCAAATCACATCACATCACATCAATCACAGCATATCACATCAATCACATCACATCACATCAATCACAGCACATCACATCAATCACATCACATCACATCACATCAAACACAGCACATCACATCACATCAATCACATCACATCACATCAATCACATCACATCAATCACAACACATCACTCACATCAATCACATCAATCAAATCACATCAAACACATCACATCAATCACAGCACATCACATCAATCACATCACATCACATCAATCACAGCACATCACATCACATCACATCAATTACAGCACATCACATCAATCACATCACATCAATCACATCAATCACAGCACATCACATCACATCAATCACATCGCATCAATCCCATCACATCAATCACATCAATCAAATCAATCACATCACATCACATCACATCAATCACATCACATCAATCACAGCACATCACATCAAACACATCACATCACATCACATCAATCACATCACATCACATCAATCACATCAATCACATCAAATCACATCAATCACATCACATCAATCACATCACATCACATCAATCACATCACATCACATCAAACACATCACATCACATCAAACACATCACATCAATCACAGCACATCACATCACATCAATAACAGCACATCACATCAATCACATCACATCAATCACATCACATTACAGCACATCACATCAATCACATCACATCAATCACATCACTCACATCAATCACATCACATCAATCACATCAATCAAATCACATCAAACACATCACATCAATCACAGCACATCACATCAATCACAGCACATCACATCAATCACATCACATCAATCACAGCACATCACAGCACATCACATCAAATCAATCACAGCACATCACATCACATCAATCACAGCACATCACATCAATCACATCACATCACATCACATCAAACACATCACATCAATCACATCACATCACATCAATCACATCACAGTACATCACATCAATCACATCACATCAATCACATCATATCAATCACAACACATCAATCACATCAAATCACATCACATCACATCAATCACAGCATATCACATCAATCACATCACATCACATCACATCAATCACAGCACATCACATCAATCACATCACATCAATCACATCACATCACATCATATCAAACACAGCACATCACATCACATCACATCAATCACAGCACATCACATCAATCACATCACATCACATCAATAACAACACATCACTCACATCAATCACATCACATCAATCACATCAATCAAATCACATCAAACACATCACATCAATCACAGCACATCACATCAATCACATCACATCACATCAATCACAGCACATCACATCACATCACATCAATTACAGCACATCACATCAATCAAATCACATCAATCACATCGCATCAATCACATCAATCACATCACATCAATCACAGCACATCACATCACATCAATCACATCGCATCAATCACATCACATCAATCACATCAATCAAATCAATCACATCACATCACATCACATCACATCAATCACATCACATCACATCAATCACAGCACATCACATCAAACACATCACATCACATCAATCACATCACATTACATCAATCACAGCACATCACATCAATCACATCACATCACATCAATCACAGCACATCACATCAATCACATCATATCAATCACAGCACATCACATCAATCACATCACATCAATCACATCACATCACATCAATCACATCAAATCACATCACATCAAACACATCACATCACATCAAACACATCACATCACATCAATCACATCACATCAATCACAGCACATCCCATCACATCAATAACAGCACATCACATCAATCACATCACATCAATCACATCACATTACAGCATATCACATCAATCACATCACATCAATCACATCACATTACAGCACATCACATCAATCACATCAATCACATCAATCAAATCACATCAAACACATCACATCAATCACAGCACATCACATCAATCACAGCACATCACATCAATCACATCACATCACATCAATCACAGCACATCACATCAAACACATCACATCAATCACAGCACATCACATCAAATCAATCACAGCACATCACATCAATCACAGCACACCACAGCACATCACATCAATCACATCAATCACATCAATCACATCACATCACATCACATCACATCAAACACATCACATCAATCACAGCACATCACATCAATCACATCACATCACATCAATCACAACACATCAATCACAGCACATCACATCAATCACAGCACATCACCTCAATCACAGCACATCACATCAATCACATCAATCACATCAAACACATCACATCAATCACAGCACATCACATCAGTCACAGCACATCACATCAATCACATCAATCACATCACATCAATCACATCAATCACATCACAGCACATCACAGCACATCACATCAATCACATCAATCACATCACATCAATCACAGCACATCACATCAAACACATCACATCAAACACATCACATCAATCACAACACATCACATCAATCACAACACATCACATCACATTAATCACATCACATCAATCACAGCACATCACATCACATCAATCACAGCACATCAATCACAGCACATCACATCAATCACATCACATCACATCAATCCCAGCACATCACATCACATCAATCACATCAATCACAGCACATCACATCAATCACATCGCATCAATCACATCACATCACATCACATCAATCACATCACATCAATCACAGCACATCACATCAATCACATCACATCAATCACATCACATCAATTACATCACATCACATTACAGCACATCACATCAAACACATCACATCAATCACAGCACATCACATCAATCACATCACATCACATCAATCACATCAAATCACAGCACATCACATCAATCACATCACATCAATCACATCAATCACATCATAGCACATCACATCATATCACATCACATCACAGCACATCACATCAATAACAGCACATCACATCAATCACATCACATCAATTACATCACATCACATTACAGCACATCACATCAAACACATCACATCAATCACATCACATCACATCACATCAATCACAGCACATCACATCAAACACATCACATCAATCACATCACAGCACAGCACAGCACATCACATAAATCACAGCACATCACATCAAACACATCACATCAATCACATCACATCAATCACAGCACATCACATCAGTCACAGCACATCACATCAATCACATCAATCACATCACATCAATCACATCACAGCACATCACATCAATCACATCAATCACATCAATCACATCACATCAATCACATCAATCACAACACATCACATCAAACACATCACATCAAACACATCACATCAAACACATCACATCAATCACAACACATCACATCAATCACAACACATCACATCACATTAATCACATCACATCAATCACAGCACATCACATCACATCAATCACAGCACATCACATCAATCACATCACATCACATCAATCACATCACATCACATCAATCCCAGCACATCACATCACATCAATCACATCAATCACAGCACATCACATCAATCACATCGCATCAATCACATCACATCACATCAATCACAGCACATCAAATCAATCACATCACATCAATCACATCACATCAATTACATCACATCACATTACAGCACATCACATCAAACACATCACATCACAGCACATCACATCAATAACAGCACATCACATCAATCACATCACATCAATTACATCACATCACATTACAGCACATCACATCAAACACATCACATCAATCACATCACATCACATCACATCAATCACAGCACATCACATCAAACACATCACATCAATCACATCACATCAATCACATCACAGCACAGCACATCACATCAATCACATAAATCACAGCACATCATATCAAACACATCACATCAATCACATCACATCAATCACAGCACATCACAGCACAGCACAGCACATCACATCAATCACATAAATCACAGCACATCACATCAAACACATCACATCAATCACATCACATCACATCAATTACAGCACATCTCATCAATCACATCAAACACATCACATCAATCACATCACATCACATCAATTACAGCACATCACATCAATCACATCACATCACATCAATTACAGCACATCACATCAATCACATCAATCACATCACATCAATCACAGCACATCACATCAATCACAGCACATCACATCAAACACATCACATCACATCAATCGCATCATATCACATCAATCACAGCACATCACATCTATCACATTACATCACATCAATCACATCACATCAATCACATCACATCAATCACAGCACATCACATCAATCACATCAATCACATCACATCACAACAATCACATCAATCACATCACATCAATCACAGCACATCAATCACATCAATCACATCGCATCAATCACATCACATCAATCACATCACATCAATCACATCACATCACATCACATCACATCAATCACAGCACATCACATCACATCACATCAATAACAGCACATCACATCAATAACAGCACATCACATCAATCACATCACATCACATCAATTACAGCACATCACATCAATCACATCAATCACATGACAATCACTGCACATCACATCAATCACATCAATCACATCACATCAATCACATCAATCACATCACATCACATCAATCATAGCACATCACATCAATCACATCACTTACATTATAAGTGCACTCAGGAAACAAAACAAATGCAGTTCATGACCCCTTTAAATGATATAAACATCATATATTTGCTGATTGCTGATGGTAGATGTCAAAATATTCTAGTGTTTGCCTTTCTATTACTAATAGAAAAGCAAATGCTGTAATTTTTTTGTATACTTTTTACTTTCTTCACCAGTTCCTTGTAAACAGATAGAGTAAACTAATGAAGACTAACGCCAGAGACATTTTATATAGAGACATGCCACTTCCTCAATCCTCAATACAACTATATAGGGAAAACCCGTAACGCCAAAGATGGCAGTTGTATGCACATGTCCTGCCCTTCCCGCTGGAAAGCCAATCGTCTGCTTTGAACAGTCAAGCCGGGAAACATTTAAGCCTCTCGTCTGGTTCCACTGACGCATGCGCACAGTTGAGGTTTGCGGCAGCAGAGACAAGAACCCTTGCACATGCATATAAAAGTATAACCTGTGGGGAAAAAGGCATTTTAAACCTTATTTTGGAGCAAAGTCATCAAACCTCTTCAGCGATTTTTATCATATTTCACTGCTGTTTCTATACATGCAGTTTTTATGTTTCGGTGACCGGTGAAAGTGCAGTTCTGACTCTCTGTCCGTTCATTTAGATAGAGCCTGGTCTTGTTAGTCCGGAATAGCTGCCCGGAGGCGTTGCCAAGATGGCGGCCGAGTAGCGTGACTTGCCTAAAGGGACTTTGCTAACGCTCAGGCGCTTGCATTCTCAGCGCTGTCAAAATAAAAGTCCTGCTTTCGACACCAAATGCTGATAATTAAAAAATGGCAAAAAAAATGGTGCTATATTAGTTGAGCACTATATCATATCAATATGAACCTGTATTCTTCTGTGTTCCCATCAGGATTCATCGCAGCTGATATTAAAGGCACAGGCTCGTGGACGCAGCTGTATCTGATCACAGACTATCACGAGAACGGCTCGCTGTACGACTACCTCAAATCCACCACGCTGGACACCAAAGCTCTTCTGCGTTTGGCGTACTCGGCAGTCTCGGGCCTCTGCCACCTTCACACCGAGATCTTCGGCACGCAGGGCAAACCGGCCATCGCTCACCGAGACCTGAAGAGCAAAAACATCCTGGTGAAGAAGAACGGCACCTGCTGCATCGCAGACCTGGGGCTTGCCGTCAAATTCATCAGGTGAGGCTCACAATACATCTGTTTTACTAGATCATATCAGTTATCAGCGGAACATAAAAAATGAAGAATGGTTAAAGATTTTTTTCTTAAATATATATATAAAATCTAGAAGCATATGTGATGGTTGTATTATTTATTTTGTTACATTGTTTTATTTATTTTATAGACAAATATGTATATCAACCATCTTATCAGTTATCATTTTCGTGTCATGAATGTATTTGTATCAAATGATCTAAGTTATGTAAAACTATGTAAAAGTAAATGATGAAAAAAGTATATAAGCATTTGAAATAGAATAAAAAGTTACCTTATATATAATTATTATATATATGTTTCTTTTTTTTCTTTATATATTTTATTTCGAACAAATAAAAATAAAAATGAATAAACATAGAAATACAATAAGTGTGCTGCAACAGGCCAAAGGAAAAAAAAAAACAATATCTATAAAGTGTTATACATAATAATGTCTGAAAAGGACCGGGATGAAGCAGAAGCTTGTTATTATATTATATATTATAGTGTATATAGAATGTATACTATATAATAGTACTCTCTCTCCCTATATATATCTTTATAAGTATACATAAACTCTAACGTATACTAATATTGTGTGTATATATATATATACATACAATATAAGTATACGTTAGAGTTTTATTTTATTTTAAATGACACATTTTTTTTTTATTTATATGTGTAATTTATAAGTATCATATCAATTATCAACCATAACTTAAAAATATAACAATAAATCTTTTCAGAATTATTACTATTATTTATTACTAATATTTTACATGTGTGTGTGTGTGTATATATATATATATATATATATATATATATATATATATATATATATTAATTTATTTATTATTCTTTACAAATGAAAAATAAACAAAAACAAAGTGCAACCTCATGATTGTCAACAATGATGTAGCAGGAGTTAAAGTTCCCCTGTAGTCAATAATTTTATCCCTTAAAACTCATCTCTGATCATCAAAATGACACACTCAAATGTCTTTTCCTTGAAAAATATCTTTAATGTAACTTGACTCCCCTTATTTAGTATACGCGGTTCTGCGAATATGCAAATGTACCCCGCCTCCACTCACTCACTCAGAGATCCACTGGTTGACGATCACACGTTGATCTGATTGGTTACAAGGTAGTTTGTGACGTCAGAAACACCAGCGATTTCACACCGTGTTTTTGAGACTGTCTTTGGTTCACTGCAGTTTTAAGCAGAAAATACTCAGCAATGCTGTCGACTTATGAACTTACACATGTGTGTCTCAAAGCATATTAAAAACACCACATAGACACATAAACAACATTAAACGCTGGATTTCACCACAGAGGGACTTTAAATATGTTGAATATCAAACACAGTGTTATTGGGCAGGAGCCGTCAGACTGACGATGTTGGACGTTTAACCAGTGTTGATTTGTTCTCAGTGACACTAATGAAGTGGACATACCGCCCAACACACGGGTCGGCACCAAGCGCTACATGCCTCCTGAGGTCCTGGACGAGAGCTTGAACCGATGCCATTTCCAGTCCTACATCATGGCCGACATGTACAGCTTCGGCCTGATCCTGTGGGAGATGGCCAGGAGATGTGTGTCCGGCGGTGAGTTCAGCACACACACTCAACGCATTGAGAAAACTAGCATTCATCTGTACGGCTGCACGATTCATCGCAATTTAAATGAAATAGGGTGACCATATAGTAGTCTTCAGAAAAGAGGGTGGGGTGGGGGGGACACAAATGCTTGACAAATAATATGTGGTGTGTGTGTGTGTGTGTGTGGGTGTGTGAGAGCGCCCTCTGGTGTTCAGATGGATATGTGGTGTATGTGTATGTGAGAGCGCCCTCTGGTGTTCAGATGGATATGTGGTGTATGTGTATGTGAGAGCGCCCTCTGGTGTTCCGATGGATATGTGGTGGGTGTGTGTGTGAGCGCCCTCTGGTGTTCAGATGGACTTGTGGTGTGTGTGAGAGAGCGCCCTCCGGTGTTCAGATGGAAATGTGGTGTGTGTGTGAGAGAGCCCTCTGGTGTTCAGATGGATATGTGGTGTGTGTGTGTGTGTGTGTGTGAGCGCCCTCTGGTGTTCAGATGGATATGTGGTGTGTGTGTGTGTGTGTGAGCGCCCTCTGGTGTTCAGATGGAAATGTGGTGTGTGTGTGAGAGCGCCCTCTGGTGTTCAGATGGATATGTGGTGTGTGTGTGTGTGTGAGCGCCCTCTGGTGTTCAGATGGAAATGTGGTGTGTGTGTGAGAGCGCCCTCTGGTGTTCAGATGGATATGTGGTGTGTGTGTGTGTGTGAGCGCCCTCTGGTGTTCAGATGGAAATGTGGTGTGTGTGTGAGAGCGCCCTCTGGTGTTCAGATGGATATGTGGTGTGTGTGTGTGTGTGAGCGCCCTCTGGTGTTCAGATGGATATGTGGTGTGTGTGTGTGTGAGCGCCCTCTGGAGTGCAGATGGAGCAGCATTTACTACTGATCAGCCGCTGCACTGACAAACTGTGCATAAAATAATTGCAGTCTTTGCGTGCGTTTTCATTGCGAATAATCGTGCAGCCCTAATCAGCTGCTTGATTTAATCTGATTGGATGGAACCGAGTTTAGCTGTGCTGCAATTGGTCAGCAGAAATGTAAAGTCATTTAAGAGGCGGAACAAGTTATGATGTTTTAATCATGAACCGGATATTTGTTTCTTTTGAATAATGTAACAGTAAGACTCATTCACTATGACAGATGCTCAGTAGGAACATTTATTTTGATTTAATCTCAAATGTTGCTATTCCAACACATGTTTTTAATCCTCATCATCATGGTTGATGTTGTCCTGCAGGGATTGTGGAGGAATATCAGCTGCCGTATCACGATCTGGTGCCGACAGACCCGTCCTACGAGGACATGAGGGAAGTGGTGTGCATCAAGAGGCAGAGACCCTCGTTTGCAAACCGCTGGAGCAGCGATGAGGTACAAAGTTTCCCTTCTTAACCCTCCAAATTAACAACATGATCAAAACTTTGCTGATAAACCTGTCCAATCAATCTCCTACATGCCTTACCTTTGACTTATTCTGATTTGGAAGTTATTTGGATTCAGTATTATGATGAGGCACAAATGTCAACTAGACTGCTCTTTAACGAGCACCAATTAACTGATCTTACCTTAGTAGGCTTACAAATGCATTAAACTCCTTTCTAAGACTATTTCAAATTTGAGTATTTTTAATTTGTGTCACATGTCCTTTAAAAATGTTATTATATTTACTCAAAATACCCTGTTTTTTTGGTTTAGTCAAGAGGATTTGATGACAATGTGGGCGGGGCCTGTAGGGAGTTGATTGGATGGTTGTGGTTTGCTATTGGCAAATGTGAGATAAAGTCAGAATTGCTGGATGTAAACTCGCAATTGTGAGATAAAAAGTCGCAATTACCTTTTTTTATTTTTTTATTCTGTAGCGTAAACAATTTTAATTTCATGGTTGACTTTCATGAATCAATGAGCAACAATTTCCAACTACGAAACTCTAAAATACAAACACAAGCCTTCAAAATGACTATTTTAGTTTGAAAGTACATTTATTGTCTACCTCGATCATTTCAAAACAAATTCGGTTATATAAAGCACTGTATTCTAATCTTGCCTTCTGTGTGTGTGTGTGTGTGTGTGTGTGTGTGTCCAGTGCCTGAGGCTGATGGGTAAACTGATGACCGAGTGTTGGGCTCACAATCCGGCGTCCCGTCTGACCGCCCTGCGCGTGAAGAAGACGCTCGCCAAGATGTCCGAGTCTCAGGACATTAAACTGTGACGCTGATGAGGGGATTTATCCTGCTTTCTGTGAAAGCTCCCGCAGACGAGTGGACAATCCTTCAGATTAACTGACCATCCAACACAATCAACCAGAAACACACCACATCTGTAACTTAAATATTCATGTAGGCTATTTTATGACAACAAAACAAACCACATGATTCTGTAAAAATGCATGTTCAGACTTTCTCCCTGAACAGCGTCCAGCATTGAACATGAAACTCTTTCATTATATTCTCCAGAAGACAAACGCAGCACCAGGTTTTACCGTCCAGTCGTTTCATCGCTCAATTACGTCCTTGTATGAATGTAAATATTGAATGTCATGAGTTACGGGAAATTTTTTTCTTGCATTACGTGAACGTTTGTACAGGATTTTTTGTTTTTATGTTGACTTGTGCCTTATTTAACACACATGTAATACTTTAATATTTGATAGTTCTGTCTAAATGGAGTGAAATATAAATGTATGTGTTTAACATTCCCCTCCTTTAATAAAGTGAATTCAAATCTGATTAAAAAAAAAAAAGATTTTATGCAGCAAAATGTTTGCTTGAATTATAACTATTTCTTAAACTCTAGTAACAATGTAGATTTTTACAACATGACACACAATAACACCACTAATAAATTCACCCGACTTAGATTTCAAGACTTAAAAATAATGTTAATTCTAATGACATTCATGGTGGTAAATTACACGAAATTAGAGTTTAAACTAAATCAAATGGAGTTTTAGTTTCACCGTATTGCAGACTTTATTTTGTCCATGATCGCGCACCGTAGTTCATCAGAAAATGGCCGACACTGCTGCAGGTAAGCGTGCGCTTCTCCTCTCAACTGTTTATTGTGTTTAAAATGGGATAAAGGTGTGTTTAATTTAATATGAGTTTTTTAAATGTAAACGTTTCAACAAATGTACAATACGTTTGGTGGGTTTATATGAAACTTTGTTGAGTAGTTATCGTTGTATCTCGTGTATCAGTGAAATTAACACGCTAATGTTGTTTTCTCTGTTCTATCATTTTAAATATCAAGCGCATTCAGTTCTTTTTCTCTAACTGTAGTGCTTAAACTGACACATGCATATAAAATAAAGTCAAAATGCCCGTCTCGTCGAGTATCCTCTTTATCAAAGTCGGTTATGTGTTTTAAACAATTAAGAAAACGATGCGTATATTGGATCCGTGCATTTCGTCTTAAAGTGACAGCGGCCTAATATACCAGCAGCTGTTTGTCACCAAAGTTAATCAAACAACTTAAGAAAGAATGTTTTATTTATACAGTGAATACTACTTTTATATTTGATTATTTAAAGTCTGTAATTAAAGTAATAAATTAAATTAAATAGGTCTAGTTATTTTTTGTTGTTGTTTTTGATCCATGTAACCTTAATAAATAAAGGCATGTCTCCAAAAACTACCAGCCTTGCTCCCATACGTTTTTAATATTTTTTCAGACTCAGTAATAAATACAAATTAGTTTCATGTTTTTCGTGTAGATCTAAGCTACATTTTCAGGTACAGAAATAGTAAAATATCACTATTGGGGCAATGCAAAGGTCATCTTTACCATGAAAAAATAAAGTTTTAACCAAAAGAATAAAACCCTTTTTAAGTGGTCGATTTAGGTCTGTAAAATACTGTATTAATGTGCTTTAACACAAATTTTAAGAAAATTGCCTTGTTTATCAGATATGAGGTGAGCAACAATGCTTAAATTACATTTTCAATCAGCCATATTTTATGCTTTCAAATAATGGTATCAAAGACCCTCCTTTTTAAACTTTATTTTAACAGTAAGCATTTTGCAGAAAGATGGAGGCATGCCTGAGAAATAAATATACTAATTTGGTCATAACAGCACGGCCTGTTGAATGTATAAGGGCTGTAATAAAGAGGTCTTGACGCTTCAGTGCACTGTCACGTCCATAACGTTTATTTAATATGACAATTATTAATGCAAATAACTTGAAACTTTATTTACAAAGTTAAATTATGTTTATGCTTATTAGGATAGACAATTCATCTCACTACTTTGCTCTGAACAACCATAATAATGCGTTATGGACGCTTCATATTAAATTATGCATATGACTATTGTGATCTGTTATTAGACAGAAATGATTTTGGCCACTTCATTTCAAGTTTTGTTTTGTAGAAAGACTTTATTCAAAGTGAATTTCGTTTTTTTTAGTAAATTGTATCTTAATTTTAAATCAAAGTTTCATCAACCAATTGCCTGGATTTAATAAATAAGCGAATATAGCATGGAGGTGCGATCACTTGCAACACGTAAACTTGAGCGCGTCTCATAACTGAACAGAAACTCAACGTATGCCTCAGAGATATAGCCTATCTATAGAAAGATTGCAAAGATCAAAACGAAAAGAAATAGGCAACTCTCTGATTGTGTAATCTGTGCTTTTTCCACCACCACGTCCCTTTAGAGGCTCGGTACCATCACGCTGACAAAATAATAAGGCTAATAATATTGCGTGTCAATTATTTTGTCAAATCATTTTTATACGAAATAAAATGTGATGATTTTGACTCGCGACTGTGCATTAAAATCCATAAACTGGCCGAAAACCGTGCGATCATTTAGACACAAAACGTAGGCGTTACATGATTGCTAGTGACTCACATCTGTGGACAATAATGTCCATCGGGTCACCTGACTGTGGAGGAAACCTGTGATTCGAACTACTATATGACAAACAGTAATTGTTAATGTATTTTAATTTTGACTGTCTTCCGTAATAGTCTCTGGTTTAATGTTCTGTCTGTGTGTTTATAGTAGTCTATTCACGTCCTAGTCGAGAGGTGTCCTGCGACTGCGCTTCCTGTCATTCCAGCTCAGGTTATGATCTTCAGAATCATTTCAGACAGTCTTCTTAATGTGAAAACAGCCATTATGCGTCAACAAAAGTGCCATGATGGTTTGATTGATTTTTTTCAAACAGATTCTATGTATTTCAGACGCATCACATCCATAACAGGGTTTTTGTCACATCCATAACGTTGGTTTTAATTACACTCTTAATACACTTCATAAAAAAATATATATTTTAAACATTGATAATTTTATGTTCAGCTAAGACCCCTTCATCATGTGGATAGCAATTTTTATACATTGGATTTAAAAGTTCACAGACTTTAAAGGAAATCGAACAGTATACCAAAAACTCTGTCATTTCCCGTCACATCCATAACGCATGCATATTTTCCTTTTTTTGGGGTGCTTAAATATATTTTAGAAAAACATATTTTGCCTGTCAATTCCCCAGATTGGGTGCTCTGAGAATATGCATTTCCAATTTAAATATTGTAAGAAGTTTTTTATTTTGAGACATTTCACCTGTCATTATGAGTTCAAATGTCACATCCATAACGCTGGAATTACCCATTGAATATTTTAGTTGTTTATGAAACTTACATTTAAGTGTTGATAAAAAAACGCTCAAACAGCAATGATGTCATTTGAAAAATGTTTACTATTACTGTAATATTACAAATCTTTAATATTTGTTTCTAAAACATCAATATAACTAGCACTTTTATTGTTGTCGTATTTTCATCAAAATAATTTCCTTATTGTCTGTGCAGAGGCTATTACATTTTATTTATCCATGGCACATTAATTTAGTTTTATGTAGCCTAAATAATGTTGTCCAATGGCATCATTTAGGTTGTTTATTCATTTTAGACAATTTTTATTTTTTGGTAAATTACAAAAAGGTCTCATTTGTTAATGCATGAACAGAGCAATAACCTTTGTGAATGCTAGTTAATAAAACATTTATTTTAATATTAGTTCATAGTGCATTGACTAATGTTTGTTAACAGATAAAATGTCTTAAATGTTAAGATGAACTAATATTAATAAATGCTGTAGATGTATTGTTCATTCATTGTTAACTGGGGATGCATCGACATGAACGTTTTGGCCGATGCCGATAACTCTTTATCCACCTTATTCCTGACGAGCTTACTGCGTTTTGAATTATGGGCGGCACTTATTATTTTGAGTATTTTCTTTTTTTCCCGTTTGCAATCTCATATTCTGCACATTTGTGGTCTGTTCTCCCGAATTTAATTTACGATATATTTCATTAATAATTCACTGGAATGCATGAAAAATCTCGTTAACTTTCCTCAAATCCTCACGTCTCTTTCCAGGTTTGTTTTCACAGGCAGATGCAATTTATAATCTGTCAAAAGGACGGAAACCACTTTGAAATAGTAATGCTGAAGTTATGAATATTTTTGATTAAGGCAACATAAGTTACATAATAGCCTACAGATATATATTAGCCTACAGTGCGGCTTTTGTGGTTATTTGGTCTGTTGAAAGTACCTGTTGATGCTTTTACACTTTTAAATGTCCTTTTAATGTTCGATTGTTGAAGGGTGAGTAACGTTAGATTAATGTCATCTCATTGTGACGCTTTTTTAACGTATTGCGTTCATAGAGCGATCCGTTCACTGATTGTTTACAGCTTAACGGAAGTTACACCCATAATTCGCGCAAAGCGTCATGGGGCGCAGGAATACTGTGCATATTTGAAAGCCGATAACCGATATATTGTACGATAAATCTAAATTCAAATTTTTATATCATTTTTGAGAGCCTGATTACAAAAGTCTGACCATTAAACAGGGTTTTGCGGATCCTTTAGTCTTAAATTAAAAATGCAAGGCCATAAAAAGTCTTATTTTTTTACTTATGAAAGGTTGTAGATTTTTGATGGCAATTTGACTTAGACGTATCTAAATAGCGTACTTTTTTATTTATTGTTCTTCCTTTGTGGATTTGCTTGTTCACGTGACATTTTGCGGCAGCATGTCGTCGGTCTCTGCACGCGAGAGGAGGAGCAAGTTGGTAATTGTGTGTTCAATTGTAAGTTCATTCTTTATGTGTAGTGGTGTGCGATGTATATTGTCTATAATGATATTGTAGTAATTGTTTTAACGATGTACGAGGCACTGTGAGCTGACGTAGCTTTTGTGTCTGGTGCTTTGTCTTATTTATATCATATATTGTTATATTACAATATCACATCAGCAAGAGTGCCGTTTTCCAGTGCACAATTTAAAATGTGATATTTTATACAACAGTTAAATTAACATTGTGAGTTACATTTTATAAACAATTTTGTTTGTTTTTCCTTTATTTTGCCGACGAAATTTCGAATTGAAACCGCAGCAGTCGGCCTGGGCGATAAAACGGTATCGGTATTTATCGACAGTGCACTATTGTCGGTAACGATGTAAAAAACTTTTGATATAGAGCTGGATGTTTTCATGAAAATGCGCGCACATCGCCAGTGGATCCATGAACGGCGCTCTCCACATCATGTTGACTGAAGGTGTGTTCAACCGTAAGTGGACTGCGAAGTTAAAGATGGCGCGACCACCACAACGTGACATTAAATGGCAAACGTAATGAAAGTGCGCTACTCATTTATGCTTCACGCTAGTGTTTTTGCACGATATACCGGCACTAAAAGGTAACGCAATACCCAGGTATTAAAATTGGTACAATATAGAGATGCACCGATTACAATTCTCTAGGCCCATTCCGATTTCCGATTTTTCACCAATACCAATTTTAGCCGATTCGGTTTTATTTTTTCTAACCACTTTACAGCACACACAATTTTTTATTTTCAATTTTTTCTTTAACACTTTCAAGCATAAATGTAAAATATTCGAACTGACCCCTCCAGAGTGAGTTTTTTCAAGGCGACCTTTATTTTAGAACGTTGTCTGTAATGTCTCCATGGCGACGCGTCACGCGGTACACCGAGGCCACAATAACACTATATGACAGATGTGTCGCTTTTATTTCGTTTTCCCCTTTTTATTCAAAATATGCACAAACTTGCTTACCATGTCATCAACTATCTGATATTCCGATTCTCAAACACGTGTGAGTGAGTGTGTTTGGTCGTTTAAAAACGGGTGCCGCCATGTTGTCCTGTCAGTCGGATATACAGCACGTGAATTCATCAGTTTCTCCCGAAATACATGTGAGAAAGTGGCCGTGAACTGTCAGAAGAATAGAGTAAACTTTATAGTTACTTCCATTATGTTTGTCTAATATGAATAACACATGTCGGCAAATTATATTTGAATAGATCGTTATTGCTGCTTCCACAGACATCAGGGTGTATTTTACCAACTCGTGCTTTTGTGTATTTAAATGTCTGAAAGCTAAAATAAACTTTATGTGGTTGAAAACACTGGATAGTTGTGATATATGACAGCGCTGAACGCGTCCGGCTCTGGCTCAGCCAGTTTTAATCTGGCAGTTAACCGACGTCACTGAACTTTATAAATCCCATGTGTCACGTGGGACCGTATTCACAGCGGCACAGAAATAAAGATCCCATATACGGGACTGTCGGTACACGATCCGTTCCACCTGCACGATCCGTTCTACGCATGCGCGTAATTACGTGGTAGAAAATGTCACGGTTTTCCTACACTATCAGTACCACACATGCGATAAAACACTTGACGGCCAGGCGGCACAACTTGCGGCATATTTGTGTAATGTTAGTTGTATTGTGTTTAACATTTCACAGCGGGTCTATTTTGATGCTTTTAAATGTAGCTTACGCTATGCATTACGGTGTGTTTACGTGGTTGCCAATCCAAAATAATAAAGTTGTGAGTTGTTACATGAACAGTTTCCTCATACTCTCCTTTGCGCTTCATTGCTGTATGGTATTAGGCTTAACTTAACTTGCCGTATTTTGGTCTGAGGTCAGTAGTATTGTCTGAGACGTTGTGTCGTGTTTTTTTTTTTGTAATTAAAAGCTGCTAATATTAATTAACTTTTAAGTTGAGTAATTTTGTACTAGTATGGGTCTACATAGGCTAATATATATGAGGAAAATTATCCCTTCAATGTTATTTAAAGACGACAATAAGAAACATAATATGCATTTCTGCCTAGACTATCTGCACTTACATGAAGCAAGAACTACAAACAAGTCTGGGGAAACGGTATAGACTAGAGCATATCAAACTGACAATAGAAATGACTTGAAAGAAGCATGTGTACACACAGAAGTGACATGAGACCAGCGGTGGACAGTAGTGAAGGACACTTTGAGTATCTTTATTTAAGAGTAAAAATTCTCACTCTCTCTCTCTCTCTCTCTCTCTCTCTCTCTCTCTCTCTCTCTCTCTCACACACACACGACCTGAGCAACGTAAAGAGCAAACTTCTCATTTCTCCCGCTGAACTCCATTTTCTTTGTTGTGAGTGAATCCATAGAGTGAATCTCGCGGTACAAATATGCGCATGCGTGGAACAGATCGTGCAGTGTCGTAAATCAAAATCAGCGTCGCAAAACAGAATGATCATTTGCGCATGTGCATTTTCTACTGCGTCTACTACTCATGCGTAGAACGGATCGTGCAGATGGAACAGATCGTGTACCGAACCGCTCCAAAGGTTAATCATGCGGCGCCCGAGTGCATTTGACCGGCATAAAATCGGCATATGATTACACCGACCGGCCGGTCGCCGATCACGTTAAAATCGGCCAATTCCGGTCACCAGCCGATCAATCGGTGCATCTCTAGTACGTCCTGAGACGTCCTGAGACGTGAAAATGTACATCCTGGCGAGTATTCACAGTCAGGGATGTCTTTAGTTAATATAAACTGTTTGTAAAATTAAATCGTATGTGTTCCATTAAAGGGCCGGACCAGCAGCCTAATATCCTGTGTAATTAATGTTAATGAAACAACAGAAAATAGACAATCACCCAATGCTTGACTGAATACATTGTATCTATTTATTAAGAATCAGTCTATAGTTAATTTATAGAGTGAAGACTTTATTCTTTCAGCTACAGTACTCGGTCTGTTCAACAGTAGCACTCAAAGAAGAAATTAAGCAGTTTATTTCATTTACAGTCTCTTATAGTATTTGTCATATTGTTTGTAATTTGCTTTTTTTGCTTATTTTAATAACAAGGATAAAATTAAATTAAATATCTATATTGTAAAAAAAAAAATGTTGGTCATCCCAACCTGTTCAGAATTGTGAAGGTTAGCAAATGTTAACATGATTGATGATAATGTCAATGTTGCAAACATCTTTGTGAGGATCTTCACACTGGCATGTAATTATTATTATTTTATTTTATTTAATAAAGGGGAGGGAATGGTCAAAAAGCAGGGCAGGAACAGAGTTTTTAATTTAATTTTTTTTTTTTTATAAAACATTGAATTGTACATTCTGTCATATTTTTCAATTATTTTTACTGGTATAGTTTTCTTCCCCCATGGTATCGATTCAGTATCGAGGTATTTTAGTCTGGTATCGTATCGAAGTCATAATTTTGGTATCGTGACAACTAGGGATGTGACGATTACCGTTTTCACTATAAACCACGATCAAATGTACTGACGGTTAGTATTATCGGTTAAAATTGAATCATCATTAAAACCGTGTTTGATTATCGCCATTTTAATAACTCACGATAAATCCTGTCCACAGCGCGCAATTATTATTTTTTTAATCTGAGAAGGAATGGCGGAAGGCGGTGACCGTCCTCAGGAGATTTTTCAGCTTTTAAGAGGACCAAATCTGAGGTGTGTCATATTTTGGCTTTTACTAAAGTCCTGAGGGAAACTTCATCGAGGACGCTCACCCTGTTGCCGATCGTCTTGTGCCCATCACCCACTGCAAGTTAACTTTAACCTCAACACCAAAACTACGTCTGGGAAATAATCGGGCACAAAATGTTATTTTGAGTTGAAATATTTTCTCTCACCCACTTGAAGTAAATGTGAAGCTTCCGCGAGGAAAAGTTTGCAGCAAGTGGCTTTGAGCCAAAGATGATCACAACAATATTATCAATCTCTATTAACAAATAATCTCTGATTTCATTTTCAATACAATCAAAAACGCAGACGCGAGAGTCGAGACGGCAAGTTGTATTTGAAAGAAATGAGAGCGCGTGATACGTGGATGTTATATTGACGACGGTCATTATAAGGAAGGAAATGCCACAGAATAGAATCTTGCTTTAAGAAGTGCATAGAGCTGCTTGTTAATTTTCAAATATAAAACTTGTTGAATGTTTTCAGTGTGAGCATCATCAGTTCTTTTTGAACGCTTTCATCTCGTTTGAACAAAACCGTGATAATATTGATAATCACGATAATCTTGGTCACTATAATCGCGATATGAAATTGTCATACAACACTACTTCACGGACCGTTTATTAGTTCGGACTAATAATAGACTTGAACTTGCCGGCCGATCTCGATCACGTGACGAAATCTATTGAATTCGCCTCAGAATTAATATCATCGTCGCAGTGAGATCCAGTGAAGAGTTCTGGTATGAACCGTGTCAGATCAAACTGTGGTGGTGTGACAGAGTCAAACGCTTACAAGAACTACACATCTTTTTCCAGCACTTCAAAACTATAATATCATATATAAATGTTATTTTTAATGCGATGCCCAAAACATTATTTGTTCATCCTTCAAAGAAATATTACCCCACATTATAAAACTAAGTTTCAAGATGTAGGAAAACTCACTTATTTTAAAATGTTTTCTTTTAATTTAATTTCATTTATTTATTAATAAATATTCTTTAAAAAAAAATATTACAGATGTTGATCTACCTCAAAGTTGGCCTTGATTGCTTCAGTGTTTTCTTTTTGTCATCTTAATTTAAGTTAAAAAAATATATATTTATTGTAGGCCCATTTAATGTTTTTTTGTTTATATTGTATTGTTTTTTGCTGTCAGAAATGTTGCAGGTGCGTGAAGATTTTATGTGAATCCAGGATCGTTGTTGATCTGTTCTGCATGTTTGCACATTAAAATAAACCTGTGATTTTTTTTTTTTACTGGTCACAGACACTCGTCAATTTTATTTTTTACTTAATGCCAATTCAATATTACAATCTTATCAGTTAACGGTTAATAATCGGATAACGAGCGGCGGTTGTCGGGAAAATAAACCGAAATGAGCATCCTAGTAAATATATTAATGCCAGTTCTGTCTCTGCACTGCAAAGATGGATTATTAATTTAATTTGAATGTTAGAATTAGACATAAAAGGTGACGCATACCTCTACAAATGTTCATATACAGGTAAAAATCCCCCTGGAAATCATTTGAAGGTGCCAAATATTACCCCTTAAAAAAATGTTAATTTGACACTGCTGTGAACTGACCACTGCATAGAATATAAAAAATATGAATATATGAAGATGAGTCAGCTGTCAACATCAGGCCTAAACCAGCCATGGCACCAGCACAAAAACACAATCAGTAAAGTATTATCAACAAAACTTTGCACACCACTAATGCACGGTATTAATTTAGATTTCTTCGGGTCTTAAAAAGCCTTAAATTTGACTTAAAGTGTGCAGATTAAAAGCCACGTCCCACACACACAATTATGTTTTTATTATAACTTTATGCAACGATATGACACTTGCGCTGCACGTTGCACTGACTGTATTTCCCTTTTGAAGTGATTAAAATGATTAAAAATGATCACATCATGATTCATGTCACAGTGGCTGATATACAGTCATTTTTATCAATGACTTGAGAGGAATGAAGTGTTTGGATTTAATTTATTGATCAATATAATGTTATTATCGGCCAGAATTTTCTCATCTGTGCATCCCTGATAAATGTTCTTAAAATGCATTGTAAAGATCTGAACCGGCCTTTTCCCAACTCGACTTCAGCGATATCTGAACTGTATTCACACACGTCACACTTAGCATCATTTTGAGATGACAACACTGATCTGCAGGGGTCAGGTGGTACAGAGGTCACATGGTACAAGTTCTAAGAGACGCTTTGTACAACAGTATCTCCTACTAAGTGACCCTGGATCACAACACCAGTCACGAGTCGCACGGGATATCTGTGGCAATAGCCAACAATACACTGTACAGGTCAAAATTATCTTTTATATGCCAAAAATCGTTAGGATATTAAGTAAAGATCATGTTCCATGTAGATATTTAGTAAATTTCCTACTGTAAATATATACATTTATGTTTGTGAGTGAATGCAGCACAAGCGCCAACATAAATGCACAACTTTAAAGGAGATTTTCTCAATGTGTCAATTTTCAAAAAACAGACCCTTGTGACTGATTTCGTGATTCAGGGTCACATATGATGATTCACTTGGAGTGTAATCAAACAATGAACCATATATATAAAAAAACACACAGACACAAAAAAACAAGACGCATCTGAATTCAGTGTTGCATATAAATATAATTTATTACTTGTTTAAAAATTCTTTCTTACATTTTATACAGAAACTTCACAGAGGAGATGCAAGCTTTCGCAAATTACATCATGAACGTGCCATAAAAGAATAAGTAACATCCTCACTATAAATATAATAATTGCATGATTGATTGATAACTATGGAAAGCGACTGCTAGCATGTATAATTAGTTTGATAAAGGATGCAGAATTTGCATAGACAGCTTTATAACTCTGGACAACTGACGGTGGACGCTGGAAACCACAAACACTCAATGGCTATTAGTTGTTTGTACAGTTATTTAGACTGCAGCTCTTGCGCATGCTCCATCTGTTAAAGTCGCAGCGATTCACATGCCGTAACGAAACCCACGCGATTATGATGAACGTGTGTGTGTGTTCCTGAAAGGCGATGAGCATCCAGGACTGAACCGCACAGTCGCTGCTGAAAGAGTTTTAGTCCCTAGTTTGTCTTTCTCTTCTAAAATTCGATTACATACAGATCACTATGCAACAAAACGCAATTAATAATAAAATGAAAAGTAATAATCATAGTAACACTGTTAAACTTTACAGTTTGCTGTATATACACAGGAGGCTGGACGTGTCGTTACAGGCTCTGTCCACTGGATGGCGCAAGGAGACCAAAAACAAATATGGAAGGAACGTATAAATAAAGGCATTTTCCAACACGCGTGTTTTAATCGCCTGCGAGCCGCTCCTGGTCATGTGACGTGTGGGCCGAGGTCCAGTATTTGGACAGCAGAAGTCGCGTTTCCTAAGAAACTGATTCGACGAATAGAAAAGCAAACTGTACCAGGAATCGTACAGACTCTTCCCTCGGGATGTCACCTTGTTTTTGTGGATTGAGCGTGTTTTTGGAGCAGGTCTGCCGTCGTCACGATGATGTCAGTGCTCGGTTGCCATGGAAACGATGTTCTCGTGACGGCCCATCTCCTCCAGGACGGCGGCAAGGCGGTTCAGGTTCCCGTCGGGAAAGTGCTGGGCTTCCCACAGGTCCAGGATCACGCCGGTCGGACTCGACTTGGTGGCGAAGTAGTTCAGGTACCTGATCTCACACACACACACACACACACACACACCATCAGTAGGAGGATGATTGATTTGTGTTCGTTAATGAACCTTATTACACTGTGAGAAACTATAAATGTGCTCCAAAGTTTGTTTTTAGGCAGATGCAACTTTTGCTGATTTAAAATAAAATGTACAAAAAAAAGTGTAATTGAGGCAACAAAAGCTAAAAAATTACATTAAAGCTATTGCAAATAACCTTAACAAACAAAAATAGAATATGAAAAAAAAAACAATTTAATTCAAATACAATAGATAAACAATGATCGTAAAATTTAAATCAACAACTGAAATTATAAACTGAAAATCTATATTTATATTAGTGATGCATGGAATCGTCATAGCAGCAGATAATTCACTATAAATAACATTCCAATTAATTGTGGGTCATGAGAGATGAATCATTAATGTGTTGACTTTTATAAAGACAGAACTCAAGGTAAAACTATATCTCTAAACAGTGTAACTTCAGGGAAAACATGTGACTAGAGCACCACCTAGTGTTCATTATACATCGCTTTCTACATACAGTGCTTTACAGAGATAACAGGAAAATAATGCAATAGTTTGATTCCAGAAGAAAATGCAATTTTGCAACTTTTATAAAGTGTACTTCAGTGTAATATGATCTCCTATCAGAGATTATATGTGTGTGTATAATCTTTACCGATACATCATCATGAACTCCTGATACTGTCGTGCTTTTGAATGTGGCGCGGGATTGTGGAAAATTCCCACAAACATTGATTCACTTTAGCATGTAGGTTGTATTAGTAAATGAATCCACTCAGATTATAAAATCAGCCATTTTCAAACTTTCTGCAAGACGTAATTTCGGGGTTAACACCACACACTCGTTTAGGAGTTGGACAGGGTGGATTGCTCACTTGCATAGACCAGCGTGATGCGTTGCACGTCTTTAAATATTCAAGTGATTTTAAACTATCCAGTCGTCGCGCTCTCAGAAATGTATGGATACACACACGCACACACAAAAGCCGCCTCAAACAGCTCGCCAGTAACCAGCTATTTTTCGCGGATTATATCACTTTAACAGACAAAATAATGTCAGTCTTGGTGAGTATCACCAAGTTACTGGGAATAAGTTTTGTTTAGTCATTGAGCAGTGTAGACACGCTTCAGAGTCACTATAATTGTCATTTCAGTTATTGAGGCAGACTTAAAAAAAAGGCTTAAATGGCTCTTCCTTCTGCTTTTAATGACAAAAACAGAACAGTAATATCTGTGTATTGAGTAACCAGTGTTAGATATTACTGTTATATTTATTGACAATATCTGTTTAGTTTTTCAGCAACGGTTACTGAACTCTGCTCAAAAGAAATTTAAATTCCAAATTGATCCATATCGTGACATGGATTTAGGGCTCTGACTCCGAACTTTGAATATTTAAAAAAAAGATATTTGAACGAATATTAGCCAGCCTTTAATATTTGAACCCTTTATGTGCATGTGTTTGCTTATAACGTTGTTTTCAGATTCCAAGGCTTTTTCACGCCTGGTGAATGAGGCGAGCTCATTAGCAAGGCTGTGATTGGTCACCTGGGCTCCTGTAGGTGACGTTAGCTCCTGGTTAGTGCCTATGTTGTATAACCAAAACAATGGCCGCGCCAACACCTACAACAACCACGCCTGACAATCTGAAAAGCAACATGTGGCACTACTTTGGGTTCCCAAAGAAACAGGGAAAAATCCTGAGTAAGGACCAAACTCTCATACCACAACCAGCAACATGAGCCCACTTGTCAACACTACATCCCGGCTAGTCAGATCGCTAAACAGTGTCAGTAACGGCGGGCTGGAAGAATATGAGCGAAACGATCTGTTGATGGCTGTTGGATGTGCTTGATTTATTTAGCCTGACTGGCTTATTTTTGATGATAACTGGATAAACCTGCCGAAAGCACTGTTTGTGTTTAATCCAGGGTGTGATTTTTCATTTGAAAAAACAGTCGTCAGTGTTTTTCTTCTGAAAACATTATTGCCTGCCTACTGACATTGACTGATACACTGCCCTCTGGTGGACAGAACATGTACAACTCAAGTCTGATACCAATATCCACCTTATTCCTGACGGGTTTACTGCTTTCTGAATTATGGGTGGCACTTCCGGTTTGGGGAACTCCCATTCAAAAAGACTGAAACGAATCATTTCAAATCTTAAGGTTGCCCTACAAATAAAGCTGATCCTCAGTTTGACTGAATGAGCTGTCAGTTTTCTTTCATGTTTTATCTAAGAATAACATGAGAATAACGTAACACTTGGTATTTGAATATCTATAGTAAGAGCTCTGCATTTCCTCATGATTATTTTCTTTTTTGAATTTCGCTGTAAGAGTATGATAAAGTTCAACATATACTGCACATTTGTGGTCTTTTCTCCCGATTTAATTTACGATGTATACCATTAATAATTCACTGGAATCCTCCCCAAATCCTCACGTCTCTTTCCAGGTTTGTACAACATCATACAATCATATATATATGATTGCGTCCATAGAGCTAGTCTTTCACTGATTGTTTACAGCTTAACGGAAGTTACATCCATAATTCACGCAAAGCTTCATGGGGCGCAGGAATACTGTGGATAGGCCTTACTGAAGGCATTTAATGCTCAAAATATTCAATAATGAACTTCGAATATGATTTTTGGGTCAAAGCCTAATGTGTATTGTATGGTGGCATTGTTGGTGATACACAGGCCCGTGTGTGTACCTGTCCAGGTGCAGTTTGTGCGCCAGCATCCTCCAGTCGTTGCCTCGGGTCTGAGGAGCGTCCAGACTCCCACACAGCTTCTGCCGGATGGACAGTGGGATCCTGAAGGCGTTCGGGCCCACCAGTGTCGTGATGTTACTGGCCGGATCCAGGAGAGACGTGTCGATGCACTGAGAGTCCTGCACACACACACACACACACCAGATTCAGACACAACACACTTCCTCCTCTGACAAAAGCTGTCAGATATTGCATTTAACACATACAATTTCTAATAATTAATATTGCATTCTATACTCAAGACAGTTTTGTTGAACCCAGAATTTATATGTATTGCTCTGTAACAAAGACACAAAATAAAGTGTAACCATATTGTGAACAGTGTAATTATACACCTGAGCAACATTAATAAATGTACACACACCCTTATCTCAACCATAATGCTATAGTTTTAGGGTTAGTTGCATGTATTTATGCATAATTTACTTTTTTTTTTACTGTGGTAACACTGACACCGTAAAATAAAGTATAACCCAAAATAAATATAAGACGTAAAATGTAGTTAAATGTAGTTTTACGGTAATTTCATTCAGTAATTTATTTTTATATAATCAGTGTTATCAATTAAATACTATTGTAATAAAAATCCACCTTATATACATACATGTCCTAAAAAACAGTTTTTTATTTTATTTATCCTTTAAAACTGAATTTTGTTGAACCCAAAATGTACATTGTTTCCTGCTGTGATGTAACAACGACTTTCAGACTTTCCTTTATAAGTTTGGCTTCATCTTTTTCTTTTCATCAATTCCGATTAAGGTCCCGCTAGCAGAGCTGTCAATCATGACGCTACATCCCTTTTTATAGCATCTAACTAAAACCAAGCTTACCTGAACACACATCAGTGTGATGAGAACTACCTAAAATGACAGAAACCAACTTACGGAAAAAATGATTTGAAGTGTAATTGACTGTCTGAGCCACGCCCCCTTTAGTTACTGTTGCTATGTCCAACAAGCCACGCAATTCTCAAAAGTTTCGTGCAAATCTGTAATGGAAACGCACCAACAGACAACTTTCTCTGAACTGACAAAAGTCAACTGTCAAGCTTGGTAATTTTGAAAAGAAATGTAAACAATAAATACGGTTTTGGGGCTCTTTAATGTGTCTGACAGGCTCAGTTAAAGCTGCTCGTGAACGATCATCTCTTCTAGTTCAGTTAAAGCGCCAAAAATAAACATGAAGGAATGTTGTTTTAACCACGGGAAGACGTCAGTACACCGTTTCTCAAATCCTCCAACGTTTATCTACTAACTCTCCTGACTGCTATGGCGGATTATGATTGGTCGGATCGCCTGTCAATCAAATTGTGTGTGTTAGATGCAGAGCGTGTTCCTGACCTCAGCCAGGGTGGTGTTGAGCTGGAAGATCTGGCCCTCTCCCTCCACCTGTCTCACACACAGCTTACAGGAGAGCGTGAGCGTGCTGGAGCTGAAGCGCTCCAGGGTGAAGCTGCAGTGCAGGTTACGCTGAGATCCACTCCACACCTGCTGGAAGGAGAGCTCCTGCCACACACACACACACACACCGTCTCTGTGTCACCATCATATATCACACAGTGGAGCAAAGTGCCATTGTTGAGGGGGAAAAACATTACAAATGCGTGAATGTAGTTCCCCTCACCCCACAACAGTGTTATTGTACAATGAGACACCGGTATAGTTATGTATACTGTTTTCATATGTTTACTTCCAAGATTTAGTTGGGTTTGTCATTTATAAACATCTATATGTTTGTTTATACATTTTACTTCAGTTTTTAATAATTCTGTTGTTTTTGTCATTTTTATTCGTTTTTTTAAATATTGTTTTCTTCAATTTGTAGTACTTGTGTAAAACAGTAAAAGTAATAATTTCCTGGATTACACGAGTAAAAATACAAAAGTACTGATGATTCAAGTGTGCAAAGTAAACAAGTGAAATAATATACTATACAATATTTTAAAAATGGAGAAAAACTTAATTTGTGCAAACATACTAGTTTGATATCATTAGAAAATTCATTAGTAATTTATTCTTCGCTCCATCGAGCTCAAAGGAAAGCCATGGCTCATTTGATCAGTGAGTCGGTGACTCTGAACGATTCATCCACGAATCAGACTGATTCGATAGTGTGATTTGTGAACCAACAGCGATGTCTTCAGAGCCAAATAACGAGGAACGATATGTTTTTTTTATGCCATGTAGTGGAGTTAAAGGTACACATATTTCAAATATACTTGAATCCTGTCCCCGTCCAGCACTGGTTTGGTGAGTTTTGCGAGTGATGTGTGTGTACCTGGTATTTGGCGATGAGTTTGCTCTTCCAGAGTGTGTGTGGGACGTCGTGCAGCGACAGGCGCAGGTTGTGTGTGCTGTCCTTGAAGTTCAGAGACTTGGGCTCGTCCAGAAGCTTCCCGCCCATCTGTTTCTCCATCTGAAGCACCTCCTGACGGACACACACACACACGTCAGCGCTCAGCAGGAACAAACAAGCATTCATCTGCCATCAACTCACACTCTTTTAATAAGTTTTGCATGGTTAGTTTGTGATTTATGAAAGTGCTGTGGGTTAATATGTCGAGGGGTAAGAGAAATTATATTCATATCATTGTTTATATTCAGATGATGTTGTTGCTTGCTGACACCTACACTACATCTGCTGCGAACACCCACACACAAACACACACACGACTGTGAGACTTCAGTTTGCCAAGTTAAAGGCTGCTCATGATTGAACTAACCATGCTGCACTTCTACAAACAAAAAGTAGCAAACTACTTTTAACACTTCACAATAAAGTTGGATACATTAGTTGACAAACAGAACTAAAGTTCAGAGTATTAACTGAACAGACAGTAGACTGTGATGTTGTACTCAGTGTGTGTGTGTGTGATTGTGTGTGTGTGTTCATCTTCAGGGAGTCCTGTGTGTCGTCGAGACAGTAGACTCTGATGTTGTACTCCAGCACAGTGCAGTGTGTGTGTGTGTGTGTGTTCACCTTCAGGGAGTCCTGTGTGTCGTCGAGACAGTAGACTCTGATGTTGTACTCCAGCACAGTGCAGTGTGTGTGTGTGTGTGTGTGTGTTCACCTTCAGGGAGTCCTGTGTGTCGTCGAGACAGTAGACTCTGATGTTGTACTCCAGCACAGTGCAGTGTGTGTGTGTGTGTGTGTGTGTGTGTGTGTGTGTGTGTTCACCTTCAGGGAGTCCTGTGTGTCGTCGAGACAGTAGACTCTGATGTTGTACTCCAGCACAGTGCAGTGTGTGTGTGTGTGTGTGTGTGTGTGTGTGTGTGTGTGTTCACCTTCAGGGAGTCCTGTGTGTCGTCGAGACAGTAGACTCTGATGTTGTACTCCAGCACAGTGCAGTGTGTGTGTGTGTGTGTGTGTGTGTGTGTGTGTGTGTGTTCACCTTCAGGGAGTCCTGTGTGTCGTCGAGACAGTAGACTCTGATGTTGTACTCCAGCACAGTGCAGTGTGTGTGTGTGTGTGTGTGTGTGTGTGTGTGTGTGTGTGTGTTCACCTTCAGGGAGTCCTGTGTGTCGTCGAGACAGTAGACTCTGATGTTGTACTCCAGCACAGTGCAGTGTGTGTGTGTGTGTGTGTGTGTGTGTGTGTGTGTGTGTGTGTGTTCACCTTCAGGGAGTCCTGTGTGTCGTCGAGACAGTAGACTCTGATGTTGTACTCCAGCACAGTGCAGTGTGTGTGTGTGTGTGTGTGTGTGTGTGTGTGTGTGTGTGTGTGTGTGTGTGTTCACCTTCAGGGAGTCCTGTGTGTCGTCGAGACAGTAGACTCTGATGTTGTACTCTAGCACAGTGCAGTGTGTGTGTGTGTGTGTTTGTGTGTGTGTGTGTGTGTGTGTGTTCACCTTCAGGGAGTCCTGTGTGTCGTCGAGACAGTAGACTCTGATGTTGTACTCTAGCACAGTGCAGTGTGTGTGTGTGTGTGTGTGTTCACCTTCAGGGAGTCCTGTGTGTCGTCGAGACAGTAGACTCTGATGTTGTACTCTAGCACAGTGCAGTGTGTGTGTGTGTGTGCGTGTGTGTGTGTGTGTTCACCTTCAGGCAGTCCTGTGTGTCGTCGAGACAGTAGACTCTGATGTTGTCCTCTAGCACAGTGCAGTGTGTGTGTGTGTGTGTGTGTGTGTGTGTGTGTGTGTGTGTGTGTGTTCACCTTCAGGGAGTCCTGTGTGTCGTCGAGACAGTAGACTCTGATGTTGTACTCTAGCACAGTGCAGTGTGTGTGTGTGTGTGTGTGTGTGTGTGTGTGTGTTCACCTTCAGGGAGTCCTGTGTGTCGTCGAGACAGTAGACTCTGATGTTGTACTCTAGCACAGTGCAGTGTGTGTGTGTGTGTGTGTGTGTGTGTGTGTGTGTGTTCACCTTCAGGGAGTCCTGTGTGTCGTCGAGACAGTAGACTCTGATGTTGTACTCTAGCACAGTGCAGTGTGTGTGTGTGTGTGTGTGTTCACCTTCAGGGAGTCCTGTGTGTCGTCGAGACAGTAGACTCTGATGTTGTACTCCAGCACAGTGCAGTGTGTGTGTGTGTGTGTGTGTGTGTGTGTGTGTGTGTGTGTGTGTTCACCTTCAGGGAGTCCTGTGTGTCGTCGAGACAGTAGACTCTGATGTTGTACTCCAGCACAGTGCAGTGTGTGTGTGTGTGTGTGTGTGTGTGTGTGTGTGTTCACCTTCAGGGAGTCCTGTGTGTCGTCGAGACAGTAGACTCTGATGTTGTACTCCAGCACAGTGCAGTGTGTGTGTGTGTGTGTGTGTGTGTGTGTGTGTGTGTGTGTGTGTTCACCTTCAGGGAGTCCTGTGTGTCGTCGAGACAGTAGACTCTGATGTTGTACTCCAGCACAGTGCAGTGTGTGTGTGTGTGTGTGTGTGTGTGTTCACCTTCAGGGAGTCCTGTGTGTCGTCGAGACAGTAGACTCTGATGTTGTACTCCAGCACAGTGCAGTGTGTGTGTGTGTGTGTGTGTGTGTGTGTGTGTGTGTGTGTGTGTTCACCTTCAGGGAGTCCTGTGTGTCGTCGAGACAGTAGACTCTGATGTTGTACTCCAGCACAGTGCAGTGTGTGTGTGTGTGTGTGTGTGTGTGTGTGTGTGTGTGTGTGTGTGTGTGTGTGTGTGTGTGTGTGTTCACCTTCAGGGAGTCCTGTGTGTCGTCGAGACAGTAGACTCTGATGTTGTACTCCAGCACAGTGCAGTGTGTGTGTGTGTGTTCACCTTCAGGGAGTCCTGTGTGTCGTCGAGACAGTAGACTCTGATGTTGTACTCCAGCACAGTGCAGTGTGTGTGTGTGTGTGTGTGTTCACCTTCAGGGAGTCCTGTGTGTCGTCGAGACAGTAGACTCTGATGTTGTACTCCAGCACAGTGCAGTGTGTGTGTGTGTGTGTGTGTTCACCTTCAGGGAGTCCTGTGTGTCGTCGAGACAGTAGACTCTGATGTTGTACTCCAGCACAGTGCAGTGTGTGTGTGTGTGTGTGTGTGTGTGTGTGTGTGTTCACCTTCAGGGAGTCCTGTGTGTCGTCGAGACAGTAGACTCTGATGTTGTACTCCAGCACAGTGCAGCTCACGGGCCCGAAGATCGCCAGCTTCAGTCTCTTGGATGAGTTGGCGCTGACGGAGCGGCCCACGAGACAGTAAGTGCCCAGCGTCTCCGTCAGCATGTGACACGCTTCCTCGTCCATCTGGATATAACAGGGGGTGGTGAAGTTCTCCTCGCCCACGACCACCACGTCCTGCACACACACAAACACACACCTCAATACACATCGCACATCTTCAGTGTTTCTGATGTGAAAACACTTGTATTCCATTTAGCAGACATGTAACAGGGTACCCGCGGGTCTTAAAAGCCTTGAAAAAGTCTTGAATTTGATCATCTCAAATTAAGGCCTTAAAAGCCTTGAATTTAGTATACAAAGTCTTGGATTTCGTTACAAAGGTCTTTAGTTTTTACCAAAAGTAAAGTAACTGCAGTTTGACTAAAAATTGACAAAAAATGCAAAGACTTTTCGTCAACTACAACTATAAAAAACAGGATGACTCAAATGTGATTAAGACCAATAAGCATTTTCGTCTGAAGACTAAGACTAAATCAAAAATGGCTGCCAAAATTAACACTGGCCTACACACACGTGCGCGCTACAATGCTGTTGCGTATGTATTAAATATGACTGATATATAATTCAATATATATTTAATTCAAGTAACCTCCTTGTACATAATTATTTTCTAGGGTTTAAAATGTATACAGATTTGACATTTTCCCCTCATACTTCTGTCGGAATGGGTACGAAGTTGGCATTGAATTTCATTTGTAATGGTATTAAAAAGGTCTTAAAAAGCCTTGAATTTAAGTTGGAGGATCCTGGGGGTACCCTGTGTAATATATATCAAAGTCCGTCTATAGTCATATTATCCCTTAAAACTCATCTTTGATCGTCAAAATGACATTCACAAATTTTTCTTATGTCTTAAATGTCTTAACATAGCTTGAATATAACTCAACACCCTTGCCTCATTTAGTATACATGATTCTATGAATATGCAAATTAGCTCCGCCTCCACACTTATGAATTTACGCATGGCTTGTCTTAGATCAGGGGTTTTCAAAGTGTGGGACACCAGAGCATGCCAGCGGAGGCGCGGGGAGAGGTAAAAATTATAGCCTAATAATAAGTGTAAATTAATACATTTAAAAAGTTAAATTATTATTCTAAAAATAAGGCTTTGTTTACACTGCAGGTCTTGATGCCCAATTCTAATTTGTTACCTTTATATCCGATTTTTATAAACGTTTTTCAACTGTATCCGATTCATGTGTTTACACTTGCCATATATCTGAAACTTTGCGAATGCGTAAAGGGTTACATTCTCTTGCACAGATGGACGAATGTGAAATATGCGATATATGCAGAGTTCTCCAAACATCGGCATGATTCTGAGGCGGAGGAGGACAGTGGTTGCAGCGGCGCATGCGCTTCAGTTACGGTGTGCTGGAGACCTCAGGACTGGTGGAGCATAGTGTGTCTAAATATTGGCTTTAACATTGGCAGTGGGTCTGAAATTTTAGGATGAGCAAGCCGACCTTTGATATGTTCATGTGTGTCAACGTTCCTCCACACACCTCTCCTACGACGCTTCGTCGGGTCGCTCTCGTCATTAAACCGCGCAGACGCAGCTAACGCCTCAGAAAACACTTTCTGCCGGTTTACATGACAGTCGCGTTGGCACATATCTGATTTATATCTCATTTATTTCCACATATGAACGAGGTCTAAAACCGATCTCGAAATATCCGAATGCATGCGTTTTTTTTCCGTTTACACGGCCATAGAACACATCCGATCTGTGCCACATATGAGCAAAACATCAGAACTGGGTCACATTTCACTGACCGTGTAAACGAGGCCTTGTACTTCTCATGTTAAAAGATTAGTTCACTTTAAAAAAAACTTTTGCTGATAATTTGCTCACCCCCATGTCATCCAAGATGTCCATGTCTTTCTTTCTTCAGTCGAAAAGAAATTAAGGTTTTTGATGAAAACATTCCAGGATTTTTCTCCATATAATGGACTTCAATGGGGTCCAAACGGTTCAAGGTCCAGATGAGCGTGTCAGTGAAGCTTCAAAGGGCTTTAAACGACACCAGACGATGAATAAGGGTCTTATCTAGTGAAACCAGCGTCATTTCAACAATAATTAAAAAGTTTTATAAGCACAAACGCTCGCCTTGCTCTGTTCTGTGATGCGCGTTCGTGACGTCACGTAATATGCAATTACGTTGAAAAGGTCACGCTTCTTGACGTATGTGCGAGTCAGTGTTTACAAGTTGAACGTGCAAACAAAGTCAAACGGCGTTTACAAAAAAAGGAAGTTAAAAGGTAAAACAACGACGTCGGACGATTTTGAGCTTAGAGGAGAAGATGAGATGCAGTTTTTCACCTTCCTGAACCGGAATACACAGAGGAGAAGCGAGACCTTTTTAACGTAATTGCGTATTACGTGACGTCACGAATGCGCATCACAGAACAGAGCAAGGCGAGCGTTTGTGCTTATAAAACTTTTTAATTATTGTTGAAATGACGCTCGTTTGGCTAGATAAGACTCTTATTCATCGTCTGGTGTCGTTTAAAGCCCTTTGAAGCTGCACTGACACGCTCATCTGGACCTTGAACCGTTTGGACCCCATTGAAGTCCATTATATGGAGAAAAATCCTGGAATGTTTTCATCAAAAACCTTAATTTCTTTTCGACTGAAGAAAGAAAGACATGAACATCTTGGATGACATGGGGGTGAGTAAATTATCAGCAAAAGTTTTTTAAAAAGTGAACTAATCCTTTAAAACAAACAATGATAAAAGTGAGGAGTTAAGAGTCTGTTCGGCACCATTTCGTTTTAAAAGTTGTGTCAAAAGGGAGGACCACTGTCTTAGACTTTGAAAACCCCTGTCTTAAAGCATATTAAAACACCACAGACATATAGACCCTTTTCAGTTGGTAAACATGGTGACGTTTTTATGTGGGCGGAGCTTAGGTGGCAGCTGGCCACTTCACTAACGTTAGTCTGCAAGTTTTGTTAGCATGTTTTTTAACAATGACTGGAGAAAATCAGATTTGATCGTAATGTGCAAGGTCACTCACTGTCCAGGACTGTGATTGTTATTTGCAAAAGTTAATTTTAACGGACGGAAGCAGATTGGCTGACCCGTACACGCTCTCTCACTGGATCTGACAGGATTAAGCTAACGCTCTGCGGTCGAGTGGCCTGACTTCACCTATCCGATAGAGTAAGCGGGCGTAAAGAGAAACTGAGGGCGTATACATCTTTAGATGTCTATAACTGTGTGCTGAATGCTCATGCACGAGACGTGTGTACGATCCGCAGTTCTGCCTAGCCAAGAAGACCACAATGTGACATTGTGACATGTCCACAGAGTGACATTACAGTGCAACATTTTCTAGAAATAAAAATTCCAGATACAGCATATTCATTTTTCATTGATTCTTGCACCAAACAACACAACAAGATGACATTTAATAATAATAATACTAATTTAAGCTCCTCATTATGTAGCGGATCTGTGCTGGTTTGTGTTAGCATCCAGTGGGCCGATTGTTCTGCCTCCAGCTAGCGCCGTGACGTAACTGTGAAGCCGGCTCGAAATTGGTCTATAAACAACATTAAAAGCACAACGTTTCACTCGACCAATGGCATTATACGAGTGCGTGATTTGGCACTATTTCTATTCTAACCATTTAATTTTGATTTCGAACTCGAAGATCATATTAAGCCACTAAACGTCAGGAAAGTTTTCAGTCTGATGATCCAGTAACTGAATCGAAACCCAAAAAAAACATTTTCTGATGTTAATAGTGGATGTTAATACTTTGTAATACTTTTTAAAAATGTGATATTTAATGATTTGAGTTTTTCTCATGCTTCTACAGCTTCAGATACTGAATAACTCTTACTCTTCGTGGCGAACAGTGTTTATTAACAGCAGTTCATTCTGCTCAGCTTGAATAAATACATGCGTTAGTCTGGGTGTGTGTGTGTGTGTGTGTGTGTGTGTGTGTGTGTGTGTACAAGCATGCGTTTGTGTGCATGCCTTGAGTGTGTGTGTGTGTGTGTGTGTGCGTGTGTGCGCATGCGAGTATGTGTGTGATTGAATGTGGGTGGGTGTGTGGGCGCGTGAGTATGGGTGTGTGTGGTTGGGTGTGTGTGTGTGTGTTAACATTACGAGCTCAACACTGTCGTCTCTGTGACAGACCTGCTCTGTGACCTCACGCTCGTGCTGGAGTGTGTGTGTCTCTCATCACGGCACTGGTTTTGCAGCTGGGAAGCGTCTCCATCTATTAGCTCTAATCCTGACGCTCACACTGTCATTAATTTCATCCCATTACGGACGAGAGAAAAGAAATTAAAATACTTTATAGTCGGCTTGGCCGTTAAACAGCGGCATTATGACTAGCCATTAGCCTCTTTAACGTATCCTGTGGGAGCGCGGGGTTCGAGCGCGCTAGTGAGATAATTAGCAAACAGGATGGAAAACTGGGCTAATGCCTTCCAGAATGATTTATTTACTCAAGCTCTCAGTCGATTCATCAGAGCAACAAGCTCGTCTCCCTCTCAAAAAAAAAAAAGAGCTACGGCACAAATTCATGGAAGTTTCTCCTTAATATATGCAGAAACGACCGTCCAAAAATGTTCTTGGAAAATAGACATGGGAAAAATGTTGCATTCCGAAGGAGAAAAGACAAATACACACAAAAAAAATAAAAAGAACATTTTATGAACGGCAAACACATCAAATCAAAGAGTCAGCATGATGCGAGTGTAAAAAAAAAAAAAAGAAAAAAAAAAGACATTTTCCGTGTGGAAATGACTTGGATGGATATGTATTTTGGCACGAACGGGAAAGCAATATTTCCTATCTGTGTGTGACCAACCACAGCCATCATCAGTGTGTGAAGGAAACCGCATCTCCACAAACACACGGATATTACGGCTGTCACACGTCAGATGGAATCAATGGTTATTTCTCTGTTTAAAGGTCCAGACGCACATGTGGCGTTATTGCTGGAGTATCCATCACAGTCACATCTGTGCCATTACGGGATATTATTCATCATACGCCACATTCCACCCTGGAGAACATGTGCGGCTCAAACCTACAGACACTTCCTGGAAAAGTGCAGCCGTAAATGAAAAAACTGTCGCCGTTTATTTTCCACACAGTGTCCGGCAGCCGTCAAGATTCAGAAAACACCAGAAATGAAGTCATATGGAAATCATATAAAATAATATCTTTCTTTAGGTGAGTTTCCAAGACAACATTTCTCAAAAAGTTGAATTTTACATTTAATATTTATGTTTTATTTTATATCAGCTTGATTTTACTTACCGATAAAAAAAATATATATAGATAATATAATATAAAATTAAATGAGGAATTTATGAGAGAACCAAGCTAAAATTTAAGTCATAATGCACTGAAATAATTTTGTATTAATTTAGTTGACAAAGCAACATTTCTCATTTTCATTTTAAGTTTGTAATCTAATGTTTGTTTTATTTTATTTCAGCTTGATTTCAATTACCATAATTTTTACTTGGTTTAGTTTTAGTTAGAAATAACACAAATTAGATTAATATAATAT